>LNAC01000108.1:1018891-1142698 GCA_002007465.1 Ailurus styani
TTGTGATCTCTCTCCTTCTGTGAAATAAATAAATAAAATCTTTAAAAAAAAAAAAAGAAATTTGTATTTTTTTTTTTAAAGATTTTATTTATTTATTTCACAGAGAGAGAGAGATCACAAGGAGGCAGAGAGGCAGGCGGAGAGAGAGAGGGGGAAGAAGGCTCCCTGCTGGGCAGGGAGCCCGATGCGGGCCTCGATCCCAGGACCCCTGAGATCATGACCTGAGCCGAAAGCAGAGGCTTTAACCCACTGAGCCACCCAGGCGCCCAAGAAATTTGTATTTTTTGAGTGGTCTTTCTCTTACAGAAACTTTTAAACTTAGAGTTATAAGAGCCACACTAAAGCACTTTTTTCTCAAAGAAATGTGACTGGGTTTGCCCCATTGTAATGTGTACTGAATGCTTTCGGGGATCATTCTAGGATATTAGGTGCTGAGGATATGTGGTTCTCAGCCATAATGTCAAATGTCAGTTGAATTTTTTTGTTGCTCCTGATAATGTTTTAAATACTAAAGTTTGTGAACAATTTATATGTTGTCTTCTGTTAACATACTCACCTCTGGTGAGTGTAGGAGTAAAAAAATGTGCAATTACAGGTTACACCACGGGGAGAGTGCCTGTAAACTTATTTATCTCCCTGGGTGCATTGCTTATCTATGACATTAGTCATGGTAGGGAAAAAGGCAAGAGCCACTCTGTTAAAGAGTAGTTATGTATTTCCTATACTTTCTGATCCCCAATTTCCTTAGTTTCTTTCTTTCTTTCTTTTTTTTTCCTGTGGATAGTTCTGAAAGTGTGAAGCAGAGGAATGATGTGTTTTACCTGCAACCCGAGCGCTCCTGTGTTCCGAATAGCCCCATGTGGTACTCCACATTCCCGATAGACCCTGGGACCCTGGACACCATGTTAACACGTATTCTCATGGTGAGGGAGGTACACGAAGAACTTGCCAAAGCCAAATCAGAAGACTCTGATGTTGAATTATCAGATTAAAGTGGAAGTGGGGTTCCTATTTTCATACACATGGGTATGCACCAAACTGTGAATGCATCCAGCTTTGGAAAACGATGTACAAGTCCAAGTCCTCTTGACTTGATTATAAGATAATGGAAAACAGATGACTCGTGAACCACAGTGTGGATGTACAAATGAAAACTGAAGGAAAGAATATGAACTGAGAAATGTTGTTCTTTGGCAGTGATATAGTTCTTAGACATCTTCAGAATGACTAACCAATTTCTCTGAGTGGTGCATAATCTTATTTTGTTTGGGAATAACAAATTGTGGAATATTTTTAAGGAAAACTGTTGTATAAAACTCTACCATAGTAACCTTAGACCTTAGAGAGGTAGCTTTGGAATAAAACCTTGGCTGCAGTAGGCTACTTGGGTAAGCCCTATGTGCATGTCAGGGGAGAAATCAGTGCAGAGCTAAGAGTGACATCAGATAAGGATTCTGGGACCCAGACTTGAAGACCCAATAAAAATACTCAACTTTTTTTTAAAAGGTAGAGAGTGAAGTGGTCTTGATTTTGATTTTCACTGCCAAGCCAATTCTGTGAAGGATAGAAGCCTCTGGTGCTTTTGCCATGGGCCCCTCACATCAGGGAAAAAGGCCTTCACTGCTGTTCACACAGTAATGTGTCCCTTTCACTTTCTGGGTCTAGCCTTCTCAGCTGTGGGTCTAGATGTGGGTAAATTGAGGTAAAGGGGCTGAAACTCCACGAACTGATTATGCACACAGAAAATCTGTGGAGCCCATTAGACCCCAAGTGTCTTGAAATGTTTGTAGAAAACCCACTAAAATGCCCACTTCTCTGGGTGTCAGCCTTTATTGCTGCTGTCTCATAGCATGAGCTGTGGTACACAGAAATGGGGGTTCTTTTGTTTTCATTTTATCCCCAAATGGCAGCTTTTCTCTCATTGTTTTACCTTCCTTTTTCCCAGATCCTCTTATTTTGTCTTTTGCACCAGTTTCTGGAGGCCCTTGTCATTTCAAAAAGAATAGTCAGTCTCTCTCCTTACTCTGGCAAACTTGTGGGTGATTCCACAAAGACACAGTATTACTTAGCTGTCAGAATTACGGTAGAAAAGGTCCTAGTGTGTTCCTATAAAGCATTTGGAAGATGATCTTATTGCCCTAAGAAACTTGAAAATACGGATTCTGGGGTTAGGATACAAAGACATTGACTGTCTTGCATATCCACAGCAGGTCTTATAGCATTATTCCAAACTCTAGCTGTTTTAGTAGATCTTTGAGGATTCCAAGTCATAGGTGTGTTTGGCATTTCAATCCATCTCCCTCATCTCCATTGTCAGCTTCTTCCCCCAGAAAATTTTGACCCAAAGCTTTTACAATGTTGGCCAATCACGGAACTTCTTTAGCTGAGGTGAATTTGACCCTATAATAGAAATGCAAGAAGTCCAAAAAGCCTCTTAGAAGTTTTAACCTTGAAAGACTTTTCAATATGTCCCATTTTTAAGATGGGGGAGGCCAGTGTTTTGGTTTTTTAAGATAAATGAAAGTCATTTAAGTACAATAAAAATTTAAAAGTAGGCTTTTTGACGTTGTGTACTTGATGGTTCTGTCCCTCTGCCTGTAACAGATTTCATTTTGGTTACCAGGAACTGTGTGAAAGAAGTAAATCTGCCCCAATTCTGTATGATTAATTCCATCTGTGTTTGTCATTTCTGACTGGAAAACTTCTTACATCCAGATCTTGTTTGATATGGAGGAAAAACAACTGGATTGTCTGATAAGTCTGCCAATAAACTATCCAGAAACATCAGTTGTAATAGCCCCCACTATACAAATTTTATGGTTTGTATAAACACTAACATTTCCCCTTCTGTAGATGTATCAAGAACAAATATTGTTGGCATAGTAGATACATTTGTTAGAAAACAACAGAGAGAAAAAAAGAAATCTGTATCTTTTAACTGAGAACAGCTAATACCCAGGTCAATGACTGTATCAGGACTTCAGTTGCATGTTAGTCCACAGAGTTGTCCAGACCCTAAATTAATTCGTAAAAGAAAAATCTTGACTAATTATTGGTCATTCTTCATAAGCGTAGCTGTTGATATGTGTGTCAGACTATTTGCTTTTAAAAATTTTATTAAAATTATATAAAATTGCATTTTTATTTCCAGGGGAGGAAAAAAAAACATCAAACAAGCAAAACATCTAAATTATCCTTTCTGTTCTTTTTTGTTTTTTAACCACTTGGGTTTTCCCCTTGCAGAAACTACAGAAATATTCCCTTAGAATAAAATAGTATATTTGTATTTGATGGGTGAGTTTTTCTTTGTCTTGAACGAATTTTAAATACTTTTTTTCTGTTTAACCTCATGAGTATGAGCCAACAGATGGTATATTACTAAAAGAGAGCAGTTTTCAGGAAATAAATTATTTGGTTTTTACTTAGCGCAGTAAACATATTGTTTCATTGCAAAGTCTTTTCACTTATTTTCTTTTTTCCATCAAGAGACTCATTCCCATTTTTAGTTAATTAACTATAGTCAGACCCTGAAAGCTTAGAAATACCAGGTATCAGATACATGTTTCATTTCAGGCAAACTTTTTTTGAAATTAACAAAGCTTACATCAGTCAGTTCACCTTGAATGATTTTGAAATTGTGAGACTGGGATAAAGAATATATATCCATTTCTTTTTTTTTTTTTTAAAGATTTTTTATTTATTCATTTGACACACAGAGAGAGATTACAAGTAAGCAGAGAGGCAGGCAGAGAGAGAGGAGAGAGGAGGAAGCAGGCTCCCCGCTGAGCAGAGAGCCCGACGTGGGCCTCGATCCCAGGACCCTGAGATCATGACCTGAGCCGAAGGCAGCGGCTTTAACCCACTGAGCCACCCAGGCGCCCCTTTTTTTTTTTTTTTAAGATTTTATTTATTCATTTGACAGAGAGAGAGTGAGCACAAGTAGGCAGAGCGGCCGGCAGAGGGAGAGGGAGAAGCAGGCTCTACACTGAGCAGGAAGCCTTATGCGGGGCTCGATCCCAGGACCCTGGGATCATGACCTGAGCTGAAGGCAGCCACTTAACCGACAGCCACCCAGGTGCCCCTATATATCCATTTCTTAAAGATAGATACATACATAATATGGAAGCATGAGATTAAATGGCACTTTCCTTCAACTCTAGCTCTATCTTGGTATTGTGCAAACACACTTTCAATTCCATATGAACTGTTTCTGTCTGCTGCCTTTTGGCATTCCAAATTTTGTAAAACAAGAGTTTTCCAAGAAGTCTAAAGTAAAATGAATTTCTGTTTATGAATCCCAGTTTTCTATTAAATTCAGAATTTAATTTTCCATGCAAATAAAAAAGTTCCCTATGGTAGTGAGTTGAAATTTGAGGAAAGAATTAAGCACTAATTCCCCTCGTTCCTCTTGTGTATTATCATTGTTGAAAGAATAATCATTGAGAAGCATTGTTACAGAGTAGGAAAATCTGAGGCCTTGGAGCCTAGTCTTTCCACTTACTGGTTGTATAGCTTTAGGTAAATCACTGAACTTCTGTGTGCCTCAGTTTTCTTATAAAGTGGGAATAAGAATAACTCTTATGAGTTTGGCACATGTTAGGCTTTCGGATGTGATGGTTTTTTTTATTATAACATGCAAATTGCTAGGCGTATAGCAAGATTTTGAATAAATGTTAATCCCCTTCCTGCAGCCTCAATTTTCACTAAGTTCAGTGCTTCTGGTTTTTTGGTTTTTTTGGGTTTTTTTTAAGATTTTATTGATTTATTTGACACACAGAGTGAAAGCACAAGTAGGGGAAGCAGCAGGCAGAGGGAGAGGGAGAAGCAGGCTCCCCACTGAGCAGGGAGCCCGATACAGGACCCCATCCCAGGACCCTGGGATTATGACCTGAGCCAAAGGCAGCTGCTTGCTTAACCAACTGAACCACCCAGGCACCCCAGTGCATCCGATTCTGCAAAACATAATATCCTATGTGATTTGAATGATTTGAATGAAATAGTTAGAATAAGTGCCATATGTAATCATAAGTTCTTTACTCATGTGCTTATATGCATATGAATAGTAATCACCATCACAGAAATCCACTGATAACTTACTACATTGAAAAAAGGAAGAAATACAAGGAATACCTTTTTTTTTAATGGGAGAAACTTAATGAAATTTCATTTACTTGGTAATGGTTATATACCATGACTTAAGAGCAAGACATCTATACAACAATATACATCTCCCCACTTCTTCATTAACAGAACCCCCTACTTCTCCCCCATGATTTAGCTAGGCAGTAGTTTCTTTGGTAAGCGATTGTATTTTCCAGGCTACTTTGCAGCTAAGTGTGAACATGGGACTGACTTTTGACCAATGGGATAGAAACAGTAGTATATAACTAGCAGGCCACATCCTTAAAAGGAAAGGACTTGCCGTCCTCTTGTAATTTCCCCTTTTCAATGGGCTGGAATGTCAATGTGCTCATGGCAACCCAGTTCTGTCTATATGGGAAAGGGCAGCATATTAAAAACATGTTAAACTCATAAGGCAGGGCCACTTCTCTCCTGAATGGCCTGCTAGCTAGGACCTTCACATAAGAAAGAAGAAACCTTCCATCTTATTTCAGCCATTGTTATTTGGTCTCTACTAAAGTAGCCGAAGGCGTTTCCTAACAGATTTACTATGCCCAGTGTCATGCTACTGCTTAACATAGAACTTGAAATTCTAATCCAGACCATAAGGAAAGAAAAAAGAGACTATCAGTATTGGAAAGAAAAATAAAACTCATTATTTTTATTTTATTTATTTATTTTTTAAGTAATCTCTATACCCAGTATGAAGCTTCAACTCACAACCCTGAGACAAAAGTTGGATGCTCCACCAACTGAGCCAGCCAGGGCGCCTGTGAAACTCATTATTTTTAAGTCATATTTTCAGATGTTCAGGGGCACTTGTGTATTTAAGAAAACAGCAAACTATTAAAAATAGGTTTAAGGATGGTAGCTACAAAATAGTTCATGAAAAGTTCAAGCACTTTTATACTAGAGCAGCAGGCAATTAGACAATGTGATTAAAAGGAAAAAATACTATTCACAGTAGCAGTGAAAGCTATAAAGTATTTAGTAATTAAGTAATATACAAAAATCCTGTGTTTGTTTTAGTAGGTGGTGTTGGAAAACTGGCTTTTTACATGGAGAAAACAGGATACCTAACTAGCGTCATGTCCAAAGGTGGGCTCTCAATGGATTTAAAGGTCTTAAATGTGAAAGGTAAAATTATAAAATTAATAGAAATACAGAGAATATTGTTGTGGTCTGGGGGAGAAAAGGAGCTTCTTAAATAAAATTCTCAAAGCACAAACTATATGGAGAAAATTTGTATATTAATTTTATATCAGAATTAAAGATGTTTGTCAGTAAAAGATGGCAGACAAATGACAGGTTCAGAAAAGATACAGGTTTCCCCACTCTCTGAAGGTACAGTGTTCCTATGAAAACTTTAGTAAACCAAATGGTGTAGAACGGAAATTTATATGGAAAATTTTAGCATT
This sequence comes from Ailurus styani, assembly GCA_002007465.1. NCBI lineage: Eukaryota > Metazoa > Chordata > Mammalia > Carnivora > Ailuridae > Ailurus > Ailurus styani. Next base: position 1,025,431 of record LNAC01000108.1, read on the forward strand.
CCCATACTCCAAAATAACCTATCTTAGGTTTTTCTGATTCTTGGCACATCTTGCTAACAGATGCAAAAAAGAAACCAAGATAAAGCACAGATGCTCACAGACACCATGCAGAGAGAGTTTACAGAGACTGGGGTGGTTGATGCCGAGACTCTGAGGGTAGCTCCCAGGAAAGGAGCTTGGCAGTGTTGCTCTTGCTCCTTGGGGTGTGCGCTGCTTCTGTAAGGGCTAGCTCTAAAACTTAGAATGCTATTTTTGCATTGTGCCTTTTTGTGTGTGTGAAAGTGAAAATCCTCTTCTGATATCTTTTGGTTAGCAAAAATGGGTACTAATGTAAGTTTTTGTAAAAGTAAAGTGACCTAACACCGACTTTCGGAAAGCGGAAATACCTATACTTGCAAAACCACCCAATGATATTTATCTAGAGTATATCCACAACTGCTGAATTGTAAAGAAAACTGAACAAAGAATAATATTTCACAGAAGGGAAACCTAAACAGGGAACATGTATATGAAGAGATGTTCAGATTCCTTTAGTAGTCATGGGATTTCTCTTCAAATCTGTCAACTCATGTCCTTAAGATTGGCCAGATTAGAAAAGTGGATAATGCCAAGTATATTCGTGGTAGGATATAAAAACCCTTACATATTGCAAGAATAATTGAACTGTATAGTTGACCTTTGAACAATGCAGGAGTCAGGGCAATAATCACACAGTTGAAAATCAGAGTATTAGTTTTGACTCCCCAGAAACTTAACTGCTAGTAGCCTGTTGTTGACTGGAAGCCTTACTGATTTAACAGTCAGTTAACACATATTTTGTGTGTTATATATATTATAGGCTCCATTACAATAAAGTGAGGAAGAGAAAATGTTATTAAGAAAATCATGAGGAAAAGAAAATTTACAGTACTGTACTACAAAATAATCCATGTATATGGGCACCTTACAGTTCAAACCCATGTGTTTTGAGGGTCAGCTGTATATGCCGTCTGGAAGGCAATCTTAAACATCAAGAAAGTTTTGATAGCTTTTACTAAAAGAAAAAAAAAAACTCCCCTCCCCCAATTAAATAAAAGATTGTTACCACATGCATTTTGTGTATCTATATAATATGTATCATTATTCATTTAGTGAAGTACATTGATCAGTTTTTCTGATCTCAAACCATCCTTGCATTCCTTAATGAAACCCTAATTTTACATGTATTTTTAATATATATACTTTTGGATTAGATATATAACCTTTACCAAGGACATTCCCTTCTATTCCTAGTTTCCCATGAGTTTTTCTTTCAGTTATAAAAAAGTGTTGAGCTTACAAATGCTCTTTTTAAGTTTATCTTTAATAGTCCTTATTTTTTGCCTTTATGTTATGAAGCACATTAATTTTATGTTGAACAGTTTTTGCATTCCTTTACAAACCCTTATTAATTTAAAAATATGTATATACTGTTAGGTTTGGCTAGTTAGTATTTTATTTTGTTTTTCTTTTGTGTCTGTAATCACAAGTGAACTATTTCTTTTTTTTTTCTTGAATTCTCATCTGATTTTGGAATCACTAGACTCAAAAAGAGTTGGGCATGTTTTATTCCTTTTCCATTTTGTGGAACTTACAGAAAACTTTTGTTTTTGAATACATAGTCAAACTATAAAACTTACAATTCTGTTGTTTTTATCCCTCTAAAGGAGAGATCTTTACCGTTTTAATTCACTGAATGTTCACTGGCCTATTCAAATTTTTTACGTCAATTTGGATTTTTATATTCCTCTATAATTTTGTGTTTTCTCTATAATTTTATATTTTGCTAAGTTTCACATAGTTTCATCTTTATGTTCAGCTTTATTAACATATGGTTCATACATTTTTCCTTGGTATTTGGTATTGTTTGCATGTCCTCTTTTTTCTGATCCATCTTATCTAAGAATCTTTTCAAAAAATCATCATTTGGTTTTATCAGTCTTGCCTTTTCTCATTTCTGATTTTATTACTATCTTTCTTGTTTTTGTTTTTTTGGTTCATTTTTTAAATTGATGAATGATTGCTTCATTCATTCTTAATCATTCTTATTGCTGAAAATGATTTCAAATAATCAAAATAAAAAATGACTTCAGGTCTCTTTTTCCCTTCAGCTCTTTAATGGTGTTCCTAGATTCAGACATGATTTTTTTTTTCCAGACATGATTTTATCATCAGTCTGTTTGTAGATGTTTTTTCATTTCCTTTTTTAACCCTGGTGTTTTCCACCCTCCCATGCTTTGCCTGAAATTTTGTCAGTTTTCACGCTATTTTTGAGGTATACTAATACCCATTTTCTTTTTTTTTTTTTAAGATTTTATTTATTTATTTGACAGAGATACAGTGAGAGAGGGAACAAAAGCAGGGGGAGTGGGAGAGGGAGAAGCAGGCTTCCTGGTGAGCAGGGAGCCCATGTGGGGCTCAATCCCAGTATCCATTTTCTTGATTAATTCCTCTTATCAGTGTACAGTCCCTTAGCTTTTTTTTTTTGCATTGAATTCTATTTCATCTGATACTATAAATATTGATCCCTTACCTTTCCCATAATTAATATTTGCCTGATAATGTTTTCCTGTCATTTTTGCTCTATATTGTTAGATGTTTTATATAGAATTCATAGAATCTTTTTAATTTTTTACTCCTTTGTTTATATCAGTATAGATTCATGGGTTCCTATCTTATTCATTGGGCTGTAATCTGGTGCTCTCGTTATTTGTTTTAATACTCAATTGTCCTAGATTGAACCAATGGAAGCCCGTTCTGGTCGGCTCCTATGTCCTTCTGATATATCCCCATCATTTTTTCAGCATTTACTTACTCAAAACAAGATGTTCCAAGATTATTCTGTACTTTCCCTGCCCTAATCTTGGAATCCGTCGTGGAATCCTAATGCCTTAGCACTTGTTGCTCATCTACTGAGGTAAAATTATTTCTTATGTCCTATTGGTGTATAGAATCAGTCAATCCATAAACAAATTATACACATATCACATAACTATATACAACTATATCTATCCATCTACCTATTTTAGCCTATGAGTTCTTAACCTTTCTTAAAATTTCAGTTCAACCCCTTGGGTTTCTTTCTAGCCTTCTCCCTTTACGCGTTCATAAATCGTTATACAAAACAGTGAGAAATCTGGCTCCCATTATTCTCAGTGTATGCACTTACTTGGAATCACTTACTTGCACAATGTTTTCAGTCTCCTTACCATTCCGCCACCCACCACCTCATTTGCTCTGCTGCTGGGCTGCTTGACTGTGGCACCCCTCACCAGCAGACTGCCTGGGCTCTGGGCGCACCCAATTACTCCATACCATTTGCTTCCTCAACTGCTAATGTCTCTGTGCAGGGGGAACAGGTGAAGATGGAAAATAAGGGGTGGGAGTCTGTCTTCAGTTAAGTTTAAAATGTTTATATTCATTTTAACTACCTCTATTAGAACTTATTTCTGCTGTTATTTTTCTTTTCATTTTGATAAGTGTATTCTTTAATCCCCATCACCTGTTTCCACATCCCTCCCAACACCTACCTCCCTTCAGGTAACCCATCAGTTTGTTCTCTATAGTTAAGAGTCTGTTTTCTTGATTTGTCTCTTTTTTCTTCCCTCCTTTTGCTTATTTCTTGAATTCCACATATAAGTGACATCATATGGTATTTGTCTTTCTCTGACTTATTTTGTTTAACGTTATGCTTTCTAGCTCTACCCATGTTGCAAATGGAAGGATTTCATTTGTTTTCATGGCTGAGTAATACTCCATTCATCTACCTGTCGACACTTAGGCTACTTCTATACTTTGGCTATTGTAAGTAATGCTGCATTAAACATAGGGGTTCATGTAATGCCTTGGAATTCGTGTTTTTGTATTTTGGGGGTAAATACCCAGTAGTGGTATTACTGGATTATAGGATCATTATATTTTTAACTTTGAGGAAACTCCATATTGTTTTCCACAGTGGCTGCACCAGTTTGCATCTCCACCAACAGTGCAAGAGGGTTCCTTTTTCTCCACACCATCACCAACACTTGTTTCTTGTGTTTTTGATTTTAGCCATTCTGACAGATGTAAGGTGATATCTCATGAGAGTTTTGATTTGCATTTCCCTTTTGATGAGTGCTGTTGAACATATTTTCATGTGTCTCTTGGCCACCTGTATGTCTTCTTTGGAGAAATGTCTGTTCATGTTTTCTGCCCATTTTTTAACTGGATTATTTGTTCTTGGGGTGTTGAGTTAACAGTTGTTTATATATTTTGCATACTAACCCTTTATTGCAAATGTCACTTGCAAATATCTTCTTCCACTTAGCAGGTTGTCTTTTAGTTTTGTTAATTGTTTGCTGTGCAGAAACTTTTCATTTTTATGTAATTCCAATAGTTTTTGCTTTTATTTCTCTTGCCTCAGGAGACGTATCTAGAAAAATGTTGCTATGGCCAATGTCAGAGAAATTACTATCTGTACTTTGTTCAAGGATTTTTATAGTTTCAGGACTCACATTTAGGTCTTTAATCTATTTTAAGTATTTTTGTATATGATGAAAAAAGTGGTCCGGTTTCATTCTTTTGTTTGTTGCTGTCCAGTTTTCCCAATACCATTTGTTGAAGATACTGTCTTTTTCCCACTCTGTATTCATTCCTCCTTTGTTGAAGATTAATTAATACTTGTGGGTTTATTTATGGCTTTTCTGTTCTGTTCCGTTGACCTGTATGTTTATTTTTATGCCACTGCCATTCGGTTTTAATTCCTACCACTTTGTTATATAACTGAAATCTGGAATCATGATAACTCCAGTTTTTTCTTTTTCATTTCCTTAAAAGATTTTATTTATTTATTTGAGAGAGCATGAAAGCGAGAGAGATCACAGAGGCAGAGGGAGAAGCTGACTTACTGCTGAGCAGAGATCCTGATGCGGGATTCAATCCCAGGGCTCTGAGAACATGACCTGAGCCAAAGCCAGACGCTGAACCAACTGAGCCGCCAGATGCCCGTTTCTCATTTTCAGCATTGCTTTGGCTATTAGAGGTTTTGTGGTTCCATACAAATTTTAGGATTGTCTGTTCTATTTCTATGAAAAATGACATTGATATTTTGATACAGATCACATTAAATCTGTAGATTGCTTTGGGTAGTATAGCAATGTTAACAATACTTGTTCTTTCAGTCCATGAGCATGGAATGTCTTTCCTTTTCTTTGCATCACCTTGAATTTCTTTCATCAGTGTCTCAAAGTTTTCAGAGTACAGGTCTTTCACCTCTTTGGTTAAGTTTATTTCTAGATATTTTATTGTTTTTTTTGTTTTGTTTTGTTTTGTTTTTTTTTTGGATATTTTATTGTTTTTGGTGAAATTGAAGATGTAGTTGTTTTCTTAGTTTCACTTTTTACTGTTTCATTATTAGTGTATAGGAATTCAACAGATTTCTATACATTGATTTTGTATCCTGCAACTTCACTGAATTCATCTGTCAGTTCTAGTAGTTTTGGGTAGTCTTTAGGGTTTTCTATATATAGTATCCTGAGTTTTACTTCTTCCTTACCAGTCTGGATGCCTTTAATTTTTTTATGTTATCTAATTGCTGTGGCTAGGACCTAGTACTGTGCTGAATAAAAGTGGTGAGAGTGGGTGTCCTTACCTTGTTCCTGTCCTTAGGAGAAAAACTCAGTTTTTAACCATTGAGTATAATGTTAACTCTGGGTCTTTCATAAAAAGCCTTTATTATGTTGAGATGTGTTCCTGCTGGACCTACTTTGCAGAAGTTTTTTGGGGGGTTTTGTTTGTTTTGTTTTGTTTAAGATTTTATTTATTTGTTAGCGAGGGAGAGAGAGCACAAGCAGAGGGAGCAGCAGGCAGAGGAAGAGGGAGAAGCAGGCTCTCCGCAGAGGAGGGAGCCCAATGCAGGACTCAGTGCCAGGACCCTGGGATTGTGACCTGAGCCGAAGGCATACGCTTAACCGACTGAGCCACTCAGGCTCCCTGCAGAAGGTTTTTTTATCATGAATGGATGTTGTACTTTGTTGAGTGTTTTTTCTGCATCTGTTGAAATCACCATATAGTTTTTATCATTTCTCTTATTGAAAACAGTCATATTGATTGATTGACAAGTACTGAACCACTGTTAAATCCCAGGAATAAATCCCACTTGATTGTGGTGTATGTTTTTTTTAATGTATTATGAATTCAGCTTACTAATATTTTGTTGCAGATTTTTATATCTATATTCATGAGAGATGTTGGCTTGCAGTTCTCTTTGTTTATGCTGTCTTCATCTGGTTTTGGTGTTGGGGTGATACTGGCCTCAGAATGACTTTGGCAGTTCTCCTTCGTCTTCTGTTTTTTGGAGTACTTTGAGAAAAGGTATTAACTCTTTAAGTGTTTGGTAGAATTAGCCTTGAAGCCATCTGGTCTTGGACTTTCGTTTTTTGGAAGTCTTTTGATTACTGATTTAATTTCATTGCTGGTAATTGGTCTATTCAAATTTTATTTCTTCCTGCTTTAATTTTGGTAGGTTATATGTTTCTAGGACTTCACCCATTTTTTCTCAGTTGTTCTGTTTGTTGCAAGCATATAGTTTTCATAATATTCTGTTATAGTTGTTTGTATTTCTGTGGTATTTGTTATTTCTCCTCTTTCATTAGTTATTTTGTTTATTTAGGTCCTCTCCCCCCACCCCTTTTTTTTGTTATGAGTCTGGCTAAAGATTTATCAATTTTGTTGATCTTTTAAAAGGAACCATTTCCTGGTTTCATTGATCTGTTGTTTTTTTCATTTCTATATCATTTATTTCTCCTCTAATCTATTATTTCCTTCCTTTTGCTGTGTTTGGGTTTTTTGTTTTTGTTTTGTTTTTAAAGATTATTTATTTATTTATTTATTTATTTATTATTTATTTGACAGAGAGCGATCACAAGGAGGCAGAGAGGCAGGCAGAGAGAGAGGGGGAAGCAGGCTCCCTGCTGAGCGGAGAGCCCAATACGGGACTCGATCCCAGGACCCTGAGATCATGACCTGAGCCGAAGGCAAAGACTTAATCTGCTGAGCCACCCAGGTGCCCCCTGTGTTTGGGTTTTGTTCCTTTTCTAACTCCTTTAGGTATAAGTTTAGGTTGTTTATTTGAGACTTTTCTTGCTTCTTGAAGTAGGCCTGTATTGCTATAAATTTCCCTCTTAGAACCACTTTTGCTGCATCCCAAAGATTTTGGACCATCTTGTTTTCTTTTTTTTTTTTTAAAGATTTTATTTATTTATTTCACGGAGGGAGAGAGATCACAAGGAGGCAGAGAGACAGGCAGAGAGAGAGGGGGAAGNCGAGCAGAGAGCCCGATGCGGGCCTCGATCCCAGGACCCTGAGATCATGACCTGAGCCGAAAGCAGAGGCTTTAACCCACTGAGCCACCCAGGCGCCCGACCATCTTGTTTTCATGTAATTTTTTATTTTTCTTTGTTTTCATGGTTGACCCCTTCATTGTTGAGTAGCATGTTATTTGAACTCCATGTATTGGTGGTCTTTCTGGATTTTTTCTTGGGATTGATTCTAGTTTAATAATATTATAATCAGAAAAGGTACATGGTATGACTTTGACTTTTTTAATTTGTTGACACTTGTGTTGTGGCCTAAAATGTGATTTATTCTGGAGACTATTCTGTGTGAGAAGAATGTGTATTCTGCTGTTTTAAGATCAGATGTTCTGAATAGGTCTGTAAATCCATCTGGTCCAGTGTGTCATTCAAAGCCACTGTTTCTTTGTTCATTTTCTGTTTGGATGATATGTCCCATCAATTTAAGGGGGGTGTTAACGTCCCCTACTATTATTGTATTATTATCAGTTATGTCCTTTATGTTTGTTATTAACTATTTTATATATTTGGGTGCTCCCATGTTGGGTGCTCCCAATTATTCTATCCTCTTGTTTGGTTGTCCCCTTTATTATTATACAGTGTCCTTAGTCTCTGTTACAGTCTTTGTTTTAAAATCTGTTTTGTCTGATATAAATATTGCTACTCCAGCTTTCTTTTGACATCCATTTACATGATAAATGTTTCTCCCATCTCCTTACTTTCAATCTGTAGGTGTCTTTAGGTCTGAAATGAGTCGCTTGTAGGTATCCTATAGATGGGCCTTTGATGCACTGTGTTACTGTGTCTTTTGAGTGAAGTGTTTAGTCCACTTACAGTCAAAGTAATTTTTTTTTTAAGATTTTTTTTATTTATTTGACAGAGATCACAAGTAGGCAGAGAGGCAGGCAGAGGGAGAGGGGGAAGCAGACTCCCCGCTGAGCAGAGAGCCCGATGCGGGACTCAGTTCCAGGACCCCGAGATCACAACCTGAGCTGAAGGCAGGAGGCTTTAACCCACTGAGCCACCCAGGTGCCCAAATCGAAGTAATTATTGGTAGATAGGTATTCATCCCCATTTTGTTACTTGTTTTGTAGTTGTTTCTATAGATTTTCTCTGATCCTTCTCTTGCTCTCATGATTTGTTGGCCTTCTTTAGTGATATACTTGGATTTCTTTCTCTTGATTCTTTGCATATCTATTACTGGTTTTTCATTTCCGGTTACCATTAGGTTTGTATGTAACATCTATATACAGTAGTCTATTTTAAGTTGATGGTTGCTTAGATTTGAACGTGTTCTTTACTCCACTCCTCCCTGTTTTAGGCATATGTTGTCATTTGAATTTTTTTATTTTATTAATCCCTTGACTTATTTTTATAGAAATACTTATTTTTACTGATTTTGTGGGGGTTTTTTTACTTTTTGTATTCTCACTTAGGGTCTTTCCACTCAGAGTCCCCTTTAATACTGATTTCTTGTAGTGCTCATTTAGTGGTCATGAACTCCTTTGTTTTTGTTTGAATCATGAACGCCTTTAGTTTTTGTTTGAGAAACTCTCTCCTATTTTGAATGATAACCTTACTGGATAGAGTAATTCTTGGCTGTAGATTTTTCCCTTTAAAGGCACTTTGAATATATCATACCACTCCCTTCTGGCCTGCAGGGTTTCTGCTGAAAAAATCTGATAGCCTTCTGGAGTTTGCCGTATATGTAACTATCATCTTTTCTCTTGCTGTGTTTAAATTTTTTCTTTAGCGCTATTTTTTGCCACTTTTAAAAAAGATTTTTATTTGAGAGAAAAAGGGGGAGAGAGAGCACACAAGAGGGGGAGGGGCCGACGGAGAGGGAGATGCAGGCTCCCCACTGAGTAGGGAGCTTGATGTGGGGCTCAATCCCAGGACCTTGAGATCATGACCTGAGCTGAAGGCAGAAGACCTGGGTCACCCAGGTGCCCCTATTTCTTTGCCATTTTAAGTACTATGTTTCTTGGTGTGGATCTCCTCAGGTTGAAGTTTTAGGGGTATCTCTGTGCCTCCTGGATCTGGATGTCTGTTTCCTTCTGAAGATTAGGGAAGTTTTCAGCTATTATTTCTTGAAATATATTTTCTACCTCCTTTTCTTCGTCTTCTGAGATTCTCTGTCTTCTTGATGTCTGGTTGGTTCTTTTTATTTCTGTGTTAAGGGTCTCATTGATGTCATCTACTCTTAAGTTCAGTGAGTATCTTTATGATCATTGCTATAAATTCTCTGTCAAGCATATTACTTATATACATTTTACTTAGGTCTCTTGCTGTGGTTTGATCCTGTTCTTTGATTTGGGACATATTTTTCTGTCTTCTCATTTTGTCGAACTTTGTGTTTCTGTGCATTAGGAAAGTTAACTACACTTGCTTTTAACAATAATAGCCTTATGAAGAAGAGGTCCCTTAGTGCCCTGCAGTAGGGGACAGTACTGTGTCCCCTACTCCCCAGGGCCCAGCACTTCAGGGAGTATCTCCTATGCGTGTTGTTTATGTTTTGCTGTTGAGTCTTGGCCTCTTTTTCCTTTTCCTTCAGTCTGGCTGTCTGCAGAGGCTCTCTTTGACCATTGTGGGCAGTGTTTGATCCCCAGCAGGGGGTGGGGGGACACATTTTAACAAGATACTTGGTGGTCTGCTTGGGAAATGAGACCTGACGCCTCCTCTCCGCCCCCCATCCTGCCACCTCCAGATGTCCCATAAGGGTTTGGAGGGTTGGCAGGGTTTGCACTGGTCTTTTGGGGTGGAGCCCACAGCACCAAGACTTAAGGTGAATGTCACTGAGAAGGGCAGATTTGCAGAAGTGAGGAGGGGTAGGGAGCATTGGTGCTGGCTGTTTAGGTAACAAGTGTCAGGGCAGGATCCCTGCTGGTTGGGTTTATGCTGGGAGGGTGAGGAAAGGAAATGGCACCTGCCAGCTCCTTTGTTCCTGGAGGCATCTTTCTGTGATCCCTGTTCTTCCAGGCAGTGCTCTAAGATTAGCAAATCACACAACCTCCCATCTGCCCCTGCTGTTTTTGAAACTGCGGGTTCCATGCTGTATTTGCATGGGCTATGCTATCTCTTTAACGGTGGGGACTCTGTTTTCTAAGGCCCCGCTGGTGGTGGGCTCTCCTAGAGCTGAGCCCTGCAGAGTTTTAAAATCCTAGGTTTTAAATCCCTCTGGTTGTGAGAACTCACAAAATTCTGCCCCTGTTGCTTTCAAAGGTAAGTATTAGAGATTCATCCTCCCTGTTCATGGGCTGCCTGGTGTGAGTCTTTTCACCCCCACCCTCTGCCACCACCCCTCCTCGCCCTTCTCTGCACCACTGGCTACCTTCTTCATTATGGCCCCTTCTCTACTTTTAGTTGTGGAGTTTGTTCTGCCAGGCTTTGGATCGTTTTCTGGATTATTTATGTTGATGTGATTGTTTTGCATCTGTGGGTGGAGGCGAGCTTAGGGTCCTCCTCCTCCACCATTCCCAACTGACCTATTTCTGCTGGTATTTCAGAGTTTAGGTACTATATTCTCTTTCCCCCTTGCTTTCCATTGAGTAGCAATGGAAAATTTTCTCCCTGTTTAAAAGTAGTAATACATTCCAATTTTATTTTTATTGATTTTACTCAATACTCATCATGTTTGCTCCCCCTCCCTTTTGGTTTAACTACCATCTAAATCTTCCTAGTAAGACTATTATACTCTTATGTTCCTTTGGTCTTTCCAACTGTACCATGTTGGTATTCTTTGGAATTTTGGTTTGGGATTGTTGATACACTTCATTTTGTATTCCATTGGCTGTAGCTGTTTCGGATTACAAACTTTGCCAAAGTATTTTATTTGCTCACATTTGATTCCTATAGCTCTTCTCATGTCTAAATTTATTTTTCATATTTTACTGCTTCTTCCAAGAGTATTTTTTAAATGGATCTTTTGTGAAAAAAATTCTGAAGCTTTGTATTCCTGAGAGTTTGTTTTTGTGTGTGTGTGTTTTGTTTCTTAAGTAAATTCTGTCCCCATTGTGGGGCTTGAACTCTCAACCGCAAGATTAAGAGTTGCATGCTCCACTGACTGAGCCAGCCAAGTGCCCTGGGAATATTTTTTATTACATTCTTATACTTAAATGAGTTTGTCTTGATAGGAATTTTGAGTTCAAAGTTCTTTTCCTTCAGCATTTTGGAAATGTGATTCTTTGTCTCTCACGTAAGGATACTATTAAGAAGCCTGATGTCAGTCTGATTCTTTTCTCTTTGTAATCAATCTACCATTTCTCTCTGGGAGCTTCCAGAATTTTTGCTTTTCTTGAATGGTCTTAAATGCCTTTCACTATAGTGTTTCTGTTTGTGTGTTTTCCCTACTTTTACATCCATGAATTCTTTCATCATTAATTCTGGTCAGTGTGTCATTTCTTCAGATATTTCCTATTGCACTTTTCCCCTTTTCTTCTGGGACTCCCAGTTACTCAGATGTTGGCACTACTACTCTGCCCCTGTTTTGCTGTCTGTCTCTTTCCTTTCCTGCTTCCTAATGGTACAGACCCTTAGGATGGTGCACTAGCTAACTGCTTAGTTTTGACCTGTGTCTGTCCCTCTATGCAATTCACTATATTTTTCGTGCTGGGTACTTCCAGTGTGGTTCTTTCTCTTGTTTCATATGGCTAATATTTCCCTATACATTTATTTTGCTTTATTTTTGTTCCTTGCTAGTGTGTATGTTGCTATCTGTGGGGGCTGAGGATTGTACTCCTCAGGCAGCATCTAGTTACTTTGGCCTATGAGCTCATTGTTCCTTCAGAGCACCAGCTCCTGTCTGGTGATATTTACTGATGAAAGGCCAGGGCCAGGCTCTATCTTGTCCCAGTGAACTTAAGAAGGGGAAGGTAATGACCTCCAGATACCTCATAGTCACTGTTGACCACTCCCACCAATAGGTGTTCAGAGATTTACCTTCAGATCCTTAGGAAGAAGCAGCAACTTCCTAGTTGTCATCTACCAGCCCTGGGGCTTTGGAGAGGGTTTTTTTAATCCCAAGAGCAGCCTGGCCCATCCCTTTTCTTTTCTTTTCAAGTTTTTATTTGTCAGAGATCTAGAGAAGGGAGCACAACCAGGGGGAGCGGCAGGCTCCACGCTGAGCAAGGAGCCCAACTCGGGACTTGATCTCAGGACCCTGGGACCATGATGGGAGCCGAAGGCAGATGCTTAACCAACTGGGCCTCCCAGGCATCACAAGCCTGTCCCTTTTCATCCCAGCAGAGCTTCTGAGCTGCCCTGATAGTGTCCCACTGACACCAGTGATGTGACTGATGATCCCATGTACAGCAAAGGCAGACATCTCACTGATGCTCTACCTCCCAGTTTATGATGACCTGTTTCAGTCTCCTAGGGGTTCTTACAGGAGTTAGGAGGGATTTTTCTAAGTTTTGGGTAAGGGAGCCAGAACCTATGCCACTTCATTGTCTTACAGGAACCAAAGCCCATAGTATAGTTCTACTCTCCCCCCCCCATCTTTCAACGTTATATTTTCAGTGTCTCTCTTGTAAATATATCCAATCACCTATTAACTTCTGTTTGGAAGTGGTGGTGGTGGTTTTAATATCCAATCTGACAACTTTTGCCCATAAATTGGTCACATTTTTAATGCCGTTTTTTCCCCTTCTTCTTTCCTGTCTTCAGTTTCATCGATTGACGTATTTTTAAATTTTTCTCCCCTTGTCTGGTGTAGATGTTATTCTAGTTCCCAGTGGCTTTCTCCATACTTACAAATGAATACATGACTTAAACTCTAAAGCTAATCATTTTTTACTGTCCTCCTATGGAAGGATCTTAGCTTGCTTTAATTTCAATCATTACTTGACTTCCAGCCCCCCCCCATCTTTTGTTACTGTTCATATTTTAATTCCTTCTCTTTATTCTACTCCCTAAGTAATACTACTGGGAACTTAGTGGGCCATGTTCCCCTGGGGTGTCACTCAGTTTAGTAGTGATGAGATCTGCCATCTTTCCCCTTGTTCAGCTGCCATTTTCCTTTGAGGAGCCCTGTCTCCCACACCCCTCTGTGTTAGCCTGTGCCCCTCACAGGCCCGCTGTGAAATGGGGACCAGCCACTGTGCTGGGGAACCAGCAACAGGACAAGGAGCAAGAGGACACTGGTGCTTTTGTAATGCTGAAGGGGTATTTCAGTGTCAGCTGGAGGGAAATGGAGGAAAGCAGCATCGGTTCCGGAATCTTGCCCTTTTTTTGGTGGGAGGAGTAGGGGATAAAAAATTATTCATCTCTGAGATAGAGGCATATCTTCAGTGAGCTGTGGTTGAGGTCAGTTAGATGTAGAAATGATCCCTACTCCCCCCAGAACAGGAAAAATCTACAAAGCCAGTAAGTGATCAAGTCCTGTAGCTCCTTCCTGAATTCTTTAAAGCTTTTCTCTCACACTCAGCTCCCCAGGTCCTGGTCACCTGCCCCTCTGCCTCCTCCTGTGTAGCCTGACCTGCACAATGGAGGAAGTCCATACACCCAGCCTGGAGCAGTTTAAGCTTTGGCTTCTCTGATGACCTCCAACCGCCTTCAGGATGGGACAGTTGCTGCCCCTGTTGATGCCGCACTAAATACTGTGCTTCTAGACCAGTGGTTTTCCCAAGTATGCTCCCTGGACCAGCAGCAGAGCATCTCCTGGGACCCTGGTAGAAAGGCACATTGTCCTGTTCCACCCCAGATCTTCTCAGTCAGAAATTCTGGGGGTTCCACAGTCTGTCCAGCCTCCCAGGGACTTTTGATCAAGACCAAACACAGACTGCAGGGCCTGCGTTCTAATTCTGTCATTTACTGTATGTGGACTGAATTATTTCTTGCTATGCCTCAGTTTCTCAATCTGGAAAAACAGAGCCAATACTACCCACCCCTAGTGGGTTTTTGTACATACGGCCTTGGGTACAGTATGAACGCCACTGTCCCCTCCCCTCCCTTTCCTGAGAGTCCCAAGACTGTATACCAACCCTCCTCCCCCGCCCCCCATGCTGTGCAGGCTGCTCTGTGAACACTGCAGTGTTCTGGGGGCACAAGGCCACCCTTACTGCTTTGGAAATCCTAAAGAGAAGCACAGCAACCTCAAGTCCACACCCTGAGCATTAGGACACTTTGAATCCCCTGCTTGGCCTAAGTGGGTGGGGGGAATGAATCATTTTTGTGTTAACAGAAGGTGCAGAGAAGAGGACAGAAAACCTGCCTCCCTGAGAGCCAGAGGGGAGCAGCTGAGGCAGAATTCCAGCACCATCGGCCACACGCACTGATGATGCCAGCCTGCAGCCTACCTCCTGGAAGCCACCACAACACTGGGATGTGCAGGCGACTGGACCCGTGGTACAGGTCAGCAACACAGCACACCTGGCAGGCACATGTACAATTAAATAGCATGTTTAATCATCTCACAACAGACAGTAGTGCAGTAGTGTAAACTAAGTTTCTTTCCAAAAAGTCACTCCCCACCGAAGCTCCTGTCCCTCCGCACTCAGAGAACACAGCTGAGGAACCAGTGACAGGGCCAGAAGGATTCAGGAAGTCTCTGTTCCAAGGAGCTAAAAGTCTGTCCAGGTCAAGGTTGCAAGTAGCTGAGAGCCCTATGAGGGGTTGATGCGCGCACATTCTAACACACACACATGCAAGGGACACATGGAGAAGACGTAGGTGGACACAGAGGACCCACAGTGGGGCGGTCACACACATGCGCTCATGCCAGCATGTTCCAGTCACCTTGTGACGGTCTCCTGCTGGCGCAGGGTGTGGGGGCCTGAGCCCTGAAGCGCCGGTCAGGAGGAAGGGAAACGGCTGTCCGACACGACAGTGCAGCAGCCAGAAGGGCCCCTCCCCATTCCTGAAACAGCCAGTCCTCCCGGAATCTTGGCCGGACACCTGCATCAGTGGTGAGGACGGGGCGGGGCGGGGGGGTGCTGCTTCCTCTGGACCAAGCGAAAGGGTGCAGTCTGCCCCAAAGACACGAACAAAGAACATGCCCGCAGGCAGGCTCTCGGAGCTGGAGGCTGGTAGTGCTGGGTTCTACAGCCGGGTGTTGGGGGCACAGCCTAGCCTTGCTGTGCAGGCGCCCTGGGAGCAACAACACTGCCAACAGGGAGCTGGAGAGGAGGCTGGGAGCTGCCTGGATGGCCCTTGGAGCAGGGGAGGGGTGTGCGAAAAAGGAGGCCCTGAGGTGAGGACGTTGGGGTGGGGGTGGGTGGGGAGCTACCAGAAGAGTTTAAAGAGGAAACCTCTTTGTTCACAGCTTCATTCAGGGTTCCTGGAGAATGTCTCTGGATTCAAGTACCAGCAGCTCTGGTGGAGGGTATTAGGGTGGAGTGACCAGCAGACGCTGGAAGAGCAGCTGCCCACACACGGGAGGTCTGAGAACCAGCCTGGCAATGCTCTGGACTCTGGCACTGCCCACCCCTACCCTGAGGAAGCAGACCAGGTGGCTACAAGATTTCCTCCCGTGGACTCCTGGCCTTGAGTGGGGTCTGCCCGTTGGGCACAGAGCCATTCTGACCATGCAGGAGTTTGCCCTTCTCTCGGTCTGGCCACGTGAAGATGGCATCATCGCTGTCCAGCTCCGACTCAGAGCGCATCAGGCTGCTGCTCAGCATCGGGCCTTTCTGTTTGCTGCCTGCAAGAGACAGAATCCAGGGTCAGGAGCACATACCTTCCTTGGCTTGAGCCAGGCCCTGCAGCCTTCTCCCAGCCTGAAGAGAAGCAGAGGGACAGGGAACGTCCCCGCCCCCTCTCCAGGCTGCGAGCGGCTCCCTGAGTCCTCCTTCCAGTCCTGGTTAGCTGGAACAGTTCCTTCAGGGAAGTCACACCCACAGTAGATAGGGCCAACAGACCTGGGGTGCAGTGTGGATTCTTGACCTCCAGTATCTGTTAGCTTTGCTCAGTGCCACCCAACAGCCTCCTCCTCTCGTTGAAATTTGGAATGTCTTATCATCTCCCCTCATGAACAGAAGGAATTCCCACAGGAGGCAGAAAAGCACAACAAACAAGAGGTCAGCTCTAGAGGAGGAAATTTTCACCATGTCCTGGCTCAGCATGGATGGCAAAGGGCCTGCCCGCATTCCCCACACTGAGGGAAGACACAGCCTCACAGCCCAGAGAGGTTTGCTCTGGCTCCACGGCGTGCGTACAGGAGGTGGAGAGCAGGCCCACGGCTCCAAGAGGTCACTTCTGCTGAGCGTGCATGACTGGAGTACCAGGGACTCCCAGAGACAGTCCCAACCCAGCAGCTCATCAGAACACACTGACAAGGACTCACAAGGAGCACGTGGGGTCAGAAAAGATGCCTGAGATCCTGTAAGCCATTGTAGTCACCTTCACTCCATGTCATCCCTAAGGCTGCAGAGGCTGCACTGGAAAAAGCCAAAGGCAGATGGAAGCACCAGCACGGGGAGCAGGACGTGCCCATGGCGAGGACCCAGCGCGGCAGTGCTCCAGGCTCTGCACCACCTACCCTGGAGCTAACCTACCTCCCTTCTTAAAAAGGTGACCAGACAGGTGAGGTATATTGGAACCCCCGTATCCAGCAATCACCCTTCCTTCCCCCTGGTCCCACCCAGATCCCCTGAGACTCCAAAGGAGTGTTTCTCAGGATTCTCAGAAGATTCTCAGCCATCTGCCCCTTCCTGGCCAGAAAGATGTAGGGCTGACACCAGTATCCTGAGCTTCTTCAATGTGGCGGAGGACAGTGGCCAACATAAGAGCCAAGCCCAGGGAAGGCTCAAGGTCCCCCCAAAACCCGGCTCTGCCCCTGTAGCTGAAATATCCCTGTCTTTCTGTCCCATGGGGCATGCCCCTCCAAGGGCCCACACGAAGCTTCCCTCTCTCAGAGCCAGTCCCAAGCCCTTCTTCCTCCACGGCGGTAGAGGACAGGAGCCAGAGGGGGAGACATGCGCCTGGCTCCACTGTAGATGGCACTCACCCAGGGCCTTCCCACACCAACTCCTGCTCCGCCTGGAGAACTGAGCGATTTCATCCACTAAACAGTACAAGCTGGGCATACACAACAGCATTTGCAGCAGCACTCCTCATAACAGCCCAAAACGGAAAATTCAATGGCCCAACGACCGTATACCCGCCAAAGCCATTCACACAGTGGAAACTACACAGCAGGGAAAGAAGAGACCCATGCTCTACTTAACACATGTGAACATCGTAAATGTAATGGTGAGTGGAAGGGGCCAAACACAGTGACTCCATTTATATAAACTACTCCAGGATGGTAGAAGGAAGTCGGCAGGGAGAAGACTGGAAAGAAAGGGGGTGGATTATATGGGTATGGTCACTTGTCGAAGACACATCAAGCTGTCCTTATGATCTTCTGTACACATTAGACTGAACTACAAAAAAACCCCACCACTTTTAACGGTCAAGAGAATTAAATACCTGTAATTTCATATGGTTCAATCTAATATGCTTCAATAGAAAGCTTTGAAAAATCAATAGAAAAGCAAAACAAACCCCAAAACCACAGTTGCTGAATGTAAACCAGGTCTCCTGAAGGTGGGCATTTCTCAGGACCCGCCTGGTGGCCTTGGGCACTCCAGCTCCCCAGACAGCCCTCGTCCAAGCTCAGCCTGGCTCCAAGCAGACAGGGTCGAGGCCAGCTCACCTCCACTCACGTAACCTTTCTCCCCAACACGGCCCACTAAATCCACGCTTTGGGCTGAACAACTCTGGAGCCTCACCTCTGTCTTCTGTATTTCTGCCCGAAGCCTCACCCTCCAGCCCCGCCCTGCCTCTCTGCAACTCACTGCTCCACTTATAAAGGACTTGTCAGTAGTCACGGCTGGTTTCCTCACTGTGTACTTACTGCCTGAACAATCTACACTTTCCCTTCTGCTGCCAGTCCCCATCCTACTCAAGCTCTTTAGGTGACCAGAAACTTCTCCAGTGTCCTCACTGGAAACATTCTGTCTTCAGCAGCAGACACTGCAGACACATTCCCTAATGGTGCCCCTTCTCCCTCACTGATGGTCCTTCTTGGGCTCTTCATCTCTGGACTCTTCTTTTGTCCTTCAACATCCTCCCCAGAAGGGATGTGACCCATTTTTGTGTTGACCCTCACTAGCTTCTAGAAGATTCCTACATTGATGCTTGGCAGTTCAACCATTCTGCTGAGTTCAACTAAATTCATCTTTTCTTACCCAACCTATCACTGCTCAGATGCCTTAATTCTGTCTACAGAATCATTCTCTGTCCCTCAGGTCGGAAGTCAGCCCTGACCTTTCCTGTTCCTCCATCCCACTGACCCCATGCTGGCTGAGCCATCGTCACCTCCCTCTTAGACCACTGCAAGAATCCCCTTGCTGGCCTCCACTAGACTGACTGTCCTAAGCCAGCACTTTCAAGATAACACTTCTTGTCACCGTCAGAATTCTTAAATCCTTTGTCTGATTTTCAGAATTTTCACACTTTGGTCCTCGTCAGTCTTCCAGCCTCATTTCCTCAATCCCATTCACAAGCGTCCTGAACCAAACACAGCTCTTCTCCAGCACTTCCGCTCCGGTACCAACCAGTCCACACGTGCTCAAAGCCGCAGCTCTGCATCAAGTATTCCCACAAAAGTACCTGAAATCTCTGTGCCTCTCCTTACTGCATTACTTCTCCGACATTAGGACATTCCATCGAATCCTCTTTTACCCATTCTTGCCTCTCCTGTTCCCTCACATAGCAGTCAGGGTTTATTAAGATGTAAGTCAAACAGACCATTTACCTCCTTAAAAAGTTGCCAGTGGCTCCCCACTGCTCTCAGAAGGAGCCCGCAGCCAGGTCCCTGCTCACCTGTGCAGCCTTGTGTTCTGGCCCTGTGCTCACCATGTCCAGTAGGTCACCTTCTACTTCCTCAGATGCCCTCTGCTCCTTCCGGCACCTGGGCCTTTACCGACTCTACTCCTTTGCCTGGACTGCTCTTTCTCAGAGTCCTTCTGTGGCTAACACCTACTCCTCCCTTGAGTCTCAGTTCAAATGTTCTTTATATTCCTCATGAAGTCCTTTCACTATCACTTTCTGTACATTTGTGAGTTTCTGTGTTTTGTGTCTGTCTGATAGAAGCTGCACAGGACCGAGTCTGTGGTCTGGCTCACGGTAACGTCACAGGTGTCCGGCAGAGGGCCTGGCACACAGTGGTCTCAATCCATGTGCACTGATGAGTAAGACACAGTTCCTGCCCTCAACAATTTCACTGACTGGTAAGGGGACACACATATAACTAGTATAATACAGGGAGAGAAATGCGAAAACAGACACATGGCAGAGAGACGAGCGTGACATGAGCTGGTTAAGGGAGGGATAAGAAGGAGCTTTCTGGACAGAAATACGAACCAGCAGAATTCACTGAGGAAGAGAGAGGTCAACGAGGAGGAAGGTCTCAGAGAAGCAAACAGATGAAAGCTCATTCAAGGCCACACCGGCCAGACCCAAAGTCAGCCACTGAAGGATTTCAAGGGGTGGGAAACGTTTGGGAGTCATGTGAAAACACTGGCTGCTGGGTGGAAGGTGGACTGCACATTTTTACTCCCAGCCCCCATTCCCAATCTGTCCACGTGGGAGGCTCTGGCTGCCCCTCTCCTGTTTGACGAGCCCAACACCTCCAGGGGCCGCCCTGCCGACTTCCCGAATCCAGCTGCCCAGGTGCAGAGCCCAGATCACCTCAGAGCACTTGTTTTCTTCTGATGGGTCTTTGCTCCCTCTGTAGCCTGGAATGCCGAGGGCAGAGCTTGTGTCTTAGAATGCTCTGTACTCCCCTCCCACCTCTCTTTAGCTATGAGCGCTCTTTCGTACTTTGTCTAAGAACAGTTCTGCTTGCCAAGTGTTTAGGAATAGCTCTACCTAGCGGCCCATAAACAGTCAATGCCTGCCGTGCCCTCACGGCGCACAGAAACCTCGCAGACAACACCACTGGGCCAAGGAAGGGCACCCCTGCCCACACCCTCACTGAAGCCGCCTCAGAGCTGGCACAGTTGGCGATTCTTGGGTAGGAGGCCCCAGATAGATGGGTCCCCCGCACACCGGAGCCGGCAGGCAAGCTGCCCTCCCGCCTGCTCCAGGGCAGTGGCGGAGCCTGTGGGTCTGCCAAACACTGGCTAGAGGAAGGTGGAAGAGGAAGGCTCTCGGAGGAGGAGGTCAGCTGGCTGACACCGGTTTTGAGCTCCTTGCTGCCTCCCCTTGTTGTCTGCCCAGGAAGAAGACTGGTTAGCCCTAAGAGACCCAGGTCCCTGAGCCGGACTATGGGGGCAGCCTGAAAAGCTGAAAGCCAGGAGGGAACCCTGAGGCAAATGAGCAGGCCAAAGAGAGCAAGAGGCTGAGCCCCTCTGCAAGGTGAAGCAATACTGAGAAGTGGGCCCCAGCTCAGAGCTCATCCAGCACGGGCTTCTGCCAGGGTGGGGCAAGGTTAGCCCTCCACCTTCATCAAGCAGTAGACAAAATGCTTTTCCAGAACAAACAGCTGTTAGCGACACATTTAGGAGGGGACTAGTGACAGCGGCTCTTCACAGAGACTGCACGAATCTAGAGGCCCCACCCCCAACACCAAGGGCCACTACCTGCTCGGGAGGTTGGCTTCAGTTCCAGACTCTCTTGATCTGTGGCATCCAGGATCTTGTACTTGCTTTTCCTTTTGGGTTTTCCTTTCTGCCTGTAAAACACAATCCCCCCCGCTGCTCAAGAAAGGGGTTCTGTGTGAGACTCAGTAGCTCAACACAGGGTGACGGCCAGACTGCAGGGAGCACCCTGTCCCATGCGAGCCGCCCAACAGAAAGATTGTTTCTACCCGTGCTTCCCAGCCGAGGGAAGGTGGCAACTGTGATTGGTTCTTCAGATACTCCTCACCAATTCCAGGAAGGGAAGGGAACTCTATCTGACCACAGAGTCACCACTCCACAGTGGCAAGGAAGCAGAGATTGGCTAAAAACACAGATGTTAACAGAGTGCAAGCTCACCCCGCTCACCACACGACAGTCGAGAGGAAAGATGCTTGGGGCAAGAAAAGCAACTTGACTCAGAAAGCCAGCAAAACAAGGAGATGGTGGACTCCTGTCCCACAGAACCATCTTCCCCAGTGTGAGATTTGAGCTGCTTTTATGTAAGGAAGGGGAGAAGGTGGGAGGAGGCTGGAGTCAAAAAGTGATATCTGCAGACATTCAAGAAGGCTGCGTAACTTCTTTGTCCTTGGTCAGTTGATCTCTGTAGGAATCTGGTCATGTTGTTCCTATGAATCTTAAACACAGCACAGGCATTTCTATATGTACTTCCTTATCTCCTTGAGGTAGATAGGTTTCAGGTAAAAAAGCAGTTTTTTGTAAATCTCATCTGTAAGCAAAGTTCTGTCAATGATGAGCATGCCTACATGCAGGGCTCAGCAGAAGTTTCTAAGCTGTAGGTCACAGCAGCAAGGGAAGGGAAGCAACATGAAGTCAGACACGCTCCATTTCTCCCTATTACATCAAGAGAACAAAAAACTGACACTTGAGGGGTAGAGGGCAGAGGAAAGCATTAAACCAACAAGCTATTAATGGTGGTAATTTTTTTAAATTGTTTTCACTTCCTACGTTTTATGTGCAGTTAAATTGCAGGTTAAATCTTAGCTCTGCTACTTATTAACTGTGTGTCCATGGACAGGTGAGGCCATTTTCCTGAGCCTACATTTTCTTAGCTGAGATGAAAAAAGGTGGTTATATGCATTTAAAATATAAATATATGTGTGTGTGTGTATGATTTGTGTGTGTGTGTGTGTGTGTGTGTGTGTGTGTGTGTGTGTGTATAACCTACAAAATACCATCCTGGTGCTTAGCACACAGTAATGTAG
Organism: Ailurus styani; assembly: GCA_002007465.1. NCBI lineage: Eukaryota > Metazoa > Chordata > Mammalia > Carnivora > Ailuridae > Ailurus > Ailurus styani. The sequence goes on from LNAC01000108.1 coordinate 1,047,607, forward strand.
AAATCATACTTAACCATTAATAATGAAAAACATAATAAACATTCCCATTAAATATCATAAGACTAGATAAGAAGACTTCAAACCCAAAATGCTTAATCATGACTAACTGAAGTCTACAAATACGTGAAAACATGTAGACACATGAATCCCAACTAGAAACAAGGGCAAAAGAATTGAGAACTCGTGTGTCAAGTGGCGAGGCAGGTGTGGCGTAGAAACACACCCCTAGAGCGGTGAGCCAGGCCCACAGCCCAGGTCCTCCCGCTCCCACCCTGGCCACAGCCACACTTGCTAGGCTGTGAATCAGTGCAATGACAGCCACTTGGCTCAGGAGTGGGAGAGGGTGATGAAAGCCTTTCTGTGCCTGCCTTGGGCCGTGACAGGAAGTGAGGAACCCTAAGACTCAGCACCTTCTATGTGGAAGGTGCCAGATACCTCCCCTAATGAATAAATACACGACCAGAAGCTCTAATGAATTTCTGAAGAGAATCCACCTTACCTCTTAAAACAACAGATCACGGTCCAGGACAGGATTCCCAGGGCAACAACAATGACAAAGGAAGCAATGATAACATACAACACGCTCCACTCTGCCGAGAGAAACAAAATGAAGAAGGCTGTGAAGACAGAGCCATGAGGGCAGCCTGGACTGCCCCAGCCTTGGCAGGTGGCTCGGCTCTGCAGACAAGGTGGTCTCCACGGCAGCCCAGGGCAGACGAGACCTTGCAACTATAGGCAGTTGAAGATTTCAACCTTCTGCACTATCCCTGCCGAGCCCGTGGGGCAGAGGGACAGGCTGTAAGTAGCTTTCCCAGGAGGCCAGGGCGCCCAGAACCTGAGGGCTCCCACTGGGCTGCTACACAGAGGCACTCTAAAAAGCCAGGAGGCCTTGCAGCTGATCTGACTTAGGCTGCAGTTTGCACTCAGTCAGACTTAAGCCTGGTTCTTTGTACAAGCCCGATGCAGAACTGTGCTCTAACCCAGAGCAGCGTGGAGGAAGGAAGTAAAAATCCTCTGCGAACAGAAAATACACAGAGTTCTTCTCCTTGCTTGCTCATCTGCCTCGGAAACACCACCACCCACTTGCTCAACTCAGAACTACGTTCAGCGCCAAAGCCGCTGGCACAGTGCCAGGCAGAAGACTCACCACAGTTGCTGTCTCCATCCCTCAGCTGCACCTTGATGAAGTTCTCCATCCAGAAGGGGTCACAGATACAGCGTTTGGTAAATGAATCACAGTGGCCATGGTCAGAACAGTTCAGCTGGCACGCTGAAAGCAGCGGAAAGGGGACAGGTGGACAGGAGTCAGGCCCTGCCCTGTGGCCTGCGGTGCCCCTGCCCCAGGGCCTCTGCCAGCACACACGCCGCCTGCCTGCGGTGATGGTCATGGGCAGATCAGCCAGCAGCAGTGAGCAAGGCCACTGGCACACTCCGGCTGTCCTGCTTTGCTGCTGCTCCCTGTGGGCAGTTCTTAATCTCTCAGGGCCCACAGACCCCTTCTGTGCATCACATAAATGCCAAAATACACAGCATTATGAAGGAAAGCAATGATATTGCACATGTTTTTGAAATACTTAAGAACATATAGTTTTAAGCTAATAATACATGTGTGTCTTTATAAAAACATTAAGTAACCAGACCTAGCAGCGGGTCTAACAACTGCCATAATTTTGAAGTAGAGATGAGTAAAAATGACGTTTCGTCACGTAGTGTGCTACGAAATTACCTGTGATTTCTACTGCCTTAAAGTCACAGGTTCTGTTAATACTACAGGGGTTTTTGCCTACCTTCATAATAGAGGGAAGTAATGAATTTCAGTAAGAGGTGGGTGAAAATAAAGATGTCATTTTCTTCCCATTCAAACTCTTAGCCCCTCTGACCACTGTCTCACGGGCCCACTGTCCCCAGAACCCCTGTACCCAGTCGGGACACTTTCAGGACACTGGCACTGGAGCCAAGTGATTCTCTCTAGCTCCTCTCCTAGAGAACAGAAGATGAAGCCTGAGGAGAGAGGGGCTGTGCAGAGCTGTGGGCCCAGGGTAGGCTCTTCTTCCCAGCTGCCCGGGATTACTCACTGACAGTATTGATTTCCAGGGCTCTGAATATCAGAAAATCTGCTTTTTGCTTCCGCAGCTCACTCTTGAGCATCGCTGCCACCTCATGGCCTTTGAAGATCTGGTGGGGAGGCTCGTTTTGAACAAAAAATACCATCTTGGTGCTGCAGAGACACGCGACAGTGTGAATGAGCAGAAGTCGTGAACAGCAGCGGCAGCTACGTTTGCTACAGAGCACCTTCCGCTGTGCCAGACGCTGGGCCAAGTCCTAGATACTTTCTCTCCCCGCAAGCCAGTGAGAAAGCTGTTCTCCATGTCCTCTCCATTTCACAGAGGACAGCATGGGCTGGGAAGGGTTAAGTAACTTGCCCAGGGTCACACAGTTAATTATGGCAGAGCCAAATTCCAATCCTGAGATGTCTAACTCCAAAACCTACACTTTCAGAAATGCCCTAAGCTGTCCCAGGTCACAAGAGGACCAATTCCAAACCAGTGACTAGAGGTCAGGAAAATGGGGATTTGTTTGGTTACCCTACATCTCTGCTGTCAGCCTTTTAACAGCTAAGACTGTGGTGTGGTGCTGTTGGGTTTGTGTCTAGGTTACCTATTAGACAAACCACAATGCTCTGAAAAATGTCTGTTGTCAGACAGCATCAAAGCATTATCCATGGGAGCGCCTGAGTGGCTCAGTCAGTTAAGCGTCTGCCTTCAGCTCAGGTCATGATCCGGGGGTCCTGGGATCGAGCCCCGAATCGGGCTCCCTGCTCAGCGGGGAGTCTGCTTCTCCCTCTCTCTCTCTCTCTCTGCTGTTGCCCCTACTCGTGCTTTCTCGCAAATAAATAAATAAAATCTTTTTAAAAAGCGGATAATCCATGGATCAAAACAGCCAAATGATCACTGCTACAACAGCAACAAGGAAGACACTACACAGTGGTGTGGTTGGTACAAGACTATGCTACCCCATGTCCAGAATCTGTTTGCTTTTCTGTCAGTTTCTGTCCAAGGCAGACCATGTTTGACCTCACATTTATGTGGGCACAAAGTCTGTTCTCTATGCCTTGGTCTTTATTTCAGGGAGCCCACTTGACTCCACGTCACTCTCACAGCAAGCCTCTGCAATCAGTGAGTTACACTGGGCTATAAATGCATCCAATATAGTGATCCCCTTGGCACACAGGGTGGCTACTGCAACCCCGAGACCCTGGATCAGTTCCTTCCAGTAAACCAGCCTCGATTTATCCCAAAGTGTCCTACACATAGCAGCATTTCCCATGTGCGGCATGACATCAAAGGTTGGGAAGCACTGTCATAAAAGACTTTCTCCAAGTTTGCTGCATGGTGAGACTAACAGTGGGGTATTATAAATTCCAGAATCAAGAAACAAATCTTTGCCAAAAAAGTTCTGTGGTCCATTTCTCATTATTTTCTCCCAGTTACCTAATCCATGCTGATAGTTTCAATTTCTCTCTCTATACCAGTAACCCTCAAATCTTCACCTCCTCTCCCCTTGTCTCTCCTGAATGACCACAACTACATCTACAAAAGCTTGCCAGAATACCCACCCCATATCTCTCCTAGGCACTTCCAATCCAACAGGTCTCAAACTTAAAATAACCACCAACTGAGCACTCTCTATGTGGTGGGGACTATATAAATATCCTCTTATTTAATTCTCAGTAACAATCCTATAAAAGGGGACTAGCGTTTTTACAAGTGCATGCCAAGTTCAGAGTGGGGAAGTGCCTTGTTCATCATCCCAGAGCTGACACTAATGGGTTTGTCTGGTGTCAGCCCAGTGCTCTTTCCCATTGTCGTATACTCCCTCCACGCCCATCCTCCTCTGCAATTCCTCAACTAGGCCACTCAGTCCAAACCAGAAACCCAGAACCACTGTGATCCTGCATCCTCTTCCAGATGCAGTGAGAGCTAGTGTGCCAGCAAACCCTTCCAGCAGCACACCCGCTAACGAATGAGCCTTGCGTCTGCCCCAATTCCCACCAGCTTGGGTCAATCCAAGCAGCCATTCACCCTGTTCCTACTCCCAAGTAGCCAGCAGGGCTTAAAAAGAAAGTCCTCATCATCATGCCCTGACCCAGTGAGCCCTGACTATGTGTTAGACTCACCTGGAGAGCTCTGAGATTTCAGTGCCCAGAACTCACTCCAGACCAACTGAATCCTAGTCTTGGAGGGTGAGGTGCAGGTAACAGCATATTCACTAAAAACTCCAGGTGGTTCTGTCGTGTGGCTAGAGTTGGGAACCACCACTCTAATCGCATGTCTCTAACCTTGGCTGAGACCTCAATACTGCTCAAAGCCAACACCCTTTTCTGGAGCTCCTGTTCCCAACCTTTACCATTTTTCTCAGACTACCCACCTCCTTCTCACCTCCTCAAAGTAGATGGCCTTGCCTGCAGTTTCAGAGACAAAACCCAGCACTCTGGTCCCAACGCTCTCAAATGCCATTCTGTCTACCTCTAAAATCCATCCACACCATAGCCCATCTGCCTGCCCTTCCTCCCATCTCCAGAGAAAGTGCTGCTGCTTCTCCACCCACAGCTGGTCCTCCAGACCTGCCCCCATTTGGAACCCACCTCCCCCGCCTCCACCTTCTACTTTTCCTCTGCACCTTCCCTCAGTCTATAAAAGTGCTCAAGTATTTCCTGTCTTTAAAAGGTATTCTTTCAATCTCCCATCTTATTTTCAGCACCAACCTCTTGTTACATTGACCATCTCTGTATCCTCCAACCATGACATGAATTTGCCCTCTGTCCCCAACATCAAAGTAAAATGCTCTCACTGTAGTTCTAATGATTTCCCAATCAAAAAGCCAAAAGCTGGGGCGCCTGGGTGGCTCAGTGGGTTAAGCCTCTGCCTTCGGCTCAGGTCATGATCTCAGGATCCTGGGATCGAGGACCGCATCGGGCTCCCTGTTCAACAGGGAGCCTGCTTCCCCCTCTCTCTCTGCCTGCCTCTCTGCCTACTTGTGATCTCTATCTCTCTCTCTGTCAAATAAATAAGATCTTAAAAAAAAAAAAGCAAAAAGCCTGTTTTATATCCCCATCATACTCTTCCTCTGTGGCATCTGAATCCTTTGGCAGCTCCCAAATGTCAGCTGCACCCCCCACCTGCCAGCAGACTGCTCCCACCTGCTTTTCCTCCCCGTCTTTACTACTGGTTCCTAGTTTTCTTTGCTGGCTCTTCTTTCCTTGCCTCCTCCTTAAATACCGGGGTTCTCCGGCACGCCGGACGCTTCCCCAGTGTGACTCATCTGTCCTCATGTCTGTGATCCTGCCTGTGTGCAGTGACTCCCTATCTCTGGCTTTTTTTCCCACCCCCAGTTGCAGCCCGTAGTTGCCACTATCTGATGAAAGAACTCTCCATGTCACCCACAAGACACCCGAAATTCAACAGTCAAAATTGAACTCATTATCTTTTCTTCGAAACTGGTTCCTTCTGGATCCCTAACTTCAGTTAATGGCGTCCACCATCTATCCAGGCATACGAACCTAAAGCTAAAGCCTTGTGTTTGATGCTTCATTCACCTTCATTCCCAAAGGATCCCCAAGTCCTTCTGATTTACCTCTGTCTTTTCATTTCTTCTCCTCTTCTGTTATTCCAGTGCCACTACTTTAACTTAGGTTTTATTACCTTTTTACTAGACTAGTTCTAGGCTCCCCAACTTTGTGTCCCTCCCTATTTTGGTTTAGCCTCCACAGTACTGGTCTTCCTAAAACGAAACAAAAACCCAATTTCCTTGCTTCAAAAACAAAACAAAAACTTCACACCTATAAAACTTGAGTCCTCCCCTTCCCAAACTTTTATAAAAACGAAACTCCTTGGCTTACTTGTGACTGTTCTCCACCTGTACAGCTGGTCTCATCTCCCACCTTGTCCTGGGGCCTAGGAAGTGCTCCGAACCAAAGAACTTCTTCCAGAGGAAACTCTGTACTTTCATACCACAGGACCATGGCTCATGCTATTCCCCTATTGTGAATTTCCTCTGAGTCTTTCCACGGTTGCTCCGTAGAAAATCTTTGGACCACATCCTGCCCCTACTCCTCTGGAAGAATTCATTTGCCTTGCCCCTGTGTCTCCGTGATACCAGTCTGTCAAATTCAACCCATACTGATGTTATGTTTACCCTGATTGTCTTCCCTACTAGACTATGGCCTTCAAACCAGTGGACCTCTTCTGACCTGGTACCGTGATACCCTGGTACAAGAGCTAGTACTGAGTATGTGCTAGAAGAGACACGTTCATTTATAAAACGGAAACCATGAGCAGTTCTTGGTCAGTGAGCCCACCCTTCTCTATCTACCCACACTACTTCTCAGTTCAATCAGGAAGCCCAGGGGGCCCCTGGTCTTGCCTTTTCGCCCCCCGTTCATTGCCCAGCTACCTCTGCTCCGTGTACGGCTGAATCTTTTGCACAATGATGTCGGAATCCAGCACCCCCAGGAGGACCCCAATCTGGCGGATGAACATCCCCTTCAGCCTCTCAGTTAGCTGACTGACGTTGACATCCAAGATGATCTCCACCAGGTGGTTTTTCCTGGGATCTGGAAAGCACGTGGATCAGTCATGGCTTTGGAATGAGGAGAGTGAACACAGACCTGTCACTGTGCATCCGTTCTGGCACAGGAGCGAAAGCAGTGAGAACATTCAGGAATGCAACTGACCTCCTGCAAGTGGAAAGGGACTGGGCTGAACTGCTAATGCAATCTGGCACTGGTGTGGAGAGCTCTGTGCCAACCCAACAACTACCACGCATGAGCTGGGCACCCGGCCATAGCAGGGAGGCCAGAGGTTTGTGGTGAAGGGAGTAGGGAAGAAGAACACTTCGAGGCCTGGTCTAAAAGCTTCTGCCCTGGGGCGCCTGGGGTGGCTCAGTTAGTTAAGCATCTGACTCTTGGTTTTGGCTTGGGTCATGCTTTCAAGGTCATGCAGGCATTGGGCTCCCCACTCATCAGGGAATCTACACCAAAGTTCTTGCCCTCTACCCCTCCCCCCACGCTCTCTCTCTCAAATAAATAAGTAAAATCTTTAATAATAATAATAATAAAAGCTTTTGCCCAGTTGGCTTTGCTGAGCCCTCCAGGCTAAGCAGGGGATATCTACAATCTCTCCTGATCCACATCTGATTTTCAGTGACTTGCTGTGCTTTGTCTACAACAATGGGAGAGCAAATGGCCATCTCAACAATCTTATTGATAATGGAAATGCATCAGCCCTACAGGTTTGAAGACAGTAAACATGAAAAAATATCCAGGTGGTCAAGAAACAAGGACTTCCCTAGAGCAGTATCAGAGCTGCACAATGTTTTTGTAACACTAGAACTGGGAGACCACCATCCTTCATTTCTGATTGTGTCCTAGAGACTGCTCTGTACTTGAAAGTTAAAAGTGATTATTCAGAATACTTTATTCCCATAAATGGATGCACCATTTGCCTGTTCTGATGTATCATTTACATAATTAGTAGACTATCTGTGATCTGATTTTAAACACAGAAGAGACTTTATAGTGTCTTGGCTGTTGTCCTTCATAGAGGTAGGACAAGGACTAGAAGACCTGCCAAGATCCCTTCCCATCTAAGACATCTGTACATGAGCTTGGCCTATATAACAAAGAATAGATTTAAAGTTAATACCTTCTCATTAGATGCTCAGGAATTTATAAAACTCTACCCCACCCGACACTCCTTCCCTAATACCAAATCAGCCTCAAAGCAAAATAAAAACACGGTTCTATTTAAGAAAGAAATTTTATTTCTGCAAATCTGAAAAACGTAAAGGACACCAGTTACTTTACCTTCCCTGGGCTGTCAGATAAAGCCTGAAGCTCAACTTATAAAAATAAGTTGTTTTCTGCAGCTGGGTGGTGATGAGACATCATGACTCAAGTTATTCCTGTGCTCAGATTCCCGAAGCACCCAGAGCCCTCTCTCATCCATCACAGGGAGAGGAGGGAGTGCTGGGCCAGGGGCACAAGGGCCTGGCTCTGACACAACTACTGTGTGACGCTGAGCAAGCCCTGCCCTCTCTGAGTCTCAGTTTCTCCATGAGAGATTGGGGGCGGGGGGTGTCCATACTCCTGCGTGGGGAGGAGAGGTACTGTTGAAACAGTCTCCAAGGATTTTTCAGCTTGGGGTTTCTAGAGTGTTTAGAAACTGGCTTTGCCACTTGTTTCCGTCCTCACTGTGGGGAAGGGGCCCAGGACTGAGGTCCTGCTGGGCCAGGCCATCACTCCCAGCCAGTCCCAGTGCTAGATGAACTCACCAGGCTTCACCTCCACGGTGGTCCGAGCCACGTCACTCTCCCCCTTTGCATCGGTCACGTGCAGGTGAAACGTGTAGGTGCCCTCGACCAGGTTGGAAAGAAAGAGGATCGGATGGTGGTCAGAGTGATTTAGCACCTCCTGTGGGGTTGAATAACATGGCTACACTGAAGGACAAAACCACACTCTTATGGGGTCGGGTGCTGCTTCTGTTATAACTAAGCCCCCTCTGGGCAGCTCCTGCTTTGTAACAGCTCTGCAGCCCACTGCTGCAAGATTAGGGCACCCTAACTTGCAGAGTGATGCTAGGTAAGTCATTTGGGTTCCCTGAATTTCAGAGGAAAATCTAGGTTTGACACAAGAGCCCCCTTGTTGAAATGGATCCTGGAATGTTTGGCTCAGCCGCCTCTCCCCATCTCATCACCTTGATTGACCCTGTATAGCTCTCCGGTTCCTGGCACTTACCCCTGCTGCTGGGCTCCCCTCATCTCGGGTCCAGAGGTAGCTGACTATTCCCTTGTCATCTGAGGACTTGGAGCCGTCCAGCTCTGCTGTGTCCGTGGGCAAGGTAATCACCACATTCCCAGTTATCTTGGCTATAGGTGGTTTGTTTATTTCTAGCCAAAGAGATATCAATGAAACAACATTCTGGAAAAGAAAGAATGCTGCTTCATGATGCTTAGGGGGAAAATTAACATCAAAAGTATCTGAAATGTGAGAAAACTATTATTTTCTCTATCCAAGCCAGCACCTAACAGTTCAGCGGGGGGGTTTCTGACAATGAACTAACTTTCAATTAGTTGGGGGTTAGGACCCAGTGAAGACCAGGCTTCGGTTCCCTCTCTCCATGCTAAATAAAACCCAGCCTGGACCAAGGAGCTCATGACTAACAGTATAGATGTGAAGCCACCAGGGTCCCAGGTCCGGAGGCCCCAGTCCCACCCAGAGAAATGTCCCTCTGACATCGCCCAGCAAAGAGGGCTGAGTCTTCTCCCAGGGCCTCCTAGCAGCTTTCCCGCAAGGGTTCCACATCTCTCCTCAGGAAGCAGGTAATGACTGGAGACAGAGACCCCAACTGGGCTGAAAAGCTTTCAACTTTAGGTTTCATGCAGCTGATACCACACATTCTCTTCACAATATGGCCTAAAAGTGTTCTATTTTCAACATCTTTAATTCCTTAATACTCTAACAGAAAAAAAAAAAGACCTCTCTTCCCCTGGGCCCCACCTGCAACCTTGTTTACTCAGGTGTGCAGTCTCTATCCACTGAGCATGGGATACCCTACCAGGAGTCACCTGTGTGCCTCTCATCCGCTTATAGCCCTCCCCCAGGGCCATCGGCGGTCTGGGCCTGCAAACCGCAGCAAGCCCATGGACTGCTGCCTTGAGCTGGCATCCGCAGGCTCACGGAGGAGCACAGGAAACTACAGAGCAGGACAGTCATTCTAAGGCCTGACAGCAGGTGTCACTGCAGCCAGCAGGAGAGCCACAGAAACCCCAGGGCTTAGCAGCAGAGGCAAAATAAAAATGCAAAGGAAAAAACCAAATTCTTTCCCTATTCAACTGAGAAGGAAGGTAGGGGGGGACTACTCCCAATTAAAGGTTGTTTTAGAAAAGCACGTAACAGCTGCCCTTCTCCCCAATTTGCCCCCCCACCCCTTATCTCTTATCAATTTCTGCTGCCAAAAAAAACGATGCCCGATTCCTCAGGTATCTCACCCAGAGGCTGCACCAACCCAAGGGCAGGAAGGTACCTTCTTTGACAATAACATTCACAGAGCTCTGGCTTTGCAGGTTCCTCTCATCTTTGACAGTCAAGGTGAACACGTAGGTTCCTACTTGTAGCCCTGTCACAGTGGCAACACTGCTGTTAGCATTCTCAAGCTGCACGCCATCGGGTCCCCTGGACAAAGACAGAAACCAGAGGGTGGAGTTGTACCTATCTGCTGTTCTCCTGTCCCTGACTCAGCAGGAGCAGACCAACTACTGTTTCCCAGACCTTGAGAGGGCATGTTTAAAAATATTCCATTTGGACAGAGTGTCACTTGGCCCCAAAATACAGGCTACCCTGCTGATCAGAAAATTCCATTCACCAGCTTTCAAACACGTCTGGCTTTATCCTTTCTATGAGTTTCTAGAACATTCAAACTCTTTGCCGTTCCAGTTTGTAAAAGGAAGAAAGTGCTCTGAACAGGTCTCTAATCAAAAGAATGATTTCAGAGTGATGTTTCTGAAAAGCATTTCTGGCCCAGTAGTTGGTTCAGCTCTTGCCAGCAAAGGAGCAAGATGCGTTTCTTAATCACATGCCAAACTCCCTCCTACTGAAAAGTCAAGGAAAGGAAATGGGCCAAGGCTGCAGAGGAACTCTCATCAAAACCATCCTCTTCTTAGCAGCTCTAAAGGCAAGCTCCCTGCAGCTCCTGGACAGGGGCCACAGAGGACCCTGGACACCCTGCAGCCTTCCTCCTCCCCTGTGGCCTCACACAGCAGCCTGCAGCCAGGGAATGAGCTCTGTGCCAACAGCCAGGCACAGCTCTCCACATTTCAAGGAGCAGAATGCCCCAGAGTTTTCCTTAAAATTACAGGATGACCAGAGAAATCTGCAGTCTCCCAGGTTTTGCTTTGTTTTGCTGTTTAAATCTATAATCTCTGGTCCTAGTCATCCCTCCTGAAGCAGATTCTCCTCCAAGAAGCTACTCTCAGCATTATTTCTGCCATAGGCACTAGTGAAACTCAGCTGACGGTTTATCAGCCGTGTCTTCAACAAACAGTTATAATTCAAACATACAGGGCTGAGGAAGACTTGGTTCTCCACAAGAGATGAGAGCTGAGGAAAAGAATTTCTAGAATCCAACTCAACAATCATAATTAAAGTCGTTTCTACAGTCAAATTATAGCCTCTTCCCACCCATTTCTAATGCCGTAATCGAAAACGAAAACGAAACAAAGAGCTCAGTCTGTCCTGTGGTTGCTACCTTTGGAAACTAAGAATGCTTTTAACTCTTCCTTAGAATTCTTTTGCTTCCCGTGGGATCCTGCATATAATCTGAGTTCCATTTGTTATGGTTTAAAGGAGCTGAAAGAAACTGTGAGAACCAGAAATGGTTCGATTAGGTAATTCCAGTTTAATTAGTATTATTTTGGCTAGTGCCTTTGGCCTCTCACTAACATAATTGGTAAATGGTGTCTTTAAGGAAACAATAACAGAGCAATGCTTTCATTGTGCAGATGAATTTTCAATTCTCTGTAATAGCTGTTCTGCCCCATCCCCACTGTCAGCCTTACCCAGTTAATTTTGAGCAACGGTATTTTTCTGCTCCATTACCCCTTCCATCCTGCCTCTCAAGTGTAATTAAACTAAGCATTTCGGCAGATGGATTGTACCTTTAAAAGCACCAGGACCACAAAGTACTAACTGGAGACTAGCTGATGCTGATAGCAAGCATTGTTTTTTTTGCTTACAACAATTATTTTCTATCATTTTCTTAGAGTTGAAGTTTAGGATTGCTAACATTTCTTTCTCAGTCATCCCCCTTGGATAAGCCAGTAAGAGCAAGTGAACTCCTAAAAGCAAGTGAGACCTTGCTTTCAAAGGCCTGGAGATGTTGCATCAGTAAGGGTTTTGCGTCAGTACTCACTGTGTTTTCTCCCAGAGATAGGAGATAATTTTCTGATCATCAGAGCTTTTGCTGCCATCGAGGGTTGTGCTGTCCACAGGAAGGGTCAGCTCTTTATCTGGGCCTGCATCTGCCTGTGGAGGCTTGTTGTTTTCTAGAAGACAGAGACACAGGTCAAAAGCAGGCAGTTCTGCTGTGAAAGGAAAGGAACTAACCGGGACATATGTTCTGGAAGACATGAGAACTCTGCCTCTCTGCCACAAAACTATCAGAGACTATGGGTCAGGGAGCTCACGATGAAGAACGTAAGACTGAAACCTTTTTATAAGAACACAGCAGAACATAATGCAGTTGTAATGCCATGCTAAATTTGAGACGCAATACTCTCCGTGTTCAAAAGAGAGGATCTGAGTAATAAGGTAGGGCTTTCTTGAGGAAGTGGGCTTTAAGCTGTCCCTTAAAGGCGATGGGAGGATTTGGAATAACAGAGACTATCTACTATGTCCCTCTGAAAGCACAATAACAAGCCACCGGCAAGGCCACAGCTGAGGTTGTGAAGTCCTCTCACTACCTCTGAAATAAGCACTCAGAATGGACAACCACGGTTGCCAGGGGCCCGTGGACTGCCGCCTCCCACTCCAGCGTTGTAAAGCTCAGAACCTAAACCCTCTTGTCCCACACAGTGCAAGGGGCTGGCCAGAAGGGCCTGCATGATAAGGCTGGAACTTACCAGGCTGCACGATAACAGTCACCTGGGCGGTGGCCTGCTGTCCTGTGGTGTCCGTCACTGTGAGCTGGTAAGTGTAGTCTCCTTCTTGCATGGCAGAGAGTTGCAGGGTTGGGGTTCTAACTCCCTACATGTATAAATATAGACAAGTGGGAAAGCAGACTCCCAGAATCACAACGTCACACAAGTGCTTCTCTGGTCTAAATGATGCACCTAGTTTTCTAAAGCTAGTGTGTGCGGCATCAGACACTGTGGGACATCCTGTTAAAAGTAAAAGGCTCCCCTTTCAAGGGAACAACCTTCCCTGACAGCAGCAGTTTCAAATAAAGTCCGAGTTCTCACAAGGGAGGGAAATACAGGAAAATGTGCACAGATAACCAAGTTCAGTCTTTATGACCCAAGCCAGAAAGGAGGCCAGGAGTGTAGAATAAAATAACACACTTTTAAAACCATGTTCTTCCTGCTGAGGCCACTCAGTGATCTTAAGTACAGCTGTCTCAGGAGCACGTGGCAGCAATGGCAGATGCCATGCCGTCCTCAGCCGGGTTGTGCGGATTCTGAAGCAGCAGAGAAACCAAACAGGATAGCTAAACAAAAGCCAGGTGAAATGTGAGCTTTAACTCAGGCTTCCAATTTGGAAACACACAGTGTCAGAAGGAACATTATACATAATGTAGGGCAAACTTCCAAGGAAGGAACTTCCTCTAGAACAGTGGACAAAACCTGGCAGCCTCTGGGCTGAATCCAGCTTGCAGACATTTTGTTTGGCCTGTGGTGTCTTAAAAGCTGGAAATTTTCTTTTCTTTTCTTTTCTTTTTTTTTGAAGATTTTTTTTTAAGGTTTTATTTATTTATTTGAGAGAGAGAGTGAGAGAGAGCATGAGAGGGGAGAAGGTCAGAAGGAGAAGCAGACTCCCCACGGAGCTGGGAGCCCTATGTGGGACTCGATCCTGGGACTCCAGGATCATGACCTGAGCTGAAGGCAGTCGCTTAACCAACTGGCTACCCATGCATCCCTGAAGATTTATTTTTAAGTCATCGCTACACCCAACGCAGGGTTCAAACTCACAATGCTGAGCTCAAGAGTCACATGCTCCTCTGAGCGGGCCAGGTGCCACAGAAGTTGGAAATTTTCATACACAGGTCTAGATTTCTGGGTTTTTTTTCTTGAAAAGCTGGCCTCTCTCAGAATACTGGGACAATGTTTCCATGTGGAAACAACTCGCTGGAGCTGAGCTGCAGCGGACCACTTCAGTCAGGAGTTATGTTGTCTGGTTTGCCACAGGCACTATTCAGTTTTATTTACTTATGTTACCTGCCTGGTGACAGATCTACTCTCCAACATATCTCCAGAGAGAAGATGCTCACCATCTAGCCGGCCAGGCTACTCCAATTTGTAGTAGAGCTCATTAAGATCTGCAACCTTGTATCATGATCTCAAGGTCATAAGATGAAGCCCTGTTTAAGGCTCCATGCTGAGTGTGGAGCCTGCTTGAGATTCTCTCTCCCTCTGCCCCACCTCCCCGATCTGCCCACACCCCAATCACATGCGTGTGTGCGTGCTCTCTCTCTCTCTCAAAAAAAAAAAAAAAAAAAAAAAAAAAAAAAAAGATCTGCACCCTTATGGCTTCAGAGTAGTCTGGCTCTCTGGAACCATCCTAGAATACATCCTTTAATACTAAACATTAAAGACAAAGGTTTTGGTAATGTGTTCCTTAAAGTACCCTTAAATTTTCTAGGTTTTTTTTTTTTTTAATTCCAGTGTTCAGTGTTCTATATAGATCTGACATTGGTCATTAAAATGGGAACAAAAATAAGCCTTCTAAGGGCAACCCAGTCCAGCAGCTATAATTCTCCTAGGCAAGAAAAGACAGAAGCCATTCCCTCCTACCTGCATCTCCACCACTTTCCCCTTGCTGCTTGGGCTGAGTGACCACTCATAGCTGGTAATGCCATGATCATCAGTGCTCTGGTTCCCAAAGAGGGTGATGGAGTTCTGGGGCAAGGTGATCACTTGGTTGGGGCCCGCATTGGCCACAGGGGGGTAATCCACTGCTTTGTTCACTGTCAGACTTGCAGTGGTAGAGCTGCTTGCTCCATCAGAGTCCACCACCGTCAAGCTAGCAGGGCAGAGAAAGGAGTGCAATCAGGGATGGGCTGAAGGAAGAGGAAGCAATCTGAGAGGACTGAAAAATCGAGGCTAAGAAATACCAAGGCAGCAGGGGTACCAAATGGTTACCAATTCTTGACCCATTCTTCTCAGTCAGACTACTACTAAATGCTCACTCTGACTGAGTGCCAGGCACTGTTCCAAGTGCTTTCTATCTCCTTAAATCTTCACAACAGCTCTATAAAGCACGACCCTCATTTTACTCCTTACATATACGAGGAGACTAAGGCACAGAGAGGTAACTTGCCCAAGCTTGAGTGGAGTCAGAATGTGAATCCAGGCACTACGTCACCAGCACTGCTCTGCTCTGCCACCTGCACGTGTCTGTGCGCTGGGACCTTCACAGGCACTGTCTGCCCTGGCCCTCCCAACAATCGTACAAAGTAGGCATCCTCCATCTTCCTGGACAGGAAGCTGAGAGAGGCTACATCATCTGCCCTGGGCTACACAGTGAGCCAAGATGCAAGGCCAGTTCTCTGACGCCAAAGCCCAGAAACCAAGTTTTAAGAATAGATAATCCCTGGCCCTTAGAGCTGTGGGGCTCAAAGGCGCCCCCCTAAATAGAGCAAGCTCTGACTGCAGCCCGCTCTCCTCCTGCCGTCCTGCCTCAGCCATGCACACATCGCAAGAAGGGATGCCCTGGGCAGACAGCCCCTGGGATGGACCAGGAGGGCCGGCTCCGGTAAGACAGGAGCCCGAGATGCAAATGAATTCTCCTACGCAACAGCCCCACAGCTTGTGCCAGTGTGAAATAGGATTTGCAAGAGGAAAAAAAAAATGTTCATTTATAAGAGCAGGCTTTTACCTAAATGATGCCTTCCAGCTGAACAGCCTAAAGCTTCTCTTGCCACCTCAAAATGTGAGCATAAGCAAGCAAGGAGGTTTGGGTTCCTTCCATTTTGCTGACAGAAAGAGGAAAAGCATAGAAAAGACATGTCGTTTGTTTAAATCTCACCACCAGCCACAGACAGAGCCAGACATCTGTGGGGTTGCCTCCCACAGTCTCACCTTTTACCTAGGACCTGAAGTGGGTTTTGGGGATTTTAGCCTTTAGAGAAAGAGCACAAAAACATCAGACACACAGACATGTGCCAATCACCAAACACCTGAAGAAGAAAAATCCACAGAAATGTTCCTCTTTTTCCAGTTTCCTTCTTGTTTTCACAGTTTTTTGTTTTTGTTTTTTTAACATATCCTATTTGTCTCCTATTTCAGAGCAAAAGCAACTTATAGACAAATGGCAAGATGGCAGCTGCCTGTTTACTCTTTCACCTCAAACAGTCCAGGCTTGCCTGCAAGAGTCCTGGACCCAATGAGCAGCTGACCACAGGTCTGGGGAAAGAGGCCACTGCCATGTCAAAGGAGGGGAGAAGGAAAGGTGAGTGGAACCAAACCGACTGGATCTTAATGCTAATCAAATCCAGTCCCATCATTTCATAAACTGAAATTGACAGAACAAAAGAATCGCCCCCAATACCGTATCTGCCCAAACACTATGATTAAAAGTGCAGACTCAAGGCATGCTGCCTGTGTGACCTTGGGCAAGTTACTTAACCTCTCTGTGCCTAAACTTCCTAACCTACAAAATAATAGTAATTATAATACCTGCTATAGGATTCAATGAGCCACTGCCTGCAGAGCTCAGAACGGTACTAAACACACAGTAAATGTTCAAGAAGCAGGAGCTATTATTGTTATTTTTTAAAAAAGGATCAACCTGGTTCAAGCTGAATTTCAGAAATGTTAGAACTCCTATATTAGAAATCGAAGGTAAAAACCAACTCAGGTTTCCATTTTAAGCCAATGAGAAGGCTCTAACCTTGTGGAATGGCAGCTGCCTTTCATTCACCTGAAGTCTTAAGTCAGTTAGAGTGCTGCTAAGTCATATTTATTTACATGGCAGGTGCTATGAGGACCTGTCACTGTGTCTCTGGTAGTGTCAAAACCTGGTTAAGCACAGACCCAGCAGGGAAGACAGATGCCCACGAATAAACTGTTGCACCACAAAGACACGAGGTGCAACAGTTTGGGGAGAGACACAGTCCCTCCTCCCAGAGGAACCTCAGGAAACTGAGTCAGTCCTTAAGGATAGGCAGAACTCCAATGGACTGAGAAGAGCATTCAAGGAAGCATGAACAAAATATATAAGGTCAGGTCAAAGAGTGGAACAGAACAAGCCCAGACTCGAGGGTTAAAGAATCTGCACTTCGGTTCTAGCTGAAATGTGTGACCTCAGAGAAGCTAGTAAATACACTGAGTCTCATTTTTCTCAGCTGTAAAGTGAGTTGAGTATCATATACATATGGTGTTTTAAGATACTCACATACAAGTGCTCTGTAATAGACAAGGAATTTTGCAAACCTAAAGAGGATTACTCTAGCGTCGGCTCATGCTCTAACTAATCACATCCTAGAATGTTGACACGAGTTCCCAGGACTATCTTTGAATCAAATTCTCTAAAACACCCCAACAGAGAAAGATCCCACAAATCATACTGAAATAAACCACTAGTCCAAAGTAAAGATTTTGAGATCTTGTAAGTTGAGGAAGCATTTACCAAAGGGAAGAGACAAGATGGGAATGGGTTCCTTCTAGATTTTTCCTGAGAAAAGGCACAGGAAGATGAGCCCTTTCACGTAATGACCGAAATCCTAAAAAAAAGTTTGGGGATCTGCCAGGCAAAGCTTTGGGAATGGTTAACTGTGGTGGGTCCTGATCTACTATGCAAGGACCATTGCCCTAGAAACTTATCACTGTTGTGACCATAGCCACCAACAGGACTCAGAGAACTAATGGAACCAAAGATTCTATCGCTTCTCGGCCTTTTGGCTAAGATCAAGTGTGGAACCAAAGGCTCTATCATCAACCAAATCTATAATGACTTTGGTATCTGTCGGAGTTACTCCTGGAATAATGTAAAACCCACAAGGGAAAAACATAGCCTAAGGGAAACTTGAAGGGTCCTAATTTACCTGAAAGTGTAGTTCCCAGGGACGAGCTTACTTAGTTTTAATATGGCCGTGTCTTCAGAAATCTTCTCTTCTCTCAGAGGTCCCTTAAGCTCCTCCCAATGGTATTGGACGATTTTATCATCATCAGTGCTTTCTTGACCATAAAGAAACATCAGTTACAACACAAGAGCGCTGGGTCTCAGCACTTACCCAGCTTACACAAACCAGGGCAACTACCCAGAGATGTGAGGCTAGGAAAACTTCATGAAATGACAGACTATCTCTCCAGAGTGTTTCTTCCCTAGGAATATTGGGTCATTCTGCCTCTCTATGAATATTCCACTGCGTAGTTTTCCAACACAGGCAACCTCTGGTTAAAATGCTAATGTATGAAAAAAGGAAAATCAAAAATTCTTAAACACATGAAAAGATACTCAACCTCAATTAAAATAAAAGAAATGCAAACTTAAATTACACTTCAGATACCATATTTTTTAACCTACCTGATTGGTGAGGCCAAAGTTTCAGAACACACTCTACGGGTAAAGGTGCGGGGCAAACCCTCTCCTGAGTCACGGTAGAAGCCTACGGTGATACTCTCTCCATAAAGAGAAATCTAGCAAAATTTGTCTTTGCCCCTGCAATTCCTCTTTGAGGAATTTATCCTACAGATACATCTGAACATGTGTTAAATGTCACGCTTATAAGCTTATTCATAG
This sequence comes from Ailurus styani, assembly GCA_002007465.1. Classification (NCBI taxonomy): domain Eukaryota; kingdom Metazoa; phylum Chordata; class Mammalia; order Carnivora; family Ailuridae; genus Ailurus; species Ailurus styani. Next base: position 1,066,118 of record LNAC01000108.1, read on the forward strand.
CAACATTCTTTGTAGCAGCATAGGACCAAAAATAATCTAAATGGTCATCAATAGAGATTGACTGAAGACAAGTATAGAGCCACATAGTGACATTAAACAGCCATTTAATGGAAGGCTATGTAATCCTTAAGAGAAAAAAAAAAACTACTTCAGGTACTGATTCAGAAAAATTCTTCAACATAGAGAAACAAGCACTGTACATAACAGTGTGTACTCTGTGTTATCATAAAGACTACGTATGTATTTTCTTACGTATGCATAGACTGTCTCTAGAAAGAAACATAATACCATTGACTGGAGGACAACTGGCTAGTTGGGAGATGGGAGTTGTAGTGATTCCGCTGTCCACCCTTCCACGTTACTTAACTTAGACCTTTTCAACAATATACAGTAAAATGGGGCTACGTGAACCCTTTCGATCACTCTCAAAGTGCTTCTTTCTGTTCTCTCTTCTCTTTTGGCCTGCTATTCTTCTATCCTCCTCTTCTTGCCAGAACCATCTACGTGAAATGTTAAACCTTGCTGGAGATTCCTCGGCTAGAACAGTACTGCCTTGGCCATAAAACAATTGTTGGCAAGACAAGCAGGGTAGCAGGGCCTCACTTGGTTTCCAAGGAGACCAAGAAAAGACTGCTGAGATGACAGGCCTGAAACCCCCTGCACGCATAGCCAGATCAGTGGCAAAGACCCACAAACCTTCTCATGTCACCCATTGGGGGACACTATTCCGAAGGGTGAAATGTGCACAGGCCCATCTGGGGCATGGAGCACATTCTGTGAGTCTCTCCGGGAGGAGGCTGACAAGAAACTGGTCAGGCCGTGCATGCTGGGGGACAGCTCCCAGCCAAGACCCTCGGTTACTTACCTTGCGACAAGAGGAAGGAGCTTTGTTTCCATTACTGAGAATGGTGACTCTAGTTGAGCAAATTTGAAAACCAGCGTTTCATACAAAATAATGCTAAACACCTGCAAAATCCCACTTTCTTATGATCTCAAAAGAGCAGAAATATTACTTCAAACAAGCCACATAGGACTTTAAATAGGGTCTGTCTAGTTTTTACTTCCTATCAGTTGCTTGAGATGGGTAGTCTTCCCATAACATGGTCAAGAAGATGGGCCTAACCAGAATGCAGACATAGGTGGCTCCAAATCTTCTTCTTTTTCTTTTTTTTTTTAAGTAGGCTCCACACCCAGCATGAAGCCCAACACAGGGCCTGAACTCACAACCCTGACATCAAGACCTAAGCTGAGATCAAGAGCTAGACACTTAACCAACTGAGCCATCCAGGTACCACTGGCCCCAAATCTTCTACCAGCATTTTCTACCACAGTTCACAGTGAATGATCTTCTAAAACATCATGCCTAGACAAGTACTCACGGCTGCCATCAATGACTGTAGAAGTGGTTGGCAGAGAGATCTCCTGGAACTGTGGTGACACGATGGCAACAGGAGGCCGATTCTTCCGGGGTTCTTCGAGAAAACGATGCAGAAGAAATCGGGAGAGGAGCTTTTTAAATTTTTTTAAAAAAATTTTTAGCTGCTTTTATTTATTCAATTTTTAAAAAAGATTTTATGTATTTATTTGACAGAGAGAGAGCGCACAAGCAGGGGGAACAGGAGAGGGAGAAGCAGGCTCTCCACTGAATGGGGAGCCCAATATGGGGCTCGATCCCAGGACCCTGGGATCATGACCTGAGCTGAAGGCAGATGCTTAACCAACTGAGCCACCCAGGAGTCCTGGAAGCTTGGTTTTGTTTTTGTTTTTTTCATAAAGATTTTATTTATTTGTGAGAGAGAGAGAGCACAAGCAGGGGGAGCGGCAGAGAGAGGGAGAAGCAGGCTTCCACTGAGCAGAGAGCCTAACATGGGGCTCGATCCCAGCACCCTGGGAAGCATCATTGAAGAGGGGATTTATAAATTATAGGAGGAGCAGGCCTGTGTGGGTGAATTATAAATTAGTTTCCATTACATAACTGATGGGTGCAGCATCTCCAAATGGAAAGTCACAATACCAGGTTACCATTCCAGCATACGACATATGGAAGCATCAAAGCTCTTCCAAACCTGACCACTCCTAAGATCATGCCTAGTGCATGCTTTCAATGCTCACATGCTATCTTGTTCATGAAAAGGACTACAGCGGCACAAGCTGAGTAGAGGTGGACAGCAAACAAGCTTTGTGCAACAAGGGCCTTGACAAACAAACTATCCCTTGGTACAGACTGTGCTGAAAAGAGAACGGATGATTTCTGAACCATCCCTGAGCTGATTGTGTCTAGGCCTGCCTGAGTGATGGCAGGGTCATATGACGGCAGGGTCATAAAGTATTCAATCCACCCGAATATGAGCTACAAACCCACCCAGTGGCCTTTTCTTTGAGAAAAAAATTCAACGATCTTTGTGTTAAACACATTTTTAAGAAGGTAAAAGGATTACCTTGGCTACAGAATTCAAGGAACAAATAGATAATCTATTACTAACAAAGACAGAAAACAGTATTAAGAATTTGTGCTAATGTATGTGTCACTTTCCAAATTGCCCCAAATTTCCCTAAAAGTGTAAAACAAAATACTTTGTTATTGCACGGTAATTTACCAATGGCGGATCACTTAAAAAGAATGATGGGATTTGCTTTCCAAGGTGAAAGAAGACTGGCAGGGTTTAAATGAGGAATTCTGTGTACAAAACCTGTATCTGGAAAGCGATCAGAAAGAGCCAGCCATTTGGCTGGTTCTCCTTCTACATGCTTCTCCCAGGCTCTGACTTTCTGGTATCTTTTAATCACAACACATGTTCCTCTCTCAGCATGACCTACTTGGATAAGTAGTTCTGACAGACAGGCTACTGCTCAGGCCATACTGCACTGGGGGCCATGTGACTAATGTTTCTCCACGCAGCCAAATGTTCCAACTAGACCCAAAGTATACACTCTGCCACCCTAACCTTTTACTACATTGAACTAGGAATTGCCCAACGAATACATTAAAAAAAGAAGAACAAGAATGGGAATTAAAAGGGCGCCTGGGTGGCTCAGTGGGTTAAAGCCTCTGCCTTCAGCTCAGGTCATGATCCCAGAGTCCTGGGATGGAGGCCCACATCGGGCTCTCTGCTCGGCAGGGAGCCTGCTTCCTCCTCTCTCTCCTCTCTGCCTGCCTCTCTGCCTACTTGTAATCCCCCTCTCTCTGTCAAATAAATAAACAAAATCTTAAAAAAAAAAAAAAAAGAATGGGAATTAAAAACCCTTCAAGTCAAATCTCCCGCTCTTTGGGAATCCTGCAGAGGAAGCAATGGAGACTCAGCCAGGGCTAGGAAATTCATACCTGGTTTTACTGTCACGTTCACATAGCCTTCCCCATGGGCATTTTGACCGTCTACAATCACTTTGAATTCATATAAGCCTGGAGTAAGCTGCAGAATTGAGAGAAGATGTTTTAGACAACCACAAACAGCAGCAATTCTATGGAAAATAACATACATATCTGAACTTTGCATGCTGATACTGCACTCTCTTGCAGTTTCCAAAATGGAGTAAACTAGCTGAGGAGATGAAACAATGAATTATAAACTAAAAAACCATAGCTTTTAATGTGAATCTTATTACTAGCTGACTCTAGATCAACAAAAGGGAATTCAATATCTCTGTACTCCCATTTTCTTTTCAGAAGAACATTAAGGGCCCAACCATCCTATTTCATAGAGTTATGAAATTAAAATAATCATCTCTGCAAAGAAAATCATTTTGTAAAAGTACCAAATAGCTCCCAAATATCTGAATATTTTTCCCTTCTGATTTCCGCGAACTGTATAAACATAATAGAAAAGAAAGAAAATCACCCACAATCCCACTGTCCTAACACACCAATTAATCCTAATTCTCTTACTTCCTTCCAATCCTTGACCACATACAAAGAATGGTTTTTAAATATTTCATTCATTCAGCAAACATTTATTGTGAACAAATTATGTGCTGGACATTATCCTAGGCTTGAGGTTTGGAGGGGAGGAAGATAAGATCGCTACCTCAAGGAACTGGACTTTCAAGATCCAGTTAAAATCAAGGTGTTCATCAAGCTTTTTGTTGTTGTTGTTAGTCCATGTCTTTTATTAACCCACATACAATTACTTGTCTTCTGGTTTGTTGAAGCAATAGGTCAGACAACATTTACCACAAGAACGCCTGTCAGAGTGGCCAGCCATAAAAACTCCAGCACCGCCATTCTCAACCACCTTCTGGTATTTCAGGACAGCCAGCTTAATCTTCTTTCTCTTATGCTTATTCTCTTTGTGAGTGCTGCAAGACGTCCTCCTTTTTAGCCCCACCACAAAGTCTCAACACAAGATGAAGAGTGGCCTCCTTTTGAATGCTGTAGTCCCACAGAGTTCGTCCATCTGCCAGTTGCTTGCCAGCCAAGATCAATCTCTGCTGATTAGGAGGAATTCCTTCCTTATCCTGGATCTTGGCCTTTACGTTTTCTACTCTATCTGAGGATTCAGCCTCAAGAGTGATGGTCTTCCCCGTAAGGGTTTTCACAAAAATCTGCATCTTGGCGGTGGTCCCACTGCAGATGGCAGATCGGAAAGAAAAACCTGCATCAAGCTTTTCATTATTCCTTTTTCTGTTCATTTAACATAAACACCTTCCCCCATTATAACAGTTGTTTTAATGGTCACTTTCATGGCTGCAGAATAGTGCACGAGTAAATGTGTCATATCACATAAGCGTTCTACATTGTTGGTATCTGGGTTGTTTCCAGGCTTTTATTATCATAACCAATATTGTGATGAACAGCTTTCAGACGAATGAGGTTCCTCCTTTCTTCTAAATGATCTTCTTTGAGCCAATGCTAATTGACAAGTGTTTCTGATGTTTTTCTTCTTGGAAAGCTCTCCTTCCTTGGCTTTCACTTCTCTCATTTCCTTCAGTTTCTTCTTCCTTGCACACCTTTAAGGACAGTGTTCCCCAGGATTCCAACTGTACTCTACACACTCTGTTTGGATGATCTCATATATTACCATGACTTCAAATGTCATCTGTTTGAGGTTGATGTGCAAATTTCTCTCTCTAGCACAGACTTGTGTTCTGATCTCTAGTCCCTGAGTCCCAGCTACTTCCTGGACACCTCCACTCAAATGTTTCACAGGTACCTCAAACTCACTCTGTCCAAAAATGATTTAATCATCTGTAAACCTCATCCAAACTTGCTCCTCTTTCTGTGTTCTTCATTTTAGTAACTATTACCACTGTTGTATCAACATCTACCCAGGTGCCTGAGCCAAAAGGCTAGAATGATCCTAGACTTCCCTTCCCCAACGCCGCCACCCCATCAACTGATCACCAGGCCTTATCAAGTCAACCTCCATTATATTCCTCACATCCACTCACTTCTCTCCATTCACAATGCCATCATCTTAGATTTCAACCATCATCAGCACATTTGTTAAAAGCACGAGCTTTAAGGATGGAAAGTTCCAGTTCAAATCTACCATTTAATAGCTTTGTGAACTTTGGCTAAACTACTTTACTTTTCTAATTTTTAGTTTTGTCATTTATAAAACAGGTATTAGTAAATACATCGTGGGATCATTACAAAGATAAAATGAAGTTAGTGCGTAAAACAATTAGCACTGTGCCTGGCACATATTATGAGCTCAACAGTGGTCTTTAAGTTTTATTTGTTTTTTAACCCAGGCTATCACCATCTCACACCCACATTCTCAGTTGGTTTCCCTAGTTTGAGTCTTACTTCCTCCAATCTGCAGTCAGGGTGATCTTTCTAAACTGAAAATATGAACTAGTCTTTCTGCTGTCTAAAACCTTTCAAAGAGTCCATATTCCCTATGGATAAGATTCACGGTCCTCACTCTGTGACCCAGGCATCTCTCCAACTTTGTGCCACTGTTCTTCTCACACCAGAGGGTCCAAGTCAGGCTGAACCACACAGAATTAAGTCCCTTTTTACCACACTTTCTGTGGACATTGTTTCCTGTGCATCAGCATTCCACCCCTTACCAAGAAAGTGAGTCACCTGTCATGACCCTGCTGGGGAAACTCTAAGAAATCAAACTCCCCAGGGCTTCAATACTCCCTGCACTGACCTAATGCATCCCGTTATAATTGCTGCTTCTGGCCAGTATCACTGGCGAGACTCTATTGTCCTTGAATGTGAAGATTTTGATCAATTCACTGGTATATCCCCACTGCCTGACACATAACTAGTGTGCAAAGAACAGTTGCTAAAGAAAAAAAGAATGAACGAATGAATGAGATTGCCTGGCCAAAGAATATGAACATTTTTATGGTTCTTAATAACTACACTGAATCCCAAAAAAGACTGAACCAATTTACACAGTTTTGTGGCCACAAAAAACTTAGCTTATCTCCCAAATTCTAAAATCCTTATGTTACCCTTAAAAGCTGTTTAGTGTATATTTTCAGCTATCACCACCATGCTTATACAGTCTTCTCACCATAAATGAACATTTGAGAATCATACACTAACAAATACTGGATGTCAGCCAAACTTTTGGAGGATTCACTTCTGAAAGATTGTTCCTGATTTAAGTGTGAAGAGAAAATTCCACATTCTTCATTTTAGAAAATGGTCAGCACCTCTACCCCAGCCCTGCAAGTGAGAGGAGGCAAATTCACCTTGGACAGTTTGAGGATCTGAGAATGTTTCCCTTCCATCTCTCCACTGTAGTCTTTAGGATGAGTAATCAGCTGCCAGTCGTAGGTGTAGGTTTCTCCTATAGAAGGGCAGTTTAAAAATCATGAAAACACACACCTACACACAAAGAGGGCAGCCACACAGTCTGCCAATAACAAATCTCTTCTAAATCTTGACGAGGCCTTAGTTTTTAAGATTCCGCCCCAGAGCCTATAGGGAAACCAAACGTTTTGTTGAAAGAAAGGGAGGATTCTGCTGACTCAGCTACAGTCAGGGCTTCCTCCACCCTCTCCCAGCAGTGCTCTCTCCTGCTCCATACCCAGCCTCCCTCAAAATACCAGGTTGCTCGTGGTGTGGCATCACAGTGAAAATACATGCCCTACCAACCACTAGAGATGAACTCACTGGGAACAAAGGGCATTTTCTTGCAAAACTTCTTTTGCAACAAAGAACAGCAATGACTTCTAAATAACACGGTTCAAAAATAGCTTTTTTACAGAATGCTAACAATGCTTGTCTCACTGAGGTCATCACACCCTGGTGAGTTAAAAGAGCTACTTCATTCCTGCTGAGCTAAATAACACACTGCAGAAGATGGTAGGGGATGGCCCATTTAAAACAGGCCCCACTGAAATTAATTAAGATCAAATGAACCATTAAATGGTCCTCATTTGTAGCTCAGACTATATGACTGGGTAGGACAAGGACAGGATCCTGTTATCTAAATGGAATCCCACCCCCGTGAAAGTGGTCTTAAATTTTGGGGGGAATGAAATTCACATCTGATGAGGAATGGATAGGATTGGATAGGAAGGCTTAGTTTATGTTACTACCCAGAAGGTAAAGAGAAGAAACCTCAAAAGCATAACAGAATGGTCATCTCTCAGTTCATGAGTTCAAAAGTAATTTAGCACATAGAACTGATTCCAAGATAGCCTCCATCTGAAGACCAGATTTTATTTTATAAGCCTGAAATGCAAGATCTTCCTTCCTCCCCAAAATACTAGCTTTGTGTTGGACAGGCATCATGCCTGGGCAGCTCTCACAAATGTACTCTGTGGAAGTCGGGTCAGGTGAGAAGCAGGAAAGCAGCAGCAGCCGTGGGACTGGTGCTAAGAGATGACCTTTCTTCCAACTAGAGTGGGATATTTTCTTTCCACACAGAAAACAGACTCACACTAGTTTGGGAACTGACAATTTTGTAATATCTCAGGCTGGCAATGCAATTTCAAGAAAGGGCAATATTCCTAGGACAGAAAAGTTTGCGGGATGAATTATGCCTCACAGCCAAAAATGTGCCCGAGGGTAAGAACAACTGAGGATAGGTCTGCTAGACAGAACGCTGGTTTAAATGATTTAGGGCAGTGGCTTTCAAACCATGCCTCCGAACCCGAGAGCAATCCTGAGAGGTGCTTCAGGGGCTGCCACAGGAGATGAGGGGGAGGAAGAGTAGGCAGAGCTGGTCCTGTTCGTATGTCCCCAATCTTCGAAAGTTTGAAACCATCCATCTCATGTATCTGGTAAAGTCTGAACAACCCACGGAGAGAATTGAAAAGAATCTGTTTCTCAACCCATGTGTTTTAGACTTTATAAAAGTCTCCACTGTATTTTAACTATAATCTGTCCCTAAGCCCTATTTTTTTTTAAGATTTTATTTATTTGTCAGAGAGAAAGCACAAGCAGGCAGAGCAGCAGGCAGAGGCAGAGGGAAAAGCAGGCTCCTTGCAGAGCAAGGAGCCTGATGCAACACTCGATCCCAGGACCCTGGGACCATGACCTGAGCCAAAGGCAGCTGCTTAACCAACTGAGCCACCCAGGCGTCCCCCTAAGCCCTCCTGATCTACAAGGTGACAGCAACTCATAGACATGTATATGCAAACAGGGGTTAGACAAGAAAATAAAGCAGAACCCAGTGCTTTTCACAAAGCTCAAGGCAGTTCTCACCTCCATCTTCAAAAGCCAACAAGTTCATTCACCTTAATTTACCACCAGAGGTGGTAAGGATAAAGCTTCTCTGGAGGAACATGGAATGAACTGATAAGGAAACCTCAATTTGAGGGCAGAAATATAGAATGGGGAGGGCATTTTTCTGGAAAAGTACTTTTGCATAAATACTCTAGTTGGTATTAGGCCTAATGAAAGCAGGACTACTGTACAGGAAAGGTGTGTACCTAAAATGAAACAACCCCATCTCGACTCCTAGAATATGGCATTCGATTTGACTAACCCTGAAATGAGAGTAGCATAAACCCAATGCAATCATTTTCCATCAAAGTATGCTTCACTATTGTCACAGAAGGTCTTAAGAAGTGCATATGTGTTTCTAAGCCAAAGTTTGGTATATTAATATATACTTCAAAGGTGAAAGGGATGTTCATATTATAAAACTTTTCTTAAATAATGAATGCATCATCCCCTAATTTATGTATTTCACAGATCTGAATTTTATGTATCACATTGGGCCTGTCTTTTTTTTAAATAATTAATTAATTAGTTTGTTTGTTTACTTATTTATTTGAGAGAGAGAGCACAAGAGCTCAAGCTCTTGTGGGAGGGAGGGAGAGGGACAAGTGGGGCTCAATCTCACAACCTTAAGATCATGACTGAGCTGAAATCAAGAGTCAGACGCTTAAGCAACGAAGTCACCCAAGGGCCCTGTTTTCCTTTTTTTCTTAATGTCAAATCTCTATTAGCTATAGCCTTAAATAACTCCTCTACAAGTTCTATATCTTCTATTTACTAGTTGTTTGGACAAAATAAATAGGTTAACCTCAGTCTCAGTTTCTTCCTCCTTTAAAAGAATATAATACCTCCACTCAATGAGCATCAACTATATGCTAGGCACTGAGGTAGGTTCCTTATATACTGTTTAATTTTCCCTTTAAAGTAACCTTATGAAGTAGGAATTATTATCCTCAATTCACTGAAAAAGAAGTGGAAGTTGGGCACCTGGGTGGCTCAGTGGGTTAAAGCCGCTGCCTTCGGCTCAGGTCATGATCTCAGGGTCCTGGGATCGAGGCCCACATCGGGCTCTCTGCTCAGCAGGGAGCCTGCTTCCTCCTCTCTCCTCTCTCTCTGCCTGCCTCTCTGCCTACTTGTAATCTCTCTCTCTGTGTCAAATGAATAAATAAAATCTTAAAAAAAAAAAAAAGAAGTGGAAGTATAAAAATAATTTGCTTCAAATCATTCAGCTAATGTCTGGTTGAGCTGGGATTTGAACCCAGGCTTGACATCAAAGCCCACGATTTCAAACATTATATTATATTGCCTCTCACAACAGATAAACATTTGTGCATGTGCATACTATAGCCTGTTCTCACAGGACTGCTGCAATGAGTAAATGAATTAAGGTATGTAAATATCATAAAATAAAACATTATCCAAATGTAACTAAGGGGATGTCCTACCTTCAAGTGGTTCTTGGAGAACATATGCATTTAACTGAACTTCATTCTTAGGCAGGGTAATCTGGACACTCTTTCCAGCAGATACCACCAGTTCCTTTATAACTGGAAACAAAGAAAATAAACAAGAGATAAGAAATTAGATACAGACTACCTCATTCCTCCCCCTCCTTTTGGGGCCAAATTCCTTTTATAAACAATATTCAGCTACTGCCTTTTATTTCCTCATTATTTACCTACTCTCTAATCCCCTGAAATTTTATTCTGCCCCCATTTTTCCACTGAAAAAGATCTTTCGAGGTCATCCACAAACTGCTCCTTAGCAAATCCAGTAACTGTTTCTCAACCTGCATCCTTTACTACTGACATCTAATACTGCTGACTGCCTCATTATTTAAACTCTCGAGTTATCATGACACCATATTATTCTACTTTTATTCCTTTGTCTCTGAATTTTTCTCCACTGTATTTTAACTATAGTCTGTCCATAAGCCCTCTTTATATAGTGATTTCCATGGAGTTCAATGATCAGAATTCAACAGTGTTTCAAGGATCATCTTTATGCTGATAAACAACTTTCTAATAAAATGCATCTATAAAATTCCAAAAAGAAAAGCCAAATGTTGATGACAAGGCCGGCCTTAATTTCATTCTATTCCAATTGCTACAACCATAGACTTAGGCTATTCCAAGAATCTTAACCAGTCTTCCCTCTGCCAGCACTAATCCATTCTGTCTTCCTAAAACAGCCACCATCATTAGTTTTTCTAAAATACTCCCCCCACCATGTTACCCTCCTACTTAAGAATCCCCACTCCCATACCACATTCAAGGCCAACGGCTAACCTGGCATTAGAAAACCATTACCATCTGATCATACTACCTCACACTTTCTACCCAATTCTGCCTCTAATTATATTCATTTTCTTTCCTGTGCTCCATGGAAGACATGGTCTACACTTGGGGACTTTACTAATGCTATTTCCTTCAACTGGGGTGTACGCTTTCTTTATTCTCAATCAGTACTTTGTTGCTAGCTTAAAGCCTGTCTTCTCTCCAAGAAATCTTCCCGGACCATTTCAGTTCAAACTTATCTACTTTCTGAATGAAGTACCTCAGCATTTTTGGAATACCCACGTCAGCTAATAGCTATATACGGTCTTCACACTATTTCAATAGCTATTTCATACATGTCTGGGTCTCTCAACCTTGGCACTACTGACATTTTGGACCAGATAAAATTCTTCATTGTGGGGGTGGGGGAAATTGTCCTGTGCACTGTAAGACAGCTGGCAGGATCCCAGGCCTCCACCCACTAGGTGTCAGTAGCATGCCCAAAATGTTTGCAGGCTGTTGAGAACCAGTACTATATATATCTTATTCTCTGGCAACAATTGTTATTTGGTATGAGACCTAGGAACTAGAGAGCTTAAAGCAAACAAATGGCTGGTCCACTCATATTCCAAGACTGAAGGGTAAGAAGGACTTCCTAGACAAACATGAAGTTTGAGATGTATCTGCTTGGGAACACTGCACTGAAGAAGAAATGAAATCTTCCTTATGGAAACTTCAACGTTTAGACACCCTAGGAGGTTGAGTAAGAATTCTCTGAAGTGATTAAAAAAAAAAAAAAGGAAAGAAAAGGAAAGAGAAACCACTATACTCAGAAAGAGTATAATAGACAAAAATACAGTGTTACTCAAACCCCTCACAATTACACCAAAAATTACAGGCAATCTGCCCGAACACAAAAATTACTTTAGTGCCTTAGGATTGAAACCCTCAAAATTTCAGGTTATACTACCATGAAAGAAGAACCTAGGAAATCAAAAATCAGCAAAAATTCATTTTCGCTGGCTTTGCTTCACCCTGTTGCCTTTTTCAGGGGATAAAGATCAAGTTAGTTTCCTTGATTAACCATTTCCTCCTAATACCTTAGGACAGCACTCATGAAGCACAGACTTGTTGTTAAGGCAACATTCCTTCTAAGACTCCCTATGGATGGGTTGCTTTAAAAATAAAGATGCTGCCAAAATCAGAAAGACAAGTATCTGACCTATAATCAGCCATTCAGAAGGCAAATAGGTACAAAGATCCAACTCTCTTCCCAGTGGCTTCTATTTGTTTGGTTCCTTGAACATTACTTAATTGAATCTTGTGCCTTTAAATTCCAGGCACAGTGGAATCTGGCTCTGGGAAAATGAGCCTCATTAATTCCCATAGGCTGGGGCCTGTTGAGAAAAGAATGGAGAGCCCAAAGTCCTATGATTACAGGAACAAAGACGGGATTATTTTTTCTCTAACCTACAGTACTCAAAAGTCATGCCTCTCTCCTTTCCTTGCACTAAAGAGAACACTGTGATCAAATGCTCTACTTTTCCAAATCCTATCTTCAAGGGCAGAAGCAAAGGGCCTCACCTGGGTATGGTGCTGAGGTGCTCTGGAAAGAGGCCTGGGGGTTAGGGGTAGCATAACTGTGGGAAGGAGCCACTGGCAGAGGGGTAGAAATCTGGATTTTCCCAAAGCTTTTTACTTGCTGAGTGCTAGGCGTAGTGCCAGGATCCTCTGATGTTTCAGGTTGGACTGACACATTCTTTGACCAACCAGGAATCTCTGCAGTCAGGACAGGGGTCAAGGGACTGGAAATTACAACTGCTTTGCGGACCTAAAGAAAAACAAAAATTCATTTGAATAGGCAAAAGTTATACTGCCAGTTTTTTAGGTTATGTCTCATAAAATAATTGCATGCTAAATGTTTTTATGGAAAATGCAAAACCATCAAAAATATTAAAGGAACTAATCTCACCACCCAAACTGGTGTTAAAATATTGTTATAAATCTTCCCAGTCTTCTTCTTTATGCAAAGAGATTTGCTTAAAACAAAATAGTAATAATCATTCTATGTATACTTTTATCTTCTTTTCTCAACATTTATATTCAATCTTTCTACAAATACTTATTAAACACTTATTATGGAACAGGTCTTGTGGACCCAAAACATAAAATATAATTGCTGTGCTCAATATGTGCACAATCTAGTGAGAGAGAGAACAAAAACATAATAAGTCAAAAGAATGAATACACCTATAAAAGTTGCAATGAACTGAAAAACTGTAGTCTGAAGAGTACTTAATTTCCTCTCTTGGAGAGGAGCGTGTGAAGGATGGTTTAAATAAATAAATAAAGGCATTTTCTAGAGGAGAGTCCTAAGCTGAGTTTTAAAAGGTGAACCATTGTTTACTAGACAAAAGGCTGAGGGGAGAGGTAAGTATAGGTACAGGAAATGAAATTAGCATGGCTTGTGCTGGGAACTGAGAGTCATAAGCAAAGTGAGAGGCAGAAGTAATGGAGGATGAGCTGGATAGATAGTCAAGGGCCAGACGAAAGAAGACATATGCTACTCTAAGGTGCCAGGTAATGGGGAGCAATTACTGGGTTGTATACAGGGAAGTGAAACAGATTTCTGTTTTAGGTGGATCATTCAGGTTGTTGCATCATGTAAGGGTTTGAAGAACTAAGACAACATCAGGAATACCACTTAGGAGGGTACCGTTTCATCCAAATGAGAAATGATGAGTGGCTAAACAAAGCTGGTGGTATGGATTTTTTTTAAATCAACCTAACTGAAGGGTAATTTACACCAAATAAACTGCACACACTTAAAATGTATAGGTCTATGAGTTTTGACAAAGGTCTATAGTCACATAACCACAATCAAGACAGAAACCATTTCCATCAGCCCCAGAAGGTGGCTCATTCCCCCGACCTCCAACCACTGATATATTTTCCGTCCCCACTAGTTAGTTTGGGCTTTCTTGTATTTCATATAAAATTGATCATATACATACTATTTTCGTTTCTGGCTGCTTTAACTCAACATAATGTTTTAACGATTCATCCATGGTATTGTGTATAACAGTAGTTCATTCCTTTCTATTACTGAGTAGTAACCTATCCTAGAGATATACCAAAATATATTTATCAATTTATCTACTGGTATTTGTTTTCAGTTCTCAGCTCTTATAAATAAATCTGTTATAAATGTTTGAAATCCAAAGTTTTCATAAACATGTTTTAATTTATTTTGGGTAAATACCCAAAAGTATTTATTGCTGGTTACATATAAGTGTATGTTGAACTTTATAAGAAACTGTGAACTGTTGTCTAAAGTGGCTCTACCATTTTGCATTTCCACAAGCAATACATGAGAGTTCCAGCTGCTCCACATTTCAACAATACTTGGTATTCTTGGTCTTTTTACTTTTTTGTCATTCTAATGATATCCCACTGTGATACCTGCAGGTGTTCTTGTTTAATCTGATGATTAGCCAAGAAGTTTGCAATAGGTTATACTCAGAATTGGGCCTGCTCTCTCTGTACTCTCTTTACTTCATGAGATGACTCCAATTTTTCAGGCTTCAATTCCGTACTCTGACTCCCCAAGTCAGTAAGACTTCAGATTTCTGCCACCTGTGCTACACATGGTTGAGGAATTCACAGAGCTCACCTGGAATTAGGTTCTGTCTTGCAAAGACAGAACTCTGCCTCTCTAATCTCTGCCTGCTTTTTTTTACCATGCCCTCTGGAATCTTCCTAATTGGGTGTAGTTTAGAGGTTCAGCCAGGGATTTTAGGAGAGTTTCTAGTTAGGTTATGGGTTTCACCAACTTCTATGGGCTGTTTTCTTTTTCTTTTTTTTTTTTTTTTTTTTACCTTCCCTTAAATTTTCAGGTAATTTTTGTATCCTGAACTCTGTTCTTTGCCACCATAAGAAAATAAGACTGAGGTTTTCCACTGCCACTTTCCTCTGCTGTGGGAGTCAGTGAATGCCCTCAGGCAAAAATTTTTAAAAGCTGCAAACTCACAATTATTATCACTTCCAGTTGCTGTTTTTCAAGAGTAAGCTCTCCTCTAGCTTCTGTCTGCTTTTTTGGATGCTTTCCAGTTTCCTTAAATACATTTTTTTTACATATTTTATAATTATTATCTGTGGGAGGATTCAGGAGACCACTTTACTCCGCCATCATTACTGGAAATTCCTCCAGTGGGGTGGATTTTAAAATATTAAGGATCTAATATTTGTGAAGCTAAAATGCATCTGGGGCTTGGGGAAAAGAATCCAAGACGACTCCCATGTTTCTAGCTTGAACTGAGGGACTAACTATAGTAGTGTCAAAAACTAAGAGAGACTACAAAGGAGCAACTTTAAGAAAATAACAGGCAAGTTATGTTTCAGACATACTGAACCTGAGGTACAGCTGAGAAATTCAAATAGAGACCCAGGATTGGAATCAAGTTCCCAAAGATAGCAGCTGAAGCCATGGGAATAAATAAACTTGGCCAAGATGAGGAAGTAAGGAAAGGAAACGAGGCTTAAAAACAAGAATTCCCAAGAATACTTAGGAATAACAATGTTCTTATAATGAGAAAAAATATCTATTAATTAAAACTTACCCAGAAATAAGAGCAGTAACAAAACTAGTAGACAAAGGTATTAAAATAATTACTATGATTGTATTCCATATATTCAGGAAGCTATCAGAAAGATTGCATGACTGCATATATTAAGTAGAGACACAGAAGATTTTTTTTTAAAAAGACCCAAATCACGGGAGCCTGACTGGCTCAGTTAAATATGCAACTCCTGGTTTTGGCTCAGGTCATGATCTTGAGGTTGTGAGTTCAAGCCCCATGTTGGGTTCTGTGCTCAGTGAAGAGTCTGTTTGAGATTCTTTACTCCTTCTTCTCCCTCCCCTACTGGTCTTCCCCCACCCCACCTTACACTCTCTCTCTAAAATAAACAAATAAAATCTTAAAAAAAATAAGACCCAAATCAAGCTGCTAGAGATGAATATTATAATGTCTAAGATGAAAAATACACTGTAGAAAAAAATGTTTTTGAACCAATGCTATGATGAAGGTAGTTTATCCTGGCTAATGTATAGACACACACATAAAAAAAATACACTGTAAAGATTTAAAAGCAGGGGAGACAATGCAGAAGGAAAGACCAGTAAACTTAAAGACATATCAACAGAAATGATTCAAAATGAAACACACAGAATGAAAAAAAATGAACAAAGCAACAGGTTTTAGGACAGAATCCTCTTTCTTGCTTTTCCCATTTTCTAGAGGCCCACCCACTTTCTTTGGCTCATAGTCCCCTTCCTTCATCTTCAAAGCAAGTAATGTTACATCTATCTGTGTCTTTCTTCACGGTTATATTGTCCTCTTCCACTTTTAAGGACCTTGTGTTTAAATTGGGCCCACCAGAAAATGCAGGATAATCTCCCTATTTTAAAGTCAGCTGTCTGGGGCGCCTGGGTGGCTCAGTCATTTAGCATCTGCCTTCAGCTCAGGTCATGATTCCGGGGTCATGAGATCAAGCCCCGCATCGGGCTTCCTGCTCTGCGGGAAAGCCTGCTTCTCCCTCTCCCACTCCCCCTGCTGGTGTTCCCTCTCTCACTGTGTCTATCTCTGTCAAATAAATAAATAAAATCTTTAAAAATAAATAAATAAATAAAGTCAGCTGTTTAACAACCTTAATTCCATCTGCAACCCTAATTTCTCTTTGCTATGTAACATAACAAATTCACAGGTTCCTGAGAGTAGGACATTGACCTCCTTAGGGGGACCATTATTCTGCCTATCGCCATGAATAAATCAACAAAAGGTGATAAAATGGAATACAAAAATACTCAGTTAAATTCAAGGAAGAACATAAAAATAGGGATAAAATGAAAGAAGAATGCACGGGACAAATAGAAATAAATATTAAGTAGATTTGAATCCAATCACATCAGTAGTCACATTAAGTAGTCTATACACCCCAATTAATCAGCAGACATGGTCAGATTGGATAAAAAGCAACATCCAACTATCTGCAGCCTATAAGAAATCCACTTTAAATATAAAAACACAAATAGGTTAAAGGTAAAAACATGGAAAAAGATACATTACACTGATAATAACCAAAAGAAAGCCTGATTGGCTATATTAATACCAGACAAAACAGATTTCAGAGTAAAGAATATTAAGAGATAAAGAAGATAATTTTTATTTATTTATTTTATTCTTTGCCCCAGGGGTACAGGTCTATGAATCATCCTTCACACAATGCTAAAAAAAGGAAGAAGAAGGAGGAGGAGGAGGAGGAGGAGGAGGAGGAGAAGGAGAAGAAGAAGAAGAAGAAAATTTTTTGATGATACAAGGGTCAATTCACCAAAAGGACATAACAATCCTAAACACTTACACAGCTAATAAAACTTTCAAAGTACATGAAGCAGAAATGGATCTAACAGGTGAAACAGATATATCCACAAATACAGTGTGATATTTCATCCTCTCAACTGATAGAAACTAACAGAAAAAAGGATATAGAAGACCTAAACAAAAGTAACCAATTTGACCTAGTTCACATTTATAGAACACTCACCCAACAACAATAGCAGGATACATATTCTTTTCAAATGCACAAGGAACATTTACCAGGATAGACCATTTTCTGAGCCACACAACTGATCTCAGTGCATTTAAAAGGATTCAAGTAAGGCAAACCATAAGAGACGCTGAACTGTAAGAAACAAACTGAGGTTGCTAGAAGGGAGGTGGATGGAGGAAAGGGGTAATTGGGTGATGGGCATTAAGGAGGGTGCTTGATGTAATGAGCACTGGGTGTTATATGCAACAGATGAATCACTATATTCTACCTCTGAAACTAATATAAAAAGTGTTAAAAAAAAGGGATTCATGTCATATAACGTTCACTCACTACAATACACTAAGTTATTGATCAATAATACCACAATATCTGGGATCCCCCAAATATCTGGAAACTACATAACATACATCTAAATGACCCAAGGATCAACGAAGTAGTCAAAAAGGAAATTTAAAAGTACTCTGAATTGAATGAAACTGTAAACACAAAATATCAAAATTTCTAGGATGCAGCTAAAGCAATACTTAGAAGGAAAATTATAGCACTAAAATGCCTATGTTAGAAAAGTCTCAAATTAACAATTGAGATTAAACCTTAAGAAACTTAGAAAACCAGCAAATGAAATCTAAATTATGAAGAAATGAAATAATAATATTAAAGCAGAAATCAATAACATAGAAAAGCAACAGAGAAATGAATGAAACCAAAGTTCATTAAGAAAATCTAGCCAGGGCGCCTGGGTGGCTCAGTGGGTTAAAGCCTCTGCCTTCAGCTCAGGTCATGATCTCAGGGTCCTGGGATCGAGGCCCGCATAGGGCTCTCTGCTCGGCAGAGAGCCTGCTTCCTCCTCTCTCTCTGCCTGCCTCTCTGCCTACTTGTGATCTCTCTCTCTCTCTCTGTCAAATAAATAAAATCTTTAAAAAAAAAATCTAGCCAATCTGATGGGGGGAGGGAGGTAGGAAGGGAAAGGGAACACAAATTACCAATACCATGAATGAAAAAAGAGGTAACATCACTACAGGTTCTACAGGTATTACAAGGGCAATAAGGGAATACTGTGAGCAACTTTATGCCAGTACATTTGACTACAGGGATAAAATACACAAATTCCCTCTGAGACACAATCTGTCAAAGCTCACCCAAGCAAAACTATTATAGATAAACTAAATTGCTGTGTATCTATTATATAGTTTGAATTTATAGTTTAAAATTTTCCTGCAGAGGCACCTGGGTGACTCAGTTGGTTAAGCACCCAACTCTTGATTTCAGCTCAGGTCATGATCTCAAGGTCGTGAGACAGAGCTCTGTGACTGGCTCCACACCAGGCATGGAGCCTACTTAAGATTCTCTCTCTGCCCCTCCCTCACTCATGCTCTCTATATAAAATAAAGTAAAATAAAATAAAATAAAGATTTCCTGCAAAGAACTCCATGTCCAGATAGCTTCACTGTGGAATTATACTGAATATTTAAGAAATAAATAGTACCAATTCTACACAAACTTTTCAAGAAAATGAAAGAAGAATAAAAACTTCTCAGCTCATTTTAAAAGGTCAGCTTTACTTTGATGTTAAAATCACAGGGTAATATACCTCATGAACACAGACTGAAAATTCATGACAAAATTTTAGTAGATCAAATATAACAATATATAGAAAGGATAGGGTACCACGACTCATTGGGGTTTATCTCAGGAGTACAAGGTAATTTAAACACTCAAAATCGATCAAGCTATTCACCATGTTAACGTACTGAATAAAAACCCGTATGATCATGTCAATAGATGTAAAAAAAAAAAAAGCATTTGATGAAACCCAGCATTTATTCCTTTTTTTTTTAAGATTTTATTTATTTATTTGACACAAAGAGATTACAAGTAGGCAGAGAGAGGAGGAAGCAGGCTCCCTGCGGAGCAGAGAGCCCGATGTGGGTTTCGATCCCAGGACCCTGAGATCATGACCTGAGCCGAAGGCAGAGGCTTTAACCCACTAACCCACCCAGGCACCCTATTCCTGATACAAATTCAAATTCACATCAACTAGGAATAGAAAAGTATACTTTCACCACTTTTATTCAACATTGTAGTAGACGTTTAAGCCAGTGCAATAAGCAAGAAAAAGAAATAATAGGCATCCACATTGGAAAAGAAGTAAAATGGTCCTTATTCACAGTCAACATGATTATAGAGAAAACCTAATGGAATCTACAAAAAAGCTACTGCAATGAATGAGTTTAGCAACATTTCAGGATACAGGATCAATATACAAAAAGTAACTATTTCTATATACTAGCAACAAATAGAAACTGAATTTTTTTAAACCACTTCTTTAAAAATTCAGTTTTTAGAATTTGAGGGGCTGGGTGGGGGGTCATGGGGGTAGGGAGGGAAAAAATGAAACAAGATGGGATCAGGAAGGAGACAAACCATAAGAGACTATTAATCTCATGAAACAAACTGAGGGTTACTGGGGGTTGAGGTGGTAGGGATAGGGTGGCTTGGTTATGGACACCTGGGAGGGTTTGTGCTATGGTGAGTGCTGTGAAATGTGTAAGCCTGATGATTCACAGACCTGTACCCCTGGGGCAAATAATACATTATATGTAATAAAAAATAAATAAAATAAAAATAAAATAAAAATTCAGCTTTTAAAATGCAAATTATAATAGCACCAAAAATATGAAATACTTAGCAATATATGTGACAAAATATGTCCAAGATCTGTACCCTGAAAAGGATAACACATTGCTGAGAGAAATTAAGGATGATGTAAATAAAAGGGAAGAAATACTATATTCATGGATCAGTAGACTCACTATTATTAATAGGCTATCAATTCTCCCCAAATTGAGCTACAGCCCCAACATAATCCCAATCAAAATCCCAGAAGACTTTTTAAAAATAAAATGACAAGATGATTCTAAAATTTGTATGGAAATATAAAAGACCTAGAATACCCAAAAAGTGTCTGATAACAGAGAACGAAGTTGTAAGATTTATATCATCTGAATAAAAGACTTATTACAAAGCTATAATTATCGAAACACCTAGGTGGCTCAGTCGGTAAAGCAGCTGCCTTCATCTCAGGTCATGATCCCGAGGTCCTGGGATCAAGCCCTATATTGGGATCCCTGCTCAGGGGGGAGCCTGCTTCTTCCTCCCCCTCTGCCCCTCCCCCTGCTTGTGCCTGCTCTCTTTCTCAAATAAATAAATAAAATCTTTACCAAAAAAAAAAACCCCAAAAAACCCAAAGCTATCATTATCAAGACAGCGTAGTGTTAGGGTGCCTGGCTGGCTCAGTTGATAGAGTATATGACTCTTGATCTATGGGTCATGGAGTTTGCTTAAAAAGAAAAAGGAGTGTAGTGTTGATGTAGACAATATATAAATATAAACAAAACAACAGAACCAAATAGAGTACAGAAATAGATTCATACACATATGGTTAACTGATTTTCAATAAAGGTGAAAAGCAATTCAGAGGAGACAGGATAGAAAAAATATGGCGCTAGCACAACTGGATATTCATACGGCAAAGCTCCCACCATGCACAAAAACATTCTGGACCTAAATTTAAAAACTTAAAACTATAAAACTTTCAGAAGAAAAGTTAGGAGAAAATCTTTCTAAAATACAATACCAAAAGCATGGGGCGCCTGGGTGGCTCAGTGGGTTAAAGCCTCTGCTTTCGGGTCAGGTCATGATCTCAGGGTCCTGGGATTGAGGCCCGCATCGGGCTCCCTGCTCAGCGGGGAGCCTGCTTCCCCCTCTCTCTCTCTGCCTGCCTCTCTGCCTCCTTGTGATCTCTCTCCCTCTGTGAAATAAATAAAATTTTAAAAAAAAATACCAAAACCATGAACTATAAAGAAAAAATTTGATAAACTATCTAGACACCATCAAAATTAATATCTGCTCTTCAAAAGACACTGCCAAGAGAATGAAAAGACAAGCCACAGATTGAGAGAATATTTACAAATAAAATAGTTGATAAATGACTTACATGCAGAATACATATGTAAGAGGATAACCCACTTTTTTAAAATGGGGAAAAATATAAACAGATATTTTACCAAAAAATATATGAAAGGCAAGTAAGTACATGAAAAGATGTTCCACATCATTAGTCATGAAGAAAATGCAAAGAAAAACCACAATGAGCTACTAGTACACACCTATTACAACGTCCCAAACTAGACTCACCATACAAAGTTTTGGTGAGAATGTGGAACACCTAGAACTTTCGTACATTACTAATGGGAATGTAAAATGGTACAACTGTTCGGAAAAAAACCGTTTGGTGGTTTCTTATAATATTAAAAGTATACCTACATTATGGTCCAGCCATTCCACTCCCATGTATCCAAGAGAAATTAAAGCATATCCCCATACAAAGACTTTTATACAAATGTTCCAAACAATTTACATGCAGCCAAAAATCTAGAAACATTCCAAACACCCATCAACAGGTGGATAGATAAATGATATATCCATACAGTGGAATACTACTCAGCAATTAAAGGGAACCAACTGCATACTATGTAGTGTGTGACATATACTCCAACAAGGATGAACATGAAAACATTAAGTGAAAGAAGCCAGACTCAAAAGACTATGTATTATTACATAGTTCCATTTATATGAAAAGTCCACAGGGCAAATTTATAGAGAGCACAGATTAGTGGGAGGCTGGGAGTGGGAGTAGGGATGGCACAAGGGAAGTTTTTGGGGTGACAGAACCATTAACGAACCAGACTGTGGTGATAATACAAAACTCTATACTTAATAAGATCACTGAACTATATGCTTAAAAAGAGTGGGGTTTTTATCTTTTTTTAAGATTTTATTTATTTGACAGAGAGAGAGACAGTGAGAGAGGGAACATAAGCAGGGGGAACGGCAGAGGGAGAGAGAGGGGGTAGCACACTTCCCTGATCGGATGCAGGGCTCAAACCCAGGACCCTGAGAACATGACCTGAGCCGAGGGCAGACGCTTAAAGACTGAGCCATTAAGGCGTCCCAAAATGAGTGAGTTTTATGGTATAGAAATCATATCTCGATAGAGTTGTTAAAAAGAAGAGTATGTAATGTATGATTCCATTTATTTACAAATTCTAGAAAATCTATAATAAGCTAAAGCAGATTAGTGGTTACCTAGGGATAAGGGAGGGAGTAGGAAGGACAGATTACAAAGGAACAGGAGGAAACTTTGGGGGTGATGGATATGCTCATTAGCTTTTTTGTGGTGATGGTTTTATGGGTACATATACGTTAAAACACATCAAATTGTACACTTTAAACATGTACATATAGTTTATGATATGTCAATTACACTTCAATTTTTTATGAAGTATGGTCTCCATAGAAGAGCAAGCATTCGGTGTGGCTGGAGTGGAAAACAGAGAAAATAACAAAAGAGCTGTTCATATAACCAAAAATATATTTTTAATGGCTGCACAATTTCTACTTTCCCCTTATTAGACAGTGCTTCCATTTTTTAATTAAATAAATAGCACCTCATCATTGTGTGTGAAGCTCTTTCTTTATTTAGGAATCGCTCCTTTAGAATAGATTCCCAGAAATAGAAGAAGAGCATAAATATTTTTAAGCAAGGCAGGCAGATTTTTATTTTTAAAGAAAGAATTTGTTTATAATTTATTATTATTAATTTTTAAAGAAGCAGGAAGAAGAGATAACTACAAAGTAATAATGAAAAATTGTAGAGGATGATATAGGGTTGAAACCTGGGTGAAATTTCCTTGGGCCATTTTTTCTGACTCTTGACAGAACTCATAAAAACCAACCTAATTCCAAACTCACCATAAGTCATACAATCATGCCCCAGGTGTCCACACCTGTTTCATCTTCAAAGAAGCTTTATTCAGAATGATGCAAGGCTTCTATACACACTCTCTTTCTCCATCTTGCCATTTCTCCCTCCCTCCTTTTCCTGCTTCTTCCTTCTCCTTTCCTCCCAGTCCCACTGGGGGCTGCCCTCTCCTCACCAAGCAAGCCAACCCAGTGATTAATACCATAATTCAAGAGGACCCGAAAAACCTCCATCACAAGCTACTGTTCTGAGTATCAGGAGCCTGCGGGCCCACGCAGGATGTTCATACTTGTCAGGGTCATATCATCACAGTCCAGGTAGGGGGCCCCTCCTTGGTAATACACATGCTACCCAGGTGGATACTTATATTAAAGAATGGCTCATAAAAATTGGCCTTTTGACACATTTTGAGACACAACTGTATTAAAATGAAACAAAAACTATCGTCATTAACTAAAATCGTACTACAGTAAAGACAGTATCTTCCTGCAACAGCAAAGCCAATGGCGTTTAAAGAACACATCCCAACCAGTTCTCAGCAACTGAAGCTCAGGCTGGAGAACAGCGCAGGGTTTTATCTTTGCGGTAGTTAGTTACAAAGTCATGTCTCTTCATAGTCTCCTTGGAGAAACTAAGATTGCTGTGAAGTGAGAAAGAGGGAGGGATGACAAGAGTGTTAGCTAAGAGATAGCTGGCTCTGAGACTTTCTTCCCATGGCTCAAGTTGTGCCAGTGAGGCTC
The DNA here is from genome assembly GCA_002007465.1 of Ailurus styani. Taxonomy (NCBI): domain Eukaryota; kingdom Metazoa; phylum Chordata; class Mammalia; order Carnivora; family Ailuridae; genus Ailurus; species Ailurus styani. The sequence continues at coordinate 1,090,196 of LNAC01000108.1, forward strand.
TGTTAACCAATCCACACCAAAACCTGCATCACCTCTTGCTTCCTAAGTTAACAAAGTAGCCAGCAAACACATTTTCAAATTAATTTCAAATGGTAAAAGCCAGATAAGCAGATAAGAGAATCAGAATACTTAGGAGATGAGAGCAGAAACTGAGCGGTTATGGGGGGAAGAGTAAGGAAAAGGTATTATGGTGCAGGCACTAATAACTGTGAGAAAGGAACAGTACAATTGCAGGGATTTCTGCACACCCACACACAAGGACGCAGGCTGCCCAGTTTTTCTCTCGATGCAACAAGCCAGTCATGTAATGTAAGGTCAGAATGGGGGAGCAGAGGGTTGGGGTGCCGGGGGGCGCTTAGTGTATATACATGTCCACAGACGGTACCGGAAGGCCGTTGGTCACCGAGGGGTAAGAAAGCCACACAAATTATCCAGGCCAGAGGGCTGGAAGGGGACCTGGGGCTAAACAATTTTTGGTGAAAGTTATTAGCCTGTCTGCTGCTCAGATAACTAAGAATGAGGATCTGGGGAGAACTAGGCCCGGAGGAATTCCAAATATGTCAGGAAATAACAGAAGAATAAATGAACCCTTGGCAAAAATTTCAGAAGCCTAAAAGATTACAGGAAAGATTTTTAAAAAACAAAAACAAAGTGATCAAGCAAAAAACCCTGAAAACCAAATCAAAAACATGGATGATGGGAAACAGAAACTGGATTTCTGTCTCAGGTTATGCAAGGCTCTTCTCTGTCACTGCCTACACTCCACACCTCTATCTGCTGGTAAGATGTAAGCTCCAGTTTTAGGTAGAGTCAGCACAAGAATTTTCCTCAGTAAAAAAGGCAACAGAGAGGTGTCCGAAGGCTCGACTCTTTTACCCTCTCAGTCATCTGTCCCACATTAAGGCACTGGCTTATGAGGGTGGGAATGCTGTGGCTGTCTGGAAACAGGGAGATGGTGGTGGCAGAGCACCTTGATCATCCTAAAGCCAAACCTTACATGTGGGGACACCTAACTGCACCTTCATTTCCTAACGCAGAGAAGAGTCGTCCTCCTCTCACAAAGCTGAAATTAATTGCCAGTGGCTGAACTGCAACAAGCCTTCACGCTCCTCCTGCCAATAACTCAGAGGTTCGCAGCACTGAAAGGATACAGGACTTAAATGAAGCAGTACAAGCCTCTTCTTCTTTCAGCTGATAAAGGGGAATACATTGATATCATTCCTTTCATTTTTGGAATAAAGGTCTGTAATACCTGCTCTTAGATACAATATATGCATGTTTCCAAAGGAAGGAAGAATGTTACTGAGGACCCAATGCCTCTGCAGAATTGCAGGCATCTCAGGCAGGACAAGAGCAATTTAGGATACGATTTCTCACTGCTTTGGATGCAGAGTAGCTTGACCTACCTTAGGGCAAACAGTACAAACTAGAAACTAGTACTGCCAGCCAGCCATCCCTAATTAGAAAGAGAAGATCTGCAGTGTATACACTTCTTTCCCTTCCCCTAGTGCATTACGCAGAAGTTTGAACTGCAAGTCCTCTCCTAAAAGAAACGCCTACCAGTTCATTATTCTGAATGTACAAGGTGGTTCTACAACCCTTACAGAGCTATCCGTGGCCTTCAGGATAAGAATCAAGCTCCGAAGAGTGGCATATAAGGTCAAACGTAATCTGTCTGGAACCGAAGACTTCACTTTGCCCTATTTTTTAAGAGTGCTTGCAGTTCTCAGCAAGTGATGCCAATCCATGTAATGCCTCTGTGCAACACTGCACAAAGGCCCCCTCCCACTCTTGAGGTTCATAATTCAAGTTCAGTGTTCCTCCCCCCATGTCCACCCACCCTGTGTGTTAGACCATAAAACTCCAGATCCTGTTCACTAGCAGCAATTTATTGCCACTGTCCACTGCAGGTGAACAAGAAGAAAAAGAACTCCCCAGACAACACAACCCCAAGGACCTCCTTCCAGGGTACACCTGAATTCACTAAGGCCCAAATTTGAGTTTTCACCATCTTCCAGGACACTGTCAGGCCTATATAAACCATATTTCTCATTTTACTGGTCTATTTCTCATTCTACTGATCATGATTATCTGGAAGTGTGCTGGAGCTGGCTCATCTGAACTGGCTGTGCCCATGTCTCCCAAGTCTCTAGATTCAGCGATTTATGTTGGCAGCTCCAAACTGGTCACTGGTGGTTTTATTTACACCATAGAAATTGGCAAAGTCTACAACTCAGGGCTTGTTTCTGTTTTTGTTTTTGTTTGGGGGGGGGGGAAGAGTACCCAATTGTTAAACATTTACTACATCACAATGTTTTCCCTAAATGATTTATACTTCCTCTCCTGTGAGCACTAACTTCCTTTTCTTTCTCGCCCAAAATTCCATTGAATCACCTAGAATTTCTCTCCCACGATCAAAAATCACCTAGACGCTCAGTCATTTCACGTTTTGTTCCCTATACCTCCTGCAGGACAGGCTACAGAATTTGCAAGATACAATGCAAAATGAATGGGGTTCCTTGTTCAAAAAGTATTAACGGAGCACCCGGTGGCTCAGTCAGTTAAATGTCTGCCTTCAGCTCAGGTCATGATCCCAGGGTCCTGGGATCGAGCCTTACATCGGGATCCCTGCTTAGCAGGGAGTATGCTTCTCCCTCTGCCTCTGCTTGCTACTCTGCCTGCTTGTGCTTTTTCTCTCTGTCAAAAATAAATAAAACAAACAAACAAATAAATAAATAAATAAAATCTTTCAAAAAAAAAAAGGTATTAAAAATTTCAAGACAATGGGGGTGCCTGGCTGGCTCAGTCAGTTAATCATCTGCCTTCGGCTCAGGTCATGATCCCAGGGTCCTGGGATTGGGCCCTGCATCAGGCTCCCTGCTCAACGGAGAGCCTGTTTCTCCCTCTGCCCCTCACCTGATTCATGCTCACTCACTCTCTCTCTAATAAAAATACATTTTAAAAATCTTTAAAAAAAAAAAATTTCAAGATAATGACAGCAGAGCGTTAAACCGAGAATAGGGCCCAAGTGTCCGGACTTGTACAACTGCACAGGTCCCATGACCATATAGTGGTCCCTGACCACCTATCCTTAACTGTGAGTGTGCCCTTCCCTGAGGGTACTATTTTCCATGTAGGGCATGAGGGCTCCTTACTCTCCCATTACCTCAGGACTGAAGGTAGGTTTGTATTTTATTTGCTCCCCTCCCCAACGCCCTTTGCATATTACTCCTCTTCTAGCTTTCCCCTAAAACCTCTCCCCTCTGCCATCTTACTGGATTTCAACTCTCACCACAGCTGTCCTCTCCTGACTGCATCACTCCTCCTCCTACTTTGCTGAGGGCTTTGACATCTGGCTCTCATAACTTCTCTTTACCCAAGTCTCTGCCTAAAGAGTAATAGGGTTAAGAGGACAGACTCTGGATAGAATCAGAATGCATGGGTTCAAGTCCCGGTACTACCATGTACTAGCTATTGTTGCCTTGGTCATGCTCCTTAACCTCTCTTTTCCTGAGTTTCCTCGTTTCTAAAATAGAGATGATTAATAGTATTTCACTGGATTTCTTGTATAGATTAAGAGTTAAAACATGTCAAGGGTTCAGAATGGTACCTGGCACATAGTGAGTGCTCACTCAGTAAACATTAGCTATTGCTATCATCATCATCATCGTTAAAGTCTACCTCCGTGTCTACACTGATAACTCATGTAACACGTATTTTGAGCTTCCTGAGTTGTTTGAACTCCTTGTCTTCAAACAGTTCCTACTCTACTCTGCCTCAGCAACCCCCTTCCTTAGCTACACCTAGATCCTATAATCACCAGAACTTCTCCACTTCCAAAATCTTAAATTCAAATATCCCATCCCCTGATGACTACTTCCAGTCTTTCAGAACACACATTTACTTGTGCCCCCTATATCTGTCTCCCATGATGGAAACCCCAGAATGCCAAACTCCTCTATCATACCTCTGTCAGCCCCTCCTACATCTGCCTCTTCTTGTAGTCTCTCCTTAATCCACTCTCTTGATAATAACCTCAATTTCCACATCCCAACTTCTTCCTGCACAAGACTGGCAAAGTTCCAATCTTGGGTAAATCAAACTATCAGCCTTTTCTTGACAGGGTTGCTGAGAGCTACTGTGGAGACTCACCTGACTGCAGAGTTAGGTACCACTGTGATAAATTCGTAATCTCCCTCATCAGTGCTACCACCAATCTATTTCCTTACTTGCTTGGCTGTCTCTTACCCTTCACAATGGCTGTTTCTCTCCAGACATCTAATTTTCGTGCCCATTACCTACCTGTGCCCACTTCACCTATCTGTTTCTATTCTTAGGAAATGATCTACCCTACTTCAAAAGAAGACACATGTGACTAGAACGACCACAATTTACTCCTACTAAATCTATAAACCCACCTTAGCTACACCTATATTCACCCATTTCTTCCTTCTTATGATGAAGATGTCTCTCCTCCTGCTTAAGGCTAATCTTGGGGGTGCCTGGGTGGCTCAGTCATGAAGCATCTGCCTTCAGCTCAGGTCATGATCCCAGGGTCCTGGGATCAAGCCCTGCATCAGGCTCCATGCTAGGCGGGAAGCCTGCTTCTACCTTTCCCACTCCCCCTGCTTGTGTTACCTCTCTCGCTATGTCTCTCTCTGTCAAATAAATAATAAAATCTTAAAAAAAAAAAAAAAGGCTAACCCTGGTCCTCTGTGCACTGGATTCTAACTCGCTTGCCCTGGAAGGCAGTGGTTCTCAATGTGTGCTTCTCAGACCAGCAGCACCAACACTCTGCATGAACTTGGTGCAAATGCAAATTCTCAGGCCCTGCTCCAGAACTACTAAATCAGAAACTCTGGAATTGGGGCCCAGAAATCTGTTTGTAACAAGGCTTCCAGGTGACTCTGATGGAGCTAAAGTTTGAGAACCACTGCTCTAAGGAATTATTTGTTGTTTATCCCCTTTGTTGTGTATCTTCAACCTCTTTAAGGCAATGGTTCCCTTGCCTGAAGAGCCTATCTGATTCCTCCCCAAACATTCTTGCCCCTCCCCAATCTATTCGCCACACAGCAACATATCTGATCAAGTTATCCCCTGCTTAAAATTCTTTAATGACTTCTCCATAATCTGAAGATAAAGACCAATATCTGAAGAAGGCCTCAATGCTCTCCACAGTTCACAAGCCTCCTCTTACACCTCTGGATCACTTTGTCGAGTAAGACCAGCCTCTCGCAACTTCCTGATCTTGCCATGCTCTAGGGCACCCAACAAACTTTGAAACTGTTCTCTCTCTGCCTAAAATACTCTGCCTGACTCTCTTCCGAACTCTTTCTACGTCAAGTCTCAACATATACTTTCTTTACTTAGTATACCTAACCTTATCCCTTAGTCTCAATTAGGTCCTTGTTAGATGCTCTGATATAACTCTGCACTTACCCTCTCAAATCCACATCAAACTTATAATTATTTAATTATTATAAATGTATTCTCACTTTCCTTGCCAGAGCATAAGCTCTGTTGGCGCAGAAATCATGTCTATCTTGTTTACTATAATATTCCTAGTGTCTAGCTTAGTATAATACCTTGCACAGACTAATGTGCAGTAAATATTTGCCAACTGACTGAGCCTTTGCACACACTGTGCCTCTGTCCGGAATGTTTTTTACTAGTGAAATCAACCCAGTGAAACCTGACATATCCTTCAAAAAATAAATTAAAGATGGTTGCTAGAGAGGAGGCGGGTGGTGGGAGAGATGGGGGAAATGAGTGAAGGGGATTAAAACTACCCTTATCTTGATGAGCATTGAGTAATATATGGAACTGCTGAATCACTATATTATACACCTAAAACTAAACTAACACCGTATGTTTTCTACACTGGGCTTAAAATTTTTAAAAAGAAGATTATAATCTAGTGTAGGTAATAAACACTTAAAAAGAAAAAAGAAATAAATTAAACGTTTCTGTGAAGTCTTCCCTGCACATACATACCACCTGCCTGATCAAGTGAATCACTTCCTCTTTTCTGCTCCTACTAAATTGTGTACTTAACTCTACTAATGCAATAATTACACACTATTGTAAATACCTATCTTTGTATCTGAGTCTCCACTAGACTGTCAACTCCCTGAGGGTATGGACCACATCTCATTCACCTTTGTATCTCTAGTGCTTAGAAAAGGATCTCATGTCGAAAATAGATGTCTAAATGTTTACGGGCATATTAAACCTAAGACTGTATCTCTAACATTGCACTGAAAGGTTTTTTCCTAATATTAAATCTGAGTTCCAATTCTAGATTTGCTATTCATTAGCTGCACGATCAAACTGTTTAACCTCTATGGACCTCGGTTTCCTCACTAGGGAAATGGGACTAATAATACCAACCTGGAAATACTGCTATGGAAATTAAATAAAATGACACTGTACAACAATTAGCACACATAGTGCCTGGCATGTAGTAGCCTCCCCACTCTGGCTTCAACTTGATAGAGACAACTAGGACAAAACAAATACAAAAATAAGTCACAGCAATCAAGGGAGGCTGAGCACAGAGTGAGTCATTCCTTTTAATCATTTGTCTAGGAAGATCAACAATGAAGAAACATAATAAGCAGAATAAACTCTACTGGTGATATTCCCTTGGCATTTAAAGCTTGGTAAGAACTCACCCCAGAGGGTGCCTGGGTGGCTCAGTGGGTTAAAGCCTCTGCTATTGGCTCAGGTCATGATCTCAGCGTCCTGGGATCGAGGCCCGCATCGGGCTCTCTGTTCAGCAGGGAGCCTGCTTCCTCCTCTCCTTGTCTCTCTGCCTGACTCTCTGCCTACTTGTAATCTCTCTCTCTGTGTCAAATAAATAAAATCTTTAAAAAAAAAAAAAAAGAACTCACCCCAGAGGCCTCTTGGCTAATGGTCACATCTGGCTCCCTAGCCCAGTAGGTCAGGTCTTAGTCTGTGGTGCCAGGAATGGCTACCTCAACTGGAATAGAAACTACCCCATAAGGAATGTGTTTGTACATGGGAGACTGGGAAGAGGGAGTAGAGCTTGAATGCAACCACATCTATCAAGTGTTTTGCAATCTGGCAGAAAATACTACAGAATGGTTGCTGAAGACAGACACCACACAACTGCACTTACCTGTAGCCAAGAACCACCTTAAACTAGATACTGAGCAGATTTCTGCTTGTACCAAAACAATGGTCAGACTTGCATGCAGTGAACACCTCTGAGGTCCAATTATGCTTGTACATCTGGGCAGCACCCACAAAGATAACACCAGGCAGCTTTCTACATACACTCCTCGGCAGAGTGCTGCCCGCAAGCCCCAGCTTCACTGCTCATGTGTGCCAAATGTAAGAGCAGATTTAACAGTTTCTCTGCTCCTTAGTCATAATGTGCTTACCTCTGAAGAACCACTGGTATTCAGATAACCTACTTCCTTGGAGTCATTCATTTCAGAATGCTGTGTCACTATATGTGTAGTTACTTCTTCACTGGGACTATCTCTCTTCCAAAGCTTCCTGGTTAAGCTCTGATGGTCACTGGAAGATACAGTGGGCCCGAGTGGAGATCTGGGTGGACTCTGTCTCCTCCAAGACGTCCTGCTCCAACCTAGCCCCAGAATATGTGGTACATCATCTTCAGGTGGAAAGCCTAAATCATCTGCAGTTTGGAATTTTTTAAAAAACACCAGCATGGAATTGGAAGAGTCTGTCCTGAAAGTGCGGCAGCTCTGGGGCCTGCTGCAGTCTGCCTGAATGCACATTCCTTCTAACCACCAAAAGGCATGGCAGGCAGGGTCCTGGCAGCAGGCAGCCCAACACAACTGGAGAGAGGGGGTTCCTTCAAGAAGCCGGAGGTGATTTCCTCCCCCAGATCTCAGGCCAACTCCAAATTCTGTCTTCGCTTGCTGGCACCTGCTCTCACTGGCATCTAAAAACAAGGAATGAAAACATTTTAAGATGTAATAAAAACAGACTACTGCTCTGTAAAGAGCCCTGAACACCAACATTTAAGGCTATTTTGAAGACTGGTTTTTAAGAGGGTGGGAAAGCTGTCTAGTAAGTGGAACAGAAGAAGCAAAATAGAGTATTTTTGGCTCAGGATACTTTAGCTTCTAGAAGTACTGTTCCACATTCATCACTGGTTCCCCTTCTCAATGAGTCTGTCCCACATAGACCTTTTATACAGAACTCCAGTTTATGAAACAGAAAAAAACAAAATAGCTATTCTGGTAGAAGGGTATGGAGGGATGGGGGCGTGGGGAATCCCACCACTTGACCTTCCACTCATGTCCTGGCATTTCTCAGGGACAGTGTGACCACTATGGGACCAGAAGAACAGGTAGTGAAACTGGATGGAATAACTACCCCCTCCCTCCAAACCGGCAGCAACACAAACTGAGTACTCTTAACCTCTTACAGGTTATAGGTTCAACCATTTTCTAACCAACTGTTTGACAGAGTCAGGCAGTTTTGCACATCATGGTATCGGCCAGAGCAATAGTCAGATTAAAAAGAAGTTTAATCATGAGCCAGATTCTGCTAGAATGAACTTCCTACTGACAAGCCATGTCATGATAAGAAATAAAGGAACAGAAGTACAACATTGACCTACTGTAGTTAACCTAAATAACATGGTCCAAAATTCTAGCTAATGTTGCTTCTGGATAAACTTTGGGCTATTGAATTACTTCAGATGTGCCATTAATTTTCCTGAAGTATTACCTCACTTGTGTTTTCTCAGATGCAGAAAAGTCAAAGCATGTTCTAAATTAAAACAGAGTTCATTTTAAGGTCTTAGTTATATAGGTATCTGAACCCAAATATGGTCAAGGTTATACAGAGCCAGAACTAGGGTGAGGCAAGATAGGTGCCTCAGGCACAAAATTTAAGGAGGTGCACACTCTGAGTCATGTAAGCACGAAGTTGGCTTACCTGATCTTGAGAGTGAGGGCCTCCTTAAATGTTGTGCCCTAGAAAAAAAAAAAAAAAAAATGTTGTGCCCTAGGCATCTCTTCCTTCACCCTAGCCCTAGCCTTGGGGTTAGAATGTAAAATATATCTTAAAATTACATACAGAAAATATGCAGTAGAATCAAAACATCGAAGATGTGGATAATCCTATCTGCATGTACACAGAACTGAAAGGGGGCTATGACTAACCAAAGCACAATGTGATAATCAGCCAGAGCCAACCTGACTCCCAGGAAATACTTACAAAAGGTCCAGCAGACTAAATGTGGACACCAGTCAAATGAGAGAGAAAAGGAAAATAAAGGCAGGCTTCTGGATAACTGAGCAAGCGCTGTGGAAGCCAATCTGCCATTGTTCATTAAAAGAAAAGAGAGAGACTGGCACAGACCTAACATCAGACAAGACAATTTAGAAACCAAGAAAAAATAGAACTTCCTTAAGAAAAATGAAGAAATAGCAACTATGAAAAAAAAAATGAAGCTACCAAGAGCTACAGAAATACCCCTCATATCCTCATCCACCTTCCCACACAGTAACCAATGGTATGAATCTTGGGAACAGCTGAGTATGCAGACTGTGTTGAAATCAATAAATGGTTAGTTACATCAGTAACTACTGTCAGTCACCTTTATATCAACTTCCCATCACCCTCAGAATAATTCTCTCACATTTAACATAGTGAAGTGAAGAAGTCCACACAAATGAAAATAACCTGCACTTTTCTGTAAGCTGCTATTTTATTTAAATATTTTATTTTATTTAATTTTTAAAATGTACCGTGACTTTTGCCCCTGCGGAAGAAATTGCCACAGGACTTGCCCTCACATCATGAGCAATAGACTATATGGAACAATTGTTTTTAGACAATGAACAACAGGTGGTCCAGGACTGTGATCCCAAAGACGAAGGAAACAAATAGGTAAGCCCTATGACCACCCTGGCTTTCTGTATGGAAGCATGCTCCAGACAGTAGCACAGCGAAGGAGAGCCCAAGCAGACTAGGGCAGACTTTCTGAGTTGAGGAAAGAGAGTTTCAGGTGACTGTGATACCTAGAATTTTGAAACGAACAGCCAGAAAGGAGGAAGCAACACAGAGAAAAAGCTCCCAATATCTGGATAATGGTCCCTTTCAATCTTTGACTGAATACTAATTTACCCCAAGTATAGGTTGAGATGACATGAGGGAAATTAGAAAATATTTTTAACTGAATGAAAATGAAAACATAACATATAAAAATTCATGGGATGCAGTTAAAACAGTGCTTAGAGGGGCAGTTATAGTTTTACATGCTTATTTTAGAAAATAAGAAAAGTCTAAAATCTGTGACCTAGAGAGACACACAGGGAGAAGGCCATGTGATAACAGAAGCAGAGACTGGAGCAATATAGCTATAAGCCAAGGAATGCCAACGATTGACAGTGACCACCAGACACTAAGAAGAGTCAAGGAAGTGTTCTACCCAGAGTCTCAGAAGGTACCAACCCTTTATTTTGGACTTCTAGACTCCGAAATCATTGGCTTATCAGGACTTTCTACCCTCACCTAAGAGAACAGTTAAGAAGACAGAAGGCTCCAAGACTACCAAGAGTATACATCCAGGAATCACTGACATTTAGGTATGGAGCTGTGACCTTTACCCAGACTGAATGGAGACACCTGGATTCATTCAGTGCACATGCACAGGGATGGGATGCTGGAAAACCATGGGAATCTGAGGGGCTTTTCTTTTTTAAACCAAAATTAAATGACCAACTGGAGCAAGGGTTAGAACCGTGGATGGAGGTGTGAAAGTTCTGCCAGGTGCCTGTATAGTCTAGGAGTACTGGTTTGAAACAAAGGCATCAGTCCTAAAGCAAAATATATCTGAAGGATCAGCTGCAAAAGAGTGAACATAAGGTGTCATCATTGATGCAGGCCTGGAATGGGAGGACAGAAGTTCCACAGAGAAGCAGTACTGTAAGGTGGGAAAGTCTTTAAATATAATTCTTCCTTTATCAGCCATCAGAAAAATCTTACAGGTGAGATAACCCATTAAAGTAAAGAATGTGGGACAGCCTTTATGAACAGCTCATTTCCTTTAAACCATCATAAAATTCACATAAGCAAACAACTTTATAGATGTACTCAATGTAGAAATTTCTTGAGAAGGACTCAACAATTATTCATTACCACAGAATTCATTGTAGAGAGAAACCCCATCAATGCAATGTGTGTGGAAAAGCCTTCGAAAAGAACTCTATCCTTTTAAGTCATCAGAGAATTCATACCAGTCAGAAACCCTACATATGTAAAGACTGGGAAAAAGCCTTTGCTCAGAACCCAGCCCTTACTCATCATGAGAATACATAGTGGAGAAGAACCTTTCAAATGTAATGAATGTGGGAAAGCTTTCAGGGATAACTCATGGTGGAACATCAAAAAATCCATACTGGTGAGAAACCATATTGGTGTAACGAACGTGGAAAAGCCTTTAGGAAGAGCTCAACCCTTACTAGTCATCAAAGAATACATACAGGAGGGATGCCTACATGGCTCAGTTGGTTAATCACCTGACTCTTGATTTCAGCTCAGGACTTGATCTCAGGGTTGTGAGATGGAGCTGCGCACCAGGCTCCATAGTGGACCCTGCTTAAGATTCTCTCTCTGCCCCTCTGCCCCTCCCCTGCCTCTAAAAAAAAATAATAATAATACATATAGGAGAGAAAATATATCACTGAAATAAATGTGGAAAATCTCTCAGGTAGGGACGCCTAGGTGGTTCAGTTGTTAAGTGTCTGCCTTCAGTTCAGGTCATGATCCCAGGGTCCTTGGGATCAAGTCCCACATCACGCTCCCTGCTCAGTGGGAAGCCTGCTTCTCCCTCTCCCCTGGCTTGTGCTCCTTCTCTCGCTGTCGTGCTCTCTCTCTGTCAAATAAATAAATAAAATCTTTAAAAAAAAAAAATCCTTCAGGTGTATATCATTTGCTAGACATCAGAAAACTCACAGTGAAAATAAACCCTATTGGTGTAAATGACTGTGGGAAAGCCTTTGTGAAGAGCTTATTGGATATGAGCGAATTCATACTGGACAGAAATCCTATCACTGCAAGAAATATAGGAAAGTCTTCAGGCATAGCCCCGGCCTTGCTGAACATCAGGGAATCCATATAGAGGAAAACCTCAGAAATGTAATGAATATGAGAAGACTTTTCCCAAAGCTCAACCCTTAAACAACCTAAGAAAATTCATAACAAAGAGCCACCAAATGTAGTTAGTGTGGGTAAATCACAAAGAGTTTATTCTTTTGAGTATCAAAGAGAAGACAGTCAATAAATTATACATTTAACAAAACCATTCTGTGTACCTCCATGCCAAAGAACTTCTGACTTGTGAAGATTTCATTATAGTATGGCTTGTACTGGTGAAATATTTGAAAAACTTAAACGTCTATCAATATGAAAATAATATAGAATACTATGCAGCAACTGAAAACAATTAGGTAGAATTATATATACAACAAGAGAAATAGCCCCATGAAGCGTGTTGGGGTGGCTCAGTCAGTTAAGCAGCCAGCTTTTGATTTCAGCTCAGGTCATGATCTCAGGGTCCTGGGATCAAGCCCCATATCGGGCTCCACACTCAGCAGGGAGTCTGCTTGAATATTCTTTCTCTCTCCCCCCTTCCTTTGCCCCTCCCCCAGCTCACGTGTGTGTGTGTGTGTGTGTGTGTGTGTGTGTGTGTGTGTGGACGTGTGCGCGCTCTCTCTCTCTTAAATTAAATAAATAAATCTTTAAAAAAGAAAAGAAATATTCCCATGAAAACTTAAATTAAAAAAGCAAGTTGCAGGGGGCGCCTGGGTCGCTCAGTCGGTTAAGTGTCTGACTTTGGCTTAGGTCATGATCTTGAGGTCCTGGGATCGAGCCCTGCTTCAGGCTTCCCACTCAGTGGGGACTCTGCTTGTCCCTCTCCTCTGCCCCTTCCCCTGTTCATACTCGCTTGCTCGCTCTCTCTCAAATAAAATCTTTTTTTTTTAATGTGTATTTTTTTTAAAGATTTCATTTATTTGAAAGAGAGACACAGCAAGAGAGGGAACACAAGCAGAGGGAGTGGGAGAAGGAGAAGCAGGTTTCCCATGGAGCAGGGAGCCCGATGTGGGGCTCAATCCCAGGACTGCGGGATCATGACCTGAGCTGAAGGCAGACGCCCAACAACTGAGCCGCCCAGGCACCCCTCAAATAAAATCTTTTACAATATTTTTTAAAAATTAAAAAGCAAGTTTGAAAAAAAAATTTATGAAGCTCTTATTTATATTTTTTAAAACAAACCTTTTTTTGTTTCTACATATATATTATACACATTCTAAAGGATCTGGAAAAATGAAGGTCAAACATCAACAGCCAAAAAAAATTTTTTTCATCAATGATCTATGCTTTCATTGTAAAAGCTAAAAAAAGAGTAAATTATACCTAAAATAAGTTGAGAAAGGAAAAGATAAAGATAAGAGTAACCAATGAAAGAGAAAACAAAAAGTAGAAAAAAAAATCAATGAGACCAAAATCTGGTTGTTTGAAAGATCAACAAAACTGATAAGCTCTAGTCAGACTGGTCAGACTGATGATAGAAAAAAAGACAATAGTCACAAATTAATAATATCAGGAATGAAAGAAGGGATATCACTACTGATTCAATAAACCATGGGTAGCAAACTATGGCTCAAAGGCCAACTCCAGCTACTATTATTGTCAATAAAGTTGTACTGGAATACAGTCACATTCATTTATTTATACATTGTCTACAGCTGTTTTTGTTCCACAATGACAAAGTTTTTTTAGAGATTTTATTTATTCATTTGAGAGACAGAGTGAGCGAGAGAGAGAGAGCACATGATCAGGGGAAGAGGAAGAGGGAGAAGCAGGCTCCCCTGCAGAGCACGGAGCCCAATGAGGGGCTCGACCCCAGGACCCCGGATCACAACCTGTGCTAAAGGCAGACACCCAACCAAATGAGTCACCCAGGCACCCCCACAATGGCAGAGTTACGTAGCTGCAACAGACTTTTATCTCAAGACGCATAAAGCCTAAAATGTTAACGATCTGGCCCTTTAAGAAAGTTTGCCAACCCCTGGTCTAAGAGAATGTACTTTTGTTTGACTTACAATTAATTAATGAGTAGAGCCTACATTTGGATCTTAACTTATAGAAGACTGATAAGTTACAAATGATTTTGATTTTTAAAGAGATGCAAATTATCTCTGTCTAGTAAAAGATCACCTCAAAAGTTTAATTAATAAGGCGCCTTTTCTTCCCACCTAGCTATTATCTTTATTCCTTTATTCATTCACCCTTTTAACAAATATTATGGTGCATCTGTTTCACACCAGGCATTGCTTTGATGGAGCTTAGAATTTAGATGGGGAGACAGAAATTAAACAGCCACAATAATGAATGGAGGATTTCAAACTAATGTAAGTGCTCTGAAGGAAAGAAATTCAGTCTTTATAGAATAAATGTAGCTAAATTTGGAATTTACTGAACAGATACATTATCGCATATGTGACATGCTATCAAAGATATTCACTGTAGGGGCACCTGGGTGACTCAATCAGTTAAGCATCCAACTCTTGATTTTGGCTCAGGTCATGATCTCAGGGTCATAATCTCAGGGTTGTGAGATCGAGTCCTCTATTGGGCTCCACACTCAGCGTGGAGTCTGCTTGAGATTTTCTCTCCTCTTCCTCTGCCCCTCCCCCTACTCATGCTCACTTGCTCTCTCTCAAACAGTAAATAAATAAAATCTTTAAAAAAAAAAAGATATTCACTATATGTTGCTTGAAATGAAAAAATACTGGAACTAACTTTTAAACTTCTCAATAGAGACTGATTATTTTTTTTTTTTAAAGATTTTATTTATTTATTTGACACAGAGAGAGGGATTACAAGTAGGCAGAAAGGCAGGCAGAGAGAGAGGAGAGAGGAGGAAGCAGGCTCCCTGCTGAGCAGAGAGCCCGATGCGGGCCTCAATCCCAGGACCCTGAGATCATGACCTGAGCCGAAGGCAGAGGCTTTAACCCACTGAGCCACCCAGGCGCCCTCAATAGAGACTGATTAAATAAATTAAAGAAGATCCATGCAGTTATGGGGATGAATAAGGCTACTCTATATAGTATAGTATGCAATGATATCCAGAATACACTATGTAGAAAAAGAAAAGTTCAGAGCAGTGTGTCTAGTATGCTACAATTTGTGTGTGGGGGGAAAAAGAATATAATGTTTATGCATATATATGCATAGACTATTTTTGGAAGAATATTCAAGAAGTTGGCATAGTTGCCTTTAGCAGGGGAAAGGAGGTAGCTCAAGAGACTGAAATGAGAGACTTGTTTGTTCGTCAAATACCCTTTTTTACCTTTTGAATTTGTACAATGTATGTGTATTATCTTTTGAAAGATAAATTTTAAAAATTTAAATAAACAGAAATGTCAATTGCTTCCAAGGGCTCTTAGAGTGATAACCAAAATCCTTAACATAACCTAAGAAGATCCTGTATGATCTAGACCATGTCTACCTTTCTGGCCCCACCTTGGAGCAGGCTCTCCCTCAGTCAGTATGTTCCAACCCAGCAGCCTTCTTTCATTCCTCAAATGACTTATGCTCCTCTCCTAGCTGGGCTTTGCACATGCTGCCTGCTCTGTTGGGAACTCTCTTATCTCCCTTCTTTGCCCAGTTAGCTCCTCTTATGAGATCTCAGTTCAACCATCATTGCCTCAGAGAAGCCTCCATGCCAAGTCAGGTCTCTCCATTTGTATACTCTTTGGGTCCCATTGCCCCTTTCCTTTAAAGCAATTATTACACTTATAAAATTACATTTCTTTGGTGATCATCTGCTCAATGTTTTCCCCACCACCACACTGTAAGTTTGAGGATGACAGGGCCATGTCTGTTTGGTTTTTTTCTCTCTCACTACTATACCCCCAATTCTGGCATGGCACTTAGCACATTACACTGCAGGTGCCCCAAAATATCTTTTTGAATGAATGCACAAATAAAGATATGTATGCATATGGAGGAAACCAGGTGGCCTGGTATCAGGTGGGTCATACTGAAGACATCCAGGCCAATAACAAGACTTCAAAAAGAAATGAGGCCCATATGCCACAATAAATGAGGGCAGTGAATGACGGTTGGTAGATGAGTAATGACTAGGGGTAGAAAGTGGCATAAACCTCAACAAGCAGAACTTTTTCCATGACACTGGAGGAGTACTATTCCAGAAGTGACAGTGAGAAGTGATGAGGACATTACTTCCACCTCCAAACTCAGAGGTACATGGGAGATGGAAGAATGAGCAACCATCGCCTGCAGGCTAGAGGGAAAACCATATCTTTCTCCAAGAGAAACCGAGGTCTCAGAACATTCTAGCTAATGTCTTAACTCATAAGGTTGAGTCTAGAGAGGGTTTAATAACTCAATGGATTCTTGTCACAGTTAAAAAGTTGAGAAGGGAGGGGTGGTAAATGTGAGTTGAAAAGCACAAAGTCATACAGGAATGTCAAGTCAGACTCACGCAAATCACAACGGTTAAGGTACTTTCCAGCAAGAAAAAAGGAGAGGATGGAAAGTTATGATGATGAACTGATGACAGGGTTGCTGCCTATCCAGCTTCAATATAAATGGTGAAAGCTTTGAGGCAAATCACAGAGGATTTCTGTGGAATTTGGGGGAACAGATTTAGACTCAGGGAAAATGTCAAGGAAATTTATGGGAATTACAAGGTTGAAGGGAAAGGAGCAAAAAATTCTAATTTCCTGGTTGTTGCTAGCAGCTCTAGTCAAATCCAGATCTTTGAAAGAAGAGGAGATAAAAGTAGAGGTGGAAGGGGGGTTAGCTATAAGACTGGTTTGCCCTGCAAGGGTCTTTTGTTTCCATGGCTTCCTGAAAAATGTCACATAAGCTACACAACTATCTGGTAGTATAAAAGGGAAACATTTTTTTTAAAGATTATTTATTTATTTATTTGACAGAGATAGACATAGTGAGAGAGGGAACACAAGGAGGGGGAGTGGGAGAGGGAGAAGCAGGCTTCCTGCCAAGCAGGGACCCCAATGTGGGGCTCAATCCTAGGACCCTAGAATCATGACTTGAGCTGAAGGCAGATGCTTAGTGACTGAGCCACCCAGGCGCCCCAAGAGAAATATTTTAGAACCCAAACACTCCCCCTGCTTTGTGAGGTGACCTGGAAGCCTCAGTTAGAGATCTTACCCATTACTCTGGGCAAGAGAGAGCATGTTCAACGACAGAAGGAACAACCCGGGCATTCACACAGGATGTTTCAGACTCTCCCTACTTCACTTGGACCTCTTGATTCCTGTATTCTTAAAATTATTATTAAAACTTAGTGATGAGTAAGATCTTGGACTCATGTGACTCTTACCTGTCAATTACCTTACCTGATCTTTTGCCTTAGCTCAAGGAAACAGAGCCTGGGAGAGGACAAATGGTCAGAAGCACTTATGCCTTTGACAGTGACCAGAAGTAAAAGAAATGTGAAGTATGGGACAGGTTGACGGGCTCTGGCATTGCTAAGAAAATTAATCCCAATAGTTCCCAATAAGGAGAGGAAGTACTCTGACCTCTCAGTTCACATATTTACTTAGTGGGATTTTGACTAAGTTATTTTTTTTTATTAACTGTTATTTTTTTTAATGTTCCTCCATTATGTGTTTAATAATAAACATATGGGGCAAAACAGTTCTTTCCCATCTATTCAGTGGATTATAATTCCTCCTCTTAGATGGCTAAAAGACACAGGTTCCAGATTCAGCTCTAGGTCCATCATTTACTACAATTTAACCTTTGAAAAGTAACTTAACCTCTCTAAGATTCAATTTTCATTGTTGTTACTCTTGAGAAAAAGAGTTCATCAGAGGAGGAAGAAGGGGAGCACTGGTAGAGTCAATATTGGATTCTAGAAGTAACTTGGATAAAAGGTAAGATGAAAATAAGCTCCAATTTTAGATCAGTTCCTCTCCTGCCCACGCCACCATAGCCTGGCTCTACTCCCAGGGTCTAAGCAAAAGCAATATTAAATCTTTACAAAAGAGGGTTTACATAGAACCTTAGACTGAAAACCCTTTGGGAAAGTCTGGATCTCACTGCTGGTAGGAGCAGGTAGAAAGCTTACCCAGGTGGAGTACAGGAGGGCAGAGCCAATCCCTTTCCTTCTAAAGCCATGACAAAGCAGAGAATACAGAGCTCCCATATGTACTACCTGGAGGATCCCCAAAACTGGAAGCTCTGGAGCTAGCAATGCTTACTTATCATTACCACCTCTCAAAATACAGCATTCTAATAAATCTAGCACAAAATCTAGACCTGGTTTCATAATTCCAAGTAGCAGAGTGGAAAAGTCTACAGAATATATAAATTATTGCCAGAGGAAATTCATCAAATGCTTTAGGAAGCTGTGAACAACTCCTGAAACACTGAGAGGCAGTGCTTTTGCCTCTGGCATTTGTAAACCTCAGGTAACAAGCCTGACTTTTCCAGATAATTTGGAAACTGCTCTGGCTGCCAACCAAGAAGGAAGCAGAGACAGAATGCCCACGACCATAGGAACCATACTGTTAAGGTCATTAGGAATTCATACTTAAACCAAATTCATCAAATTGCATCCCAGTGGAAGCGCTGACATGGTGAGAATGAGAGTAGAGAGAACGCCCTGCCAGTATCATTTCAAAAAACAAACAAACAAACAAAAAACCAGTTGGTACATTCTTCTGCTGGGGAGAAAGGGGAGCCAAGTTTCTGTGGACAATAATGATTGGTGAGAACATTATATAGGCAAAATTTGCACTTACTTTTAACATTCATTGGAACTAAAATTCTTTTCTAGAAATTGCGCAATTTTATAATACGGTCAAAAATCCATTCAAATCTTTCCTTTGATGATTATGCCTGTAATAAACTATTATCAAGCAGTAAAGCAGCAACCTTAAATTTGGTAAAGTCAGTGACTAAACTCTGGCTCCACACCAACTGTTTTCCTGCAGCTATAACCAAAAGTATGCATTCCCTCAGAAGCAATGGGTCTCAGCCAAGATGGCTGCCATATGAAAATGAGACAAGCAGGCATATTATCAATCCCCAAAACAACTCACAGGAACGGTTCAAATACAAACCACCTCAGGGGGCACCCTCCACCTTCCTTTTGACTGTCAGCATGTCTGTCACCTGTACACCCACTAACAAACAAATACGAAAATGGTTCCAGTGACTCTCCACACCAGTTCTCCCCCGCGGGGGTGAGCACATTCAGAAAGCAAAGCAGAGGGGGTAACTAAATCCTCTGAAGGGCACAGTCAGGTATTATGAAGTTTGGGAAAAGCCAGGGTAATAAGCGGTGCCCTCTCTCCTCTTCAAAAGGGCCAACACTTTTTTCCTCAATTGTACATAGGTTAGATTGAAAGGTGGCAGCGGCCTCACAAAGCAGCCCTTTGAAAAGAAAATAATTACCATTCATTGCCTTTGCTGTGTGCCTAGCTTTGTCAAGAGCACAGTTTGTTAAATGTTGTGGTGTAGGTGATTTGCTGAAACTAAACTAACTGCTAAATAAGAATCAATAGGCTCTGTGTCCATATTCTGACTCCTTTCCCTTGGCCATATGTAACATTTCCATTTTTCCCAAAGACCATTCTGATCAAAGACAAACTCCCCCTTGAACCAGCTACCTCAGAGCCTCACAGATACCTCATAGCCACTATTCACGTTAACTCCTGATGGTCCGCTAGATGGAAAACAAGCTTCCAGCCACGTGATCACAAAACCTAAGCCTTGTAGCACTTCTCTGATTAAGAGTATTCCGAAGAGGGGTGCCTAGGTGGCTCAGTCAGTTATGCATCTGCCTTTGGCTTAGGTCATGATTCCGGAGTCCTGGGATTGAGTCCCACATTCGGCTCCTTGCTCAGTGGGGAGCCTGCTTCTGCCTCTGCTTCCCACTCTCTCTGCCTGTGCTCTCTCCAACAAATAAATAAAATCTTAAAAAAGAAAAAAAAAAAAGTACTCCGAAGAGTAAGCCCCCCTGTTAACACTGTCACTAAAGAAGCATTAAGGTACTAGATCATGGCAAATTGCTGAAGAGAAAAACTATAACATCTCTGTAGAAGATGGCAATATTTATGGCCAAAAGAAGAGGAAAATTTTCTTTTAATCTACCTACCTAAGGCACAACACTGATACTTGACAAGTTAAAGGAACTATGAAAACCACCCTCATTTAATCTTGGTTTAATGAAAAAAATACATCCAGTCTCCAAGGTGAGGATCATACAGAACCTTCTGGAAATCTGAGTTTAAAAACAAAAAACACTGTTTCCAAAGAAAATCCCACATCAAGATCAATACCCTTATTCTCTCTCACCCATCTTCTGTCCCCCACCCCACAGGTTGAGGCTGTGGCCCCTGAAATAAGACTGCCTGGGTTTGAATCTATGCAGCCAACTTAACTAGCTGTGTCAGGGTTGTTACAGACATAAAAGAAGGTAAGCTATGCAAAGTACTTAACACAATGCCTGGCATGCAGTTAAAGCTCAGTATATATTAGCTGCCATTACTTTTGTTGTTACTACACTTCATTTTAGCACAGGCACCACTTCTTCCAGAAAGTCTTCCTTGAGGAAACCTTTACCCCAAGATTCCTCTCTGCATATCTTCTATCATAGATTTTCTTTCACTGGATCATATTTGTCTGTCTACCTCATATACTCTGCCCTGTTTAAGTGCTAGGGTTGTATTTCATATCTCTGTATGTGCAGGCCCAGTAAAATGCTTGGCATATAGAAGGCATTCAGAGAATTGTTTAAATATTTACCCAATATTTAAATAAATTTATGCAATTTTTAAACTGACAAAATCTAGCAAAAGATGTCAGCTCCACTACAGAATTACTTGAGTTGTCGTCATTTGAATCAGCTCCTTAACGTTAATTAATTTCCTTGGCTAAATGTGGCAGGGACAGGAAAGAAAAGCAAAGTTCCCAGTTCACTAAGAATGGGCGCCTGGGTGGCTCAGTGGGTTAAAGCCTCTGCTTTCGGCCCAGGTCATGATCTCAGGGTCCTGGGATCGAGGCCCGCATCGGGCTCTCTGCTTGGCAGGGAGCCTGCTTCCCCCTCTCTCTCTGCCTGCCTCTCTGCCTCCTTGTGATCTCTCTCCCGCTGTGAAATAAATAAATAAAATCTTTAAAAAAAAAAAAAAAAAAAAAAAAAAACAAGAAACAGCTTTTCAAATTAAATTGAAAAGAGCGCTGAATGGGGGGTAGGAGATGTGCAAAAGAGAAACAGAAGAAAAGCCAAATGGATTAAGAAGAGGTTCTTGAATCTAATATAACCAGCTAGAAAAGAGCCTTTCCTGCCTAAACTGAAAAATCCCTTCAAATCACGAAGCAATCTTTACTCATGAAAGGACCAACCAAATTTCCGTTCCCCTAGCTATTTCAGGTCACTCCACCTCACTCAAAGAAAAGATAGGCTTTCACCACAGAACTTTCTGAACAGAGTGACAGTGGAGAATGGTTTCCAGTTCACCTAGACAAATGGCCATCCATCACGGATGACATCTAGATCCATTCAATTTTCCTTCTTCTGAGCAGTGATGAGAAGGAAAAGAAAAAACTCCTCAAAGTTTTGGTCACCTAGATGGAAAAGATGGAAACCAGTCTATTACCATTCTAATGCCTCTAGCGTCTACCTGATACTTCTTTAAAAATCAAAAGTTTTTATTAACTGGATACAGTTGCTATTAAGTTTCAAAGACCTATCTATTAAGGTTTAGTCCAAAGCCATTTTCACAACCCAGCAGCAAGGGAGGGTATTAATCAAAACACTGGTATAGCTGAAAGTAGTTCTCCTGCCATAAAGTCCCTAAAAATGATCCAGTCATCAAGGACTGTATAACATTTAAAGGCAGATTGGAGGCAAATGACTGAACCATTAAACGATTAAACTTTATAATATTTAAAGGCAGGCTGGAGGCAAATGATTTTTAAAAAACACCAAAAAACCTGTAACTAGGGGGCTATGTGGCTGCATATAATATTATAATATACTCAGACTCTCCTGCTTCGCTTTTTCTCCCACCACCTTATGACTAAAAGACTGGAGAATGCTGTCAGCAAGAAGAGCACGCCTCCAAGCCACAGCATGAAGGAACCCACACCTCTCTAAGTAACACTGGCTTTTATCTCAAAAAGCACAGGTAACAAATGACAACAGATAAACTCCGGCCTAAACATAAAAGTGGTTCTACAAAGAAACTGTTTTTCTATAGAGAAAGCCCCCAGGTATGATGTGAAGCAATTCCCCATATGGACCACTTGTAGATGTTATTGTTAAAAACCTGCAGTTGATTGCTGTCTCTGACTGCAGGGGTGATAAATTATTTGCATTCATCACAATCATACCAACTTTCTCTGGAAACCCACACAGTGAATCTTGAATCAGAGCACTGCTTTGTTTTTTGGGAAGGTTTTTAAAATTTTTTTCCTGGCTGATTTGGTTTTCTAAAGAGAAGGTCATTTAGAGGACTGTGGTAGAGATATGTAAATTAAATAAAATAGCAGTAAGCTTGAGAGGAAATAAGGAAATAATAGAGCAAACCATGAAGTGCTATTTCAGCAGATACGGCCAACAGAGGAAAAGTTTATGTCAATTTATCCATTAAAAATCTCTCTTTGTGGAGAATTATGTAAGTGTCATTAAAAAAAAAAAAAAAAAAAACCACCCTGCAGTGGGCTGAACTGGGACATGTGAGGACTCAATACAACCAAGCTTCGAATACTTAAATATCTTAAACCACTTTTTTGCTTATAGCAAATAAAATGCAGAGCTACAGATGCTTTCTCATCTGTGTGTAAATGAAAGCAAAACTGTGTGAGTAGTCAGTATTCTTAGAATTTTTGAGAGCCAGTTTATTTAAATTAAATCCGAGCCAATCTGTATCTGTACAGAAATAATTTTCTCAGGGCTCTTATTCTCTAGACTTTATAGAGCTGTACATACTCCTCTCTCTACCTCTCCCTCTGAGATAAAGAAGTGAAAAGAGCTCTGCAGGTTAAAAAACACTTCAAATGACTCTGGAAGAAGGAAGTTCAAAGGGATTAGAATATCACTTGTCTCACCAGCCTGTTATAGAACAGGGTTCAGCTCTTCCCTGCCCGATTCTTTGTGCTCCCATGGCACATCTTGGAATTTATCATGCTTCCTTATGTTTCTATATCTATCTCTGCCTCCATAGTGTGAACTGTCTGATGGCAAGAACTGGGTTTTATTTAGCTTGGGACAATGTCTGTTGACCTGAATTGTATGTATCTACAGTACGTACGTAACACCTAGATATTATCATTAAGTGATTTGAATTAAGCAATCTAGAGAAGGTATTAAAAATGCAATAAGCATATTTTAAGGCACTGAATATAAGACAACACATACAAAGAACTAGGGATCATAAATATTAGGAAAGTGTAATCTAGTTAAAGTCATCAATATAATGAAGCACCAAAATTCAGATAATTTCTACTATTTGGTTTATTTACCGTAGTCATGTGGCTCTTATTAGACTTCATTTTGAGGACACATATTTACAAGTATCTTTCTCTTAAACCTCCATTTTCAAATTTATTGTAATATATAGTCTACTTACAGAAATAAAAACTGGGGCAAGATGGTCAACACTTCTCACTACCAAATTATCCAGTATGGACTCCCTGTAGCCACAAAGAGACTGGCCTTTCCTCAGCATCATCTGTAAAACAGCAATATTACTCTGCTGCTTCAAAGTGACATTAGTTCTGGGCAGGACAGTAAGGATATCCAAATGTGTGTCATACACACACACACTCCCCACAGACACATAGGAAAACCCTTGAAAACACATCATACACAGGGCCTTCGCTCTCTACCTCTTCCTCCCCACTGACAGAGGCAGCCATGCTGCCAAGGCAGCAACCCCCATGTGAAATATGAAAGAGTGGAGGCGAAACAGCTCAATCAAAACAGCGTGGAAAGGAAAGGAGGGTATGCTTGTCAGTGAAAGTCTCCGTGGAAAGGCTAGACAACGTTTGCTTCTGCCTCGACCATCCCGGGCAAATAACCTGCTCAAGGTCTGCTTACCTGAGCTTAGAGGCCAAGCCCTCCCTTTAACCTTTCACAGAAGAGGTAATGGGAAAACTCACCCTGTTAGTTGAAAAGTGCACTGTGAGAAATGGCAGGGTGCGGCTTATAAGCATACTCTGGAGAGCACAGCTGAGAGCGATTTTGAAAAGCAGTTAGAGACCGAGGAAACAGAAAGCACAGGTAGAGAGAGCTCTGCACGGCTTCTGTACTAGGGGCTGTTTTGCTTCAGGCTAAAAGCCACAGACTGACCCAGCAGGATGCAGATTACTCAACTTTCTGAAATGGAATCAGGCTCTTCAGCTTCTCTCTCCATCTATTCTGATTAAGACTCACTCATTTTACCTGCCCGTAAGCCTCCAGCTGACTCAGGTTGCCCCCAGTTAAGGACAATAAACATGGAGCTGTATCCTCTCAAACACACACAGACGCAAACAGAAGAGCCATTTGTTTTAAAAGCCAGTCCTTTCAAAAATTTAAGCTTGAATCTAAAATTAGAGAAGGAAAACCAGATCAACGTAAACTCCCCGTCTCCCAGGTCTGATAATACCAGTGACTCCCCTTATTACCTAAAAGTGAGAGAATCCGTGAGCACACATTTATTTCAAACGTAAATGTGCTGCTGGATTAGAATCAAAGCACAATGTTAAAACAGTTGGAAGAAAGACAGCATTCCTAAAAATCCTGTCATTCACTGGGAGGGTTTGAAAAGGGGAACCAGGGTGAGCTACACTGGATACTGACCGCAGCGGCAGTCTGCAGTTGGTGGGGTTTCGGATAGGGCTTGCCCAGCATTCCTCTATGCTTTTGTTTCTCCTAGGAACAGTGTCTGTGATGGTTAATGCATCATTCAGGGACATTCTTAACTCCTGCTTATCTCAGGGTATTTTACGTTTCTTTTGCAATTAACCAGAGAAGTTCAGAATTCGGTGCTCGCCTGATGCTAAGCATTGGAACTGTTCACCAGAGGGCCTGAGTAACCAACCTGATGTCAAAAAGACAGGAGCACACTGATGCAGAAAAGAGTTTCAAGAGCTGAATGGTTGGGTGTATCTAATACTTATTATGAAGTCACCAGAGGACAAACACTTCCAAGTTAGGGACAAAGTCTGTAGGGTCACACTTTCCCAAATCTCCAGATAACTACCCTCACTGCTTACCTGGGGACACTGGTGGAGAGAGTAGGCTAGACTGAAAGGAAAGCTGGAAACATACCCTATTGTAGACAGGGGCTTCACCTACACAATTCTTAGCAGAAGGTTACTCTATTGAGGCCAGACATCAAATTCCCTAGTCTCCTACATTTCTAGGATTTTGCAAAGCAGACTGGGTCTTCGCTGTCATTGAATTACCCTGGAACCCCAGGGAGGCATCAGACTCTTTCAAGGGAATCTTGATACCAGTAACATCATCCCTTCCAAAGAGATTTTCTTTTCCCAGGAATGGCAAAGGAATCAACACACTGCAAGCTCCAGGAGCACAGAGACCATGTCTGTCTTACTCACCATTGCATTTCTAATGCCTAGGATTGTAGGTACCCAATAAATGGATTTCAAAGGAAGGGACTAACTCTGGCAAGCTACTTCTGACACAAAATCCAAAAATGCTATTGAATCAACTTCAGTCAAAGCAATAACCAGGCCTAGCACAAGGCCTTGCCAAGCACAGCCACATCATCAGTTTGAGGGACAGTGAATCAGGGCTGAGGGCCAGGTAGTGTATGATAGCAGAACAGAGTCCTCTTCCAGAGAAAAAGTATCCCTGGCTGAACGAGGAAATAAGTAGTCAGTCATGCTCCTCAGTGGCATGTTGTAAGTATGGAAAACATACAATATGGCTCATCCTGCCAACCAACCACAGGCCTATAAAGCGATATGAATGGAGGTTTCCTCTTCCTGACAATGCAGAAAGGCCTGCTGCCTACCTGCATTCTACTTCTAAAAGTGTGGGAACTGAGATCCACTGGGCAGAAGTTCAAGAAGCTAGCAGAGACCTCAAACCTGCGGCCCACTGAGTTACCTTGGGGTTAGACAAGAGTTTAACCAAATAGGATTTTACATGATCATTTTATAATGACTATTGTTAACATTTGCTGAATTATTATTTATGCACCTGAGTGTAGGTGAAGTAAATGTTGTGCAAACATTTTATTTAATCCTCACAACAATCCTCTGAGAGGTACTGTCATTCTCATTTTGTAGATGAGAAACCTGATGTAAGGTGGGTTTCAGTAATACCACCTAGAATGTAAGAGAACCAGGACTCAGCTGATGAATAGGTAGGTAGTCGAGACCCATTCCTGCAACTTCTCTCTAAAAGTTATCCATTAAAGTCTGAAATCAAAAATGGCTCAAGGATCTTAACCGCATAGGCTGACTTTTCTTAACGAAGCTCTTGGATGAAGGATCAGAAAGAAAGTTGAAAAGGCAGTCCCTCAAACCAAGAGCTATGCATTTGACCCAAACTTTTCAATACTACTCATCTGATATGTCCAAACACTAACCACACACACAGTTCTTGATCATGTTCCTACCAATTCCACACAATACCATGAACTGGAAGCTGTTCCAATTAGTAAGCTTTTTATGCAATCTCCAAAATAAGCCAAAAAGTTTGCTTTGGCCCTGCAATTGTTATTTTGTATTTATATAGTCCTCCACTTTTATTATTCCCTCCCTTGAGGAATTCCTGAGGCAAGTCCATTTCAGACAGCTTTTAAATCACATTGGATTTACTGCCCAATTATGGCATTTTCTTATCCCTCTTCACTTCACACAGTTAAGAAATACAATTGTGTTTGCATTATGTTTCTGAAGGGCAAAAAGTACTCATCAAAATTAAACTCCAAGATACAGAGCAAGACTTAAGATGATTATCTTTTACTGAAGAGTGTTTAAGCAAGACACAATTAGTTCATCTCTTTGGGAGAGAGGTTAATTTTAGAGGATTTTCACTGGTCTTAGGTCAATTAAATTGTGATATAACAAGATCCCAAGGACTTGCTTAATGCTAGCTGAATTTTAGAATCAAAAAGCTTGCACAGTTTGTGTTAACAACCAGAAAACTCTACCTTCCCCCAGCTGCCATGTACTCAAGTCATTATCCTACAATCTGAGGAGACAGATTTAGGATTAATAATTTATCATCTTCCTGTACTGCAATATAGTTAAGAATATAGGACAGTTTGGCAGGAGAAAGTTCCTGCTGAAGTTCCTCATCGCTATGAGATATATTCCATTAGTCATCCACCTTAAATTAGGTGCCCAGCAAGAAGAGCAGAGATATAATGCCCCCTAAAAAGTCTCCCGAAAATGCTATTCTCCTAAACATAAGACCAATGCATGGTCAAAATATATTACTCTCTTAAAAGAAAAAGATAGCATTTAGTCTGTCTGGTACTATAGCCCTCAAAGTACAACCAAAGGGTAGGGCAAAGGAGGAAAGTGAATTCAGGTGCCTTCTGTCTGCGAGGGGCAAATGCAGGCAGTTACAAGAACAAAAAGAGAATGACAACTAGTGGGGAAAAGACTTCTTGCTAAGCTAGGAGCTGCCTTTGTCCCATCCCACCCAGAGTTTGGGACTAAATAAAAAATAAAATATAGCAGGGGTGCCTGGCTGCCTCAGTCAGTACAGCACGTGACTCTTGATATCGGGATTGTGAGTTCAAGCCCCATGTTGGGTGGAAAGATGACTTAAAAAATTAAAAATAAAAAAAAAATATGGCTGAGGTAAATGGAGATCAAAGTATCTTTACAGGGGCACCCGGGTGGTAGTCAGTTAAGCATCTGATTCTTGTTTCGACTCAGATCATGATCCCAGGGTTGTGAGATCAAGCCCAGCATTGGGTTCCACCCTCAGCACAGGCTCTGCTTAAGATTCTCTTCTCCCTTGGGCGCCTGGGTGGCTCAGGTCATGATCCCAGGGTCCTGCTTCCACCTCTCTCTCTGCCTGCCTCTCTGCCTACTTGTGATCTCTCTCTCTCTGTCAAGTAAATTAAAAAAAAAGAGAGAGAGATTCTCTTCTCCCTTTGCCCCCCCACACACACTCTTACTCAAATGTGTGTGTTCTCTAAGATTAAAATATACATATATATATCATCTTTGTAATAAGTGATAAGGTGACTGGAGAACATAGCTTAGATGTACAGTCACAAATGGGCTTTCCAATACTTAATTAAGCTTACCCAATTGGACACATGCAGGCTGTTCGGGCATGGGCAGACTAGTTAGAGCATGGCAGGGAGAGAACACATGCCAATCCTGAAGAGTGGCCATTCCATACAACAGGATTCTTTTCCAACCTCACCAATCAGAAAAAATCACTCTTCCATTCAGGGAGAGAACCAGAGAAAGGCAGAAAAAAGAGCAAAAATTACCTTCCAGATTCTGTTCCCTCCTGGGAAGTGAAGTGCCCATTTAATGAGCCAAGATTGAAAAAGAGAGTAGGAAAGAACAATTCTCCTCAACACGTATATTCCAACATGGTGCTATTTCCAGCATTATATTTAGGTTAACCTAACAAACCTTTATTGCCACCTACTATGTGCTAAATGCTAGATATGTAACTATGATTAAGACAGTTTAATGAAGCAGACACATAAGTGATCAATCATAGTAACCCCAGCCACATCTGCTAGGATTACTTAAGTTATGACTGAGAACAGAGGTTACTCCGAGGCACACCTGGCACCAGACTCAATACCTACCAGAAGTAACTACAGAACTGGACAGAATATACAAGACAAGTGTTTTTAGTCAGGAGATGATAGGCAGTGCAAGGCTGCAATCCCCGAGAAAGAGGAAACTTGAAGTGAGTCCTACAACTACCCAGTTCTGTTAAGGGACAACTTCCCAACCATGGCACCAAAAGCTGGGACCCGAAGAGAACACAGGGGTCTCACTGAGCCCAGGAAGCTGAGTTCTGAATTTGGCTAGAACTGTACTGGTGCGACACTGGAGAGGAAGGAGCTGTGAAAGAGGGAGCCCCAGAAGTCCTTTGGGAGCGTCCCCTGCCAGGCTGAGGACTGGAACATAAAGGCCAGGTCTACACCCGAGGTTTATTAGATAGTAGATGCGACAGCGCTGAGAAAGAAACAGAATCACTAGAGGTCAAGCAGTGCTAGGGGGCAGGAATAAGAGCACTCTGGAATTTGACTCTGCCAGAGCAAAGAAATCACATTAACCCCACAGACTAGCAGATACCAGAAAGGCCTCACCTTAGGACTAAGGACCACACTAGAGCAAGACCTCCTCTCAACCTCTCTTCAACACAGCCTAAAACCCCGCAGTATAGCATGGTGTAAGAAAGATGTACAGAATCTATGAGAACACTAAAGAGTAAGTTCAAATCAAGGACCTCAGGGAACATGTCAGAAAGGAGCTTATGTTTACCTGAATCAGAATCCCTCAGTGAGAACAGTAACAGCATACGCCGAGGAACAGTGCGCTCTGCATGGAAGCATGAGATGGGGCTCTACAAACAGCGATTCTAACGTGGAGGAGAGAAAGGAGTGTGGAATGACTCAGGGATTTCTACGTCAGAAGGCAAGTGGACTTTTCACTGTTGTAGGGAATACAGGAGGAAGAGGGGTAAAGGACCACAGGTTTGGTCTTGATACATTAAGTTAGAGGTAACCATGAGACATCCAGTTGGAAAAGTGTGACATACAGGTGGCTGTGTGCTCTGAAAAGGAATAAACGAACAGCTATGGATTTGGGAGTCAAGAGCACAGGGGTTACAGTTATGGGAAAAAATGAGGTTGCCCAGGGGAAGCACACAAGAGTGAGATAAGAAAGGTCAGAAACAGAACCCTGAAGAACAAAACATTGAAGGAACGAGCTGACGAGGGAATGAGGGAAGAATAATTTGGAAGTTCGGCTGGAAGGGGAACAGAGAACAGCACTGCATCCCTCCGCCTTTTCACCCACCACAGCACAGGTCTTCAACATCCATCTCCCTCTCAAAACTGGGAGTTCTTCCAGGGCAGGAAGTGTTGTACTGTGTTGTTCTGATCTTTATTACCCACGTTCCCAGCTTAGGACCAGACTGCTAGTAAATTCTCAAAAACTGGTTCTAAACTGAATACTTCTCTGAACTTTCTTATTAACTAACTGTGTAATCTACCTCCCAGCAGCAGGGGAATGGCAGTAAAAGTGTTCAGAGCTGATTGTTAGCTTTTGGCTTACAGGAGCCTCTGGGACTCTCCATGGTTTAGGTTTCCGATGCTGGTTCAGGCCCTCTCACCTCCCACACACATACAGACAGAACTCTGGAGATGTACATATTCTTTCTTTAGATATGTTAACATATTTGTGAATACTTGAATCAGATCTTGATTCTCTCAAAGGCACTGTGTCTCCTTAAGGTACCTTCATGTACCTCTGCTCTGAGTGTGTTAATTTTAAGCTTTACCTCTCAAATGACAGATTATGTTAATTTTAAAGTTTAATTCTCAAAGGACAATTACCTTATTTCCAATTTATTAATTTATTCAGTCAACAAATATTTTTATGGTGCACCTACTATCTGCTAAGCACTCAGTACCTGCTGGGAATACCTAGTGTAAGTAAAACAGGCAAAACTTCTGCCTTTAAGAAGCTGATATCCATCGCAGGAATTTCCAAATTCTTGGTGTCACCTCACTTTCGTCTGCAGATACTAATAATCCCTAAGTCCAAAATGCTATTTTTAAGCCATTTAACAATAACATTAAATAGAAAAACATTGATTCAATGGTCCATAAGGAAAACACAGGACATCTTTTGTCAGACAAACTGCAATCACTGCTTTCTAGCAGTGGGCTTCAGCACTGAACCCAAAAGTTGAAATCAAAAAGAAGCCCACTATACATAAGTCAGCGGGTGCCTGGGGTTCTGCTAGAGAGGGAGTAAACTGCCAAGTGATAAACAGGAATAACAAGGCAGCCGTGTTATTCTGGTTAGTTTTTCAGGAATAATCCATATAATCCATAAGCTAAATGACAACAGCAAAGAATCAAGAATGTATTTGATTAGAGAGAACTTAAGAGCTCAGTTAAAAACTGAACAAACAAGAAGATAAAACCAACTCAGGCTGCCAATGCCAGGTTTTTGCTGCTATTATTTTGCTGTTGCTTTTTCAGGTTTCAGGTAGGTTTTTTCCCCCTTCTCTTATTAAAAGAAAAAGTTATACATGTACACAGAAAAAAATCTGGAAAACACAGAAACGTACAGAGATAATAATTCCACCCCTCAAAAAATATATAAACATTTAATTATGTATCTTGTTTCAGACTTTGTATTATATAAAAGTATTTTTCTCTTTTCACAAAATGGGCACCATCATGAATGTGCAATTGTATATCCTGCTTTTAACACTGAACATTAAGAACATCTCCCATGGACTTAATTTTCTAAACCATGAATTTTGAAGCTGGATAATATTTCACATGTGGATATGCCATAATCTCACCACGCTCCTACTGTTGGGCAGGTTGTGGCAATGTTTTCCAACGTAGAATAAATGAGTGTTGATGAATGTTCTCATTCACAACCATCTAAATATATCCTTGAGATAAAGTCCTAAAAGGGGAATTACCAGGTCAAAAGACATTAACTTTTTAAGGATCTTGATACTTATGCCAAAAGTTCTCTGTTCAAACTGCCCAGCACAGTATGAAGATAACCATATCACCCCTAGGCAGCACTAAATATATTTACTTTGATGTTCATCAATATGATAAGCTAAAAAAAGATTTTTTTTTAAAGATTTTATTTATTTATTTGACACAGAGAGAGAGATCACAACTAGGCTGAGAGGCAGGCAGAGAGAGGAGGAAGCAGGCTCCCTGCCGAGCAGGGAGCCCAACGAGGGCCTCGATCCCAGGACCCTGAGATGATGACCTGAGCCGAAGGCAGAGGCTTTAACCCACTGAGACACCCAGGCTCCCAAGATCTCTCATTTTAATCTGTGGTTCTTTGGGGGCACCTGGCTGGCTCAGTCAGTGGAGCATGGGACTCTTGATCTTGGGATTGTGAGTATAACCCCCATGTTGGGCACCGTGATTACTCAATTAAAAAAAATTAATCTGCAGTTCTTCAGTTAGTAATGAGAATGTACATTTTTAAAGATTTTTTTTTTTTTTGACAGAGAGAGATTACAAGTAGGCAGAGAGGCAGGCAGAGAGAGAGGAGGAAGCAGGCTCCCTGCTGAGCAAAAAGCCCGATGCGGGCCTCGATCCCAGGACCCTGAGATCATGACCTGAGCCGAAGGCAGAGGCATTAACCCACTGAGCCACCCAGGCACCCGAGAATGAACATTTTTAAATGCTTATAAATCATTTTAATTTCTTAATATTAATTTCTTATTTATGTACATACCATTTTTTCTCTCTTTGTATGTTGTTTATTCATTTTTTCTATTAAGGTACTATGTTTGTTAAAAAAACTGATGTGAGAAAGTTCTGATAAATTAAAATACATAACAAATCCACCTGTCATGTGTTACCTGCATGTTCCCGCAGTTTGAACACACATAGTTCTTGGTTCTTCCATGGTAGAAGCTCCAAACGTCTCTAAACTGAAACTGGTAGTCTAATCCCCACCAGAACCACTCGTAACAATACCACTTTTGCACCTCTATGCTCAAGCTGCTTACCGTTGGTGTTTTTAAGCAACAAGCTGAGGGGATACTAAAGCCTAGCCCAGTAAGCCCATAGAACACTGTTTAACCAAGTGCTAGACTACAAATACAGAAACACTCAGAAATGTTTTTCCCTCCCCTGTACATGGAATTCCTCAAATAACAAGCCGCTCATCATGGTTCAGCGTAAAAAACTGTCTTTGGTCCTCCAAAAGATCACCTATGGTTGGAAGGCAGAGTAGCAGAAGAAAAAGAGCACAGGCTACTGAGTGAACAGACCTGGATTTAGACTCCTGGCTCTGTTGTGTTCTTGCTGTGTGATCCTGGTCAAGTCATTTTGCCTCTCTGGGCCTCAATTTCTTTATGTGTAAAATGAGATTAAAGCTATCTGTTTTAGGATTATCATGGGGATTAAATGAGATAAGGTATGTAATGTTTATAACCAAGGGCCTGGTATTTGGTAGGTATTCTTCAAAAAATGTGATTTTCCTACTCTGATAGTGCTAAATCAGCTACTTATTTAACTCAAATGATCTTACATAAAATGTTGGCCTGAAATAGTTAGCTGTCCCAGCAAAGCATCATCTGGGTAAAAAAACATTTAGGTCAGCTTTCTGTCAACTGCAATTTCCACTGCTATAATTATGCAATCATCAACCGCCACTACAAGACGACAAAACCCCCAACGCTGATGTTACTGAAATTGCTAAATATAGTAATTACTTGATTCTCTAGATTATGACTACCAATTCCTTTAGGAAAGCAACAGAAATCTTTGGAATTACAGGAGCCAAAAGGCTGATTAGTTATCCCAGATAGTGGACTCTACAACACAAGGCTTTGTCACTGCCCAGAATGGCAACATACTGTGAAGTTGTTCTGAAACTGCTGTTCTCTCACATTCCATATTCCGAAAAGAACAACGTCAACAGAAGAATTGAAAGAAAAAAATGACAGAAAGAAAGAGGACTTCTTCACACTCTTTCCTGGCAAGAGGTTCTAGCCTGGCGAAATAATCTCTAGGAAGAATGGGTTCTTCTTACAAGTGAAGATTCCTTTAGGAAAGGAAAGGAAGCACTGAGCACCTATTTTCACAGGGCTGTACAACACACTTTTATTACAGTGTCTCTCATATCGAGCTATAAGGTAAATCTTATCCTTCTTTACAGACAATAGGGAACTTCCTCAAGGTTTCATAGACATTAAGTAGAAACATCCAGCTCCAGGCCTCAGGTCTTTCCAACTTTCAAATGTTTTTCTCTTCATTACATCTCATCTAATGATCACGCCAATCCCCCTTTACAAAAAAGAACCCAATTTTAATTGTTTCCAAAACAAATAAACCCAACAAACTAAGTGTCCACCAAAAGGATGACCATTGGGACTCCTGGGTGGCTCAGTTGGTTAAGCATCTGCCTTCAGTGCAGGTCATGATCCCAGGGTCCTGGAACGGAGCCCCACATCAAGTCCCACATTGGGCTCCTTGCTCAGGGGGGAATCTGCTTCTCCCTCTGCCTTCTGCTCCCCCCTGCTTGTGCTCACTCTCTCTCTCTCTCTCTGACAAATAAATAAATAAAATCTTAAAACAAAGCACAAAAGGATGACCATTTCTGTCAATTAGCAGATTACTTTTCTGCCTCCTACTTTTATTTAATATGAACTGAAAGACTCACACAAAGTGCCCTTTATATCTTAAATCTATAAAAAGAAAATGGTACCTGTTGACAACCACAGAGCACTGAAGCAGAAGCAAGTATAAAACGGGTACAGGCTTCTCAACCATTTCATGGATATCTGCCAACAAAATCCCAATAAAATCCAGGAAGCAGGGCTTGGCTTGACTCCCAGCCTCTTCTCCATGGCCTTCCAGACAGGCAGAACCAATTCACTATAAAGACAGAAAGGGAAGAAATTATATGCCAAGTAATTAATAATTGATTCCTGGAAATGGAGAATGCTAGAGAATGTGACAGATTAGGGGGAAGAGAAATTTCAAGTTTCTCTTTCACTGCTCATACCTGCCCGTAAATTTTAAACCCGAGCCTTGACAAAGCCTGTAATTATCAGGATAAAAACATAGCAAGGGATATGAAATAAATCCACTGTAAAACTGAAACATTTCACATTCTATTATTTTCTAAGCTAACAGTAAGTCACCTGTGTGGAAGAACAGAAAAAACACCAGCCTAACGAAAAGAAGATCCGAGTTCCAGGTCCAGTTCTGCTACTAAGAGCTTTCTGACTTTGACCAACACACTTTCTTATCTCTGAAGAGTTTGAACTACCAGAGGTGAGCATCTGAGAATTTTGTCTAGCTGTGCTTTAAAAAAAATTTCCATGTGACTGTCTTTAGGAAATGCATGCACTCTCCAATTTACTACTGCCCCAACACTATGATCTTAAAAATCTATCCACATTATACTTCGATGTCACCTCCCCGATTCCTAGAATCATTTGCAATTCCTGACTTAAATTCATAGGTACACTCAACAAATATTTGCACAGCCCTTACTATGTGCTAGACGTTATGCTGGATACTCCGGCATCTAACAGCTGGAAAATTTAGGTCCCTTCCAGAAAAAAAATAATTTTCATCTGTTTCATCTCTCTTATACAACTTTCCTACATTGTATAAATTATTATATAAATCTTGGCAATATCATGAGGGTTGGTTGAGTTCTGAAGAAGCAATTCAAATTCTTCCATCCTAAATGTGCACCTGTCACCCACATGTGGCAAATGACTCCAAGTCCCAACCGCAGCCAGCATGCAAGGAGGTTGGCATCACATACGTTGGATGTCAATATTGACTAATACCAGGAAATAGACACATGCACACACAGACATACACACGCAGCTGCAAAACTGAGGTAGAGCCCACCCAAGAAAAGGCTTTCACCGAGCCTCAAGCATCTGAAGGACTTCTTTCTCATTCACTTCCATCCATTCTGATTTCTAGTAGTTTTGAAGTTGTATGTTAGGGAGCAGGGAGCTGAAAGATGTGTGGGCCAGTGACATGTTCAAGAGATTATGAAATGGAGCCTAAGTTAGAAAGTCTATCCAGCAACTTCTCTAGCCTTCCAAGATGGAACAGCAAGTGTGTGTGTGTGTGTGTGTGTGTGTGTGCATCTTACCCAACGCATTTCTGCCTACCACAAAAGGATTTTAAACTCAAAGTGACTCAACACCTGTCATCAATAGCGTGACAGGTGGGCGACAGAAGCATAAAAGAAATGAATAGGTTTTGAAAATGGGAGTAACAAACACCATTGAATTAGCAAGCCGATTAGAAGTGCAATGTCTTACAAGCCATGCATAAGAGAGGCAGAGCGCTTTTCATGTGAACTCCCAACCAGCCATGCCTCTGAAATAAATCTACAATTGCCTAAGGGCACAAATCACTGCTAGGGTCCTCAAAGCCTTGCTGACCAGAGGCAAGAACAACACATCACCAAGATCCAAACGGTTTGTTATAGAATCAAAGGGTAAAAACCCAGGGAGAGAACACACACCCCCACAATACTTGACAAACGAAAATCTAGAAAAGCTTGCAATAGTTTTGGCATTTAGGGCGTTACAAGTACACCCGAAATAAAAGCACTCTCTGTTGCAGCAGCTGTTCAGACAGAGCAGGGGGTAATGTTTACTTAATACTTCAGGTTGATGGGGGATGTATCATAGTTCAGTCTGTCAGCTACATACGTGGAACTCCATTTATGTACACAGCGATAAGATATGTTTGAACAACGACAGAGCAAGTCTGAAACAGCCTATTCAGCTGGTATGAGTAATCAAGAATAAAGCTCTTTAAAAAAAAATTCTCAAGATATTTGGGAAAGTTACAGAACAGACTGCCATGAATAACTCTGCTTATATTTGCAGACATTGTTTTCCAAATAGCTGGAAAAATGAACAGATTGTTCTGGGAGGCCGTCTTTCCAATTTGTTCCCAGCTCCCAGTCTGTTAATCACAGAAGAAAGCACAAGGACAGTCAGCTAATGCTCTTCACTAACTGCATCTATGGTCGGTTGAGCACAAGCACCAGGAGGCGAGAGAAGGAAAAGCTTTCCTAGAATCGCCTGAGGTTTTCTCTTTTGATTTCCTGCGTTTCACCTTTCTGCTCATTTCAAACACCACAGAACCCTTCCATGGGGAATAATTTTCTAAGTCCGGAATAAGGCAGGTTTCGCAGGGTAATATACCCGCCGTGCTCGGCCCCGCCCCCCTATTCTGCATCAACTTTATATCCTGGTGGGGAGACCAAACATAAGAGACAGCAGCTAAGGGCGAGGCTGCCGAAGTCGAGGAAGGAAGGACAGCGGCGCCCTGAGCCCGGTCAATCTATCGAGGGATGGAGGATGCTGCGTGACCAGGCCCGGGTTCTGCCTGGGACTCGAGCTCCGCACCTGCGAAAAGCCAGAAGCAGCTGACTGCCCTAGCCGGGCCAGGAGCGCCACCTCCGGGTCCCAACACCCGGCCGGCGCACCCTCAGAAACAGCCCGTCCCGCTTGCCCCTCCCTGAGCTCGTGGTCCTCGGCCTGGCAGCCAGACGCCCCCGGCCACCTACCGGGGCTCAGGGCCACACAGCGGGGCCCCGGCTCTCGGCGGCCTCCGCCTCCTCCCGGTCCATGGGGTCGGGGCCCCAACCTTCGCTCCCCTCACCCGGAGGAGGAGGAAAAGGAAGAAGGTAATGCGGGTTCCCCACCCGGACAGCTCCCTCTCGCCTCAGCCTCCCAGGACAGCGACCGCGGCCGGAAACGCCGCCTCCTCCCACCTCCCGGGCTCAACCCGGAAACACACTCTTCCTGCTAACTAGCCCTCCTGAACCCCCCCCCGGAAGCTCAAGCCCAGCCGCGAGCCCGAGGGGGAGGAGGGGCAGTGCTGAGGGACAGAACTACGCACGAGCGAAGGAACCTGGGCCCCCAGGCTGTCGCCTCCCGCTCTCCACAGGAAGTCCGCTCCTTCGCCTGCCCTCCGCGAGCCCCAGGCCCCAGACTCGGGCAATACCCACAAGCAAGATGGCAGCAACGGCAGCACCCCCTACAGCTTAGCGCCCAGGCGCGCCATTGGCCAGAGCCCGGAGTGAAGCCGCCGCGGATTGGTCGAGAGCGCTGCGGGGGTGGGGGTGGAGCTGCAGCCTCCCGGAGCCAGGAGTGGGCAAAGCGGCGTGAGCAGCGGCCCCAGGCTCCCGGAGCATCGCGCTCGGAGAAGATTTCGCCGCTCGGGGCCGCAGCCTGGTGAGCTCAGCCCCCTTCAGGCCCTCCCCTGCATCCCAGCCGGGGCCTCGCCGAGCCGGCGCTGATCGATGCCGACACACCCCGGGGACCCTATCGCGACTCCATCGCGCCATATCGCGACATCATCGTGCCCTGTCGAGACTCCATTTTGTCACAGCCCTTTGCAATATATACCTATATATATATTTTTTTTAATTTGCCCTGTCATCTTTGGGGGCTGTCCATGTCGTGATTTTTGCCGTGATCTCTCCGTGACATCACCGCGCCATCGTGAAGTGTGATCTCATCGCTGCCCTGTCGTGACTTCATCAATGTCGTGTTGTGACCTGGCTGCGGCGGGACAGGTGGTGACCGCCAGGAACCCTCTTCCCCTTCTCATCTCCCCATCTCAGCAGCCCTGCTTCGATTATCCGGCTTTTGGATTCTCCGTTGACCTGGGAGCTACCCGGGACCCCTCCTTGCTTCTCCAGCCCCTGCCGGCATCCACAGGCTGGTAGGGGGGCGGGGAGGGCGAGGAGAGGGAACGCGAAGGGTTAATTCTGCTGCTGCTGCTGCTGCTGCTGCTGCTGCTGCTGCTGCTGCAGCTTCTGCCCGAGGGAGGGAAAGGAGAGGAGGCAAGGAGCCTGCGGGGGCGATTGAGAGCCCTGGCTGGAGGGGTGGGGTCCCCAGAGGGGCCTCCAAGCCTTCCCTGGTCAGCACCCTGCATCCTCACTTCTGCTGAAGCTTGTCTTCTGCCTGTTCTGGAGAAGGGAGGGGAAGGGAAACCTAGGATGCCCTTTTCCCTCATGTCAGTCTGAGTCCGGATAATCGAACTTCACCCATGTATGTCTCCATTCCTTCCTGTCTGTCCTCACCACTCCCTCCTGGTATGCCTGGGTGGAGGGAGATTAAACCCGGCCTCTGGTGCCAGGGGGCAGCTGAGCAGCGGGGCCAGCCCCCTCCCACTCCTGGGAAATTGGTAAGGAGAGCTGTCCAGCTAAGCAGCAGGATGCATGGTCCTTCCTTCCCGCTTTCTGGAGGTGACCTTGGACCAGGGTCCCTTCTTCACCCCTAAGGACTTGAGGGTCCAGTGCCTTTAAGGGGCTGCCACAAGGGAGGTCAGTCTTGTGCAGCCCATCCCTCCTGATCCCTCCCTCTGTGCTAATCCCTCCCTCCATCCTCCACTCCCACCCCCACCCCTCCTCTGCAGAGGGATGCTCAGTCCCTCTTGTGTTCACAGTTGGGCAAGGCGGGCATCATGGCCTCGGATTGCGAGCCAGCTCTGAACCAGGCAGAGAGCCGGAATCCCACCCTGGAGCGCTACCTGGGAGCCCTCCGTGAGGCCAAGAATGACAGCGAGCAGTTTGCAGCCCTGCTGCTAGTAAGACACTGACTGAAAATTGGGAGGTGGGAAGGGCTGGGTGGTGGGCCCCCTAGGAATGGGGACAAAAAGTCCCCAGGGATACATAGGTGGTGCTGAAATTCCTGGAGGCACCAAAGAAGGCCCCAGAAGGCCCCAGAAGCCTACCTTTGGACTCTTCTTTGCTCCCCTGAGTATGGGGGCAAAGGGGAAAATGGGGGTGAATAAGACTTGGGGCCCTAGGATCCTTGGAGGAGGCTGCCTGGGTCTGTTCTCTGGGGCGTCCCGGAGCAGATGGGAGCTGACTCATAGGGTGACAGCAGCAGGTAGTAACTAGTGCAGAGTACTTGAGGGCTGGAGATGATTGCTCCGGGGGTGGAGAGAGTAGCAGAGCTAGAAGTAACTGGGAAGGGGTCCCAGGGGAGGGCCAGGATGGCAGTAGGTAGGTTGAGGGTGAGGATGCTGGTTTGGGGCTTAGCCCTGTTGGAGGAGCCACGCTGGGGCCAGCAGAGCAGGAGCTGCAGTGCTGGGAAGGGGGGGGGTTGGTGTGTGGGGGGTGAAGGGAGGAAGGAGTACAGTTGCTGCTTGTTTGCCATGGCAACAGGGAGAAGGCTCCAGAGTCAAGGGCTCACACTGCAGCAGAGGAGGTGTTGAGGTGAAATGTAAGGGGAAATGTTTTGACAGGCAGAGTGGCGAGACACAGGAGCCATTTCCCCTGAGAAGGTGGCGAGAATGGATCAGAGGCTTCTCTGGGGGGAGCAATTAGGGAGAGACCCTAAACCCAGGGGAGATTTTACACTGAGCTCGAACCCCAACTCAGGTTGTCGACATCTAGATTAGATATCAGGAAGAACTTCCCAAATGACCAGGTGATGAAACGACAGCAGGAATAGTTGAGGAGAATTGGACCTCCCTTCTGTGGAGGTAATCACGGATGAGGGATCCCAGCGGTCACAACCCAGGGGAGGGAAGGAGCTGGACGAAATGACCTTGGACCCCAGCGCAAGTCCCCTTCCGTGACCTAATCTTGCTGATGGCCAGCACCCCAGGGTGCAGGGGGCAGTCTTCCTTTCATCCTGCTGATAGAACATACCCCCCCCCTTAGGTGACCAAGGCAGTCAAAGCAGGTGACATCGATGCCAAAACTCGGCGGCGGATCTTCGATGCTGTAGGCTTCACCTTCCCCAATCGTCTCCTGACTACCAAGGAGGCGCCAGATGGCTGCCCCGACCATGTTCTCCGAGCCCTGGGTGTGGCCCTACTGGCCTGCTTCTGCAGTGACCCTGAACTGGCCGCCCATCCCCAGGTCCTGAACAAGATCCCCATCCTTAGCACCTTCCTCACTGCCCGGGGGGACCCGGATGATGCTGCTCGCCGTTCCATGATCGATGACACCTACCAGTGCCTGACAGCTGTGGCGGGCACACCCCGTGGGCCCCGGCACCTCATTGCCGGGGGCACCGTGTCCGCCCTGTGTCAAGCATACCTGGGGCATGGCTATGGCTTTGACCAGGCCCTGGCACTTCTAGTGGGGCTGCTGGCTGCTGCGGAGACCCAGTGCTGGAAGGAGGCGGAGCCTGACCTCCTGGCCGTGTTGCGGGGCCTCAGTGAAGATTTCCAGAAAGCCGAGGATGCCAGCAAGTTTGAGCTCTGCCAGCTGCTGCCCCTCTTTCTGCCCCCGACAACCGTGCCCTCTGAATGCCTCCGGGATCTGCAGGCCGGGCTGGCTCGCATCCTGGGCAGCAAGCTGAGCTCCTGGCAGCGCAACCCCGCACTAAAGCTGGCGGCCCGCCTGGCGCACGCCTGCGGCTCCGACTGGATCCCAGCGGGCAACTCCGGGAGCAAGTTCCTGGCCCTGCTGGTGAATCTGGCGTGTGTGGAGGTACGGCTGGCGCTGGAGGAGACAGGCACAGAAGTAAAAGAGGATGTGGTGACCGCCTGCTACGCCCTCATGGAGTTGGGGATCCAGGAGTGCACCCGCTGTGAGCAGTCGCTGCTCAAGGAGCCACAGAAGGTGCAGCTCGTGAGCATCATGAAGGAGGCCATCGGGGCTGTCATCCTCTACCTGCAGCAGGTGAGGGCACAGCGGCCCGCAGAGGGAGCCTGGTGCAGGGCGGGGGCCAGAAGGCAA
The DNA here is from genome assembly GCA_002007465.1 of Ailurus styani. Taxonomy (NCBI): domain Eukaryota; kingdom Metazoa; phylum Chordata; class Mammalia; order Carnivora; family Ailuridae; genus Ailurus; species Ailurus styani. Next base: position 1,131,641 of record LNAC01000108.1, read on the forward strand.
GGCAAAGGGGGACGTGAACTGCGGTACGCTGGGTACGCTGGGTACGCCGGGTACGCAGACAGCATGACAGGGAGAGGGCAAGATGCCCACTCTGAGGGCTGATCCTGCAGCACTCCCAGGAGTAGTGTGGCCGAGCCTCCCTCTCCCTCCCCCCCGAGCCTCCACACAAGCACCATACCACACACCATATGTGCACTCACATCACAGTACACACACACGCACACACACAACATGGTGACTTCCCACTCACAGCCCTTCCCCCAGTACACACGCACACCAAATCGAAGCAGGCTGTTCGGCTCAATGTCCCACATCATTTCATGCACCTGCACGTACAGACTCGTACCAGAGCCGGGCAGGGGAGCCCGGCTGCTGGTTCCTGGCCCTGCAGAGGTTCAGCTAACTCCTCCCAGGTCAGAGCTGCTGTGGAGGGAGTATCTAGTTAGCTTTGGACCTGTGAGTTAGCTTCGAGCCTTGAGGTACATTAGAGGTGGGGGGCGGGGGGTTGAGTCCCAGTGAGTGTGGGGACGTGTTGTCTGTAGTCCAGTTCCCTCAGCAGACGTGCCCTGAGGGCCTGCTCTGTGCCAGGCCCCTGTTGGGTGCATCTACACCGTGCGCCAGGTGCTGGGTACACAGGGCCTCCCTTCGAAGGGCTCCCTGGCCAGAATTCCCTTCTAGTTGTGTTATTCCTAGACTGGCTGGCATGCTGTTCCGGCCGGGGAGGGTCTCTGGTCCTGCTCCATCTCACGGGGGTCCCATGGCAACAGGTGGGGCCAGAGAAGCAGAAGGAGCCCTTTGTGTTTGCTTCGGTGCGGATCCTGGGGGCCTGGCTGGCCGAGGAGACCTCATCCCTGCGCAAGGAGGTCTGCCAGCTGCTGCCCTTCCTTGTGCGCTATGCCAAGACCCTCTACGAGGAGGCCGAGGAGGCGAATGACCTCTCCCAGCAGGTGGCCACCCTGGCCATCTCCCCCACCACCCCAGGGCCCACCTGGCCAGGGGATGCTCTCCGGTGAGTTTGTAGTTAGAGTCTGTCCAGCCAGACTGTTCTATAGAAAAGTGTAACAGGGGGACACCTCTTCCCCGCCCCCCCAAACTGCTCTGTGCCAGGCTTCCTGATTGGGGCATGAGATTTCCTTTAGGATTATTTCTGGTTTTGGGGGGCTTGTTCACGCAGGACCCCCGCTCAGCCACATCTTACTTGCCCAGCCCAGAATTGTCTATAAAGAGAGCACTCGTGCTTATCAAGCAGTTACTACACGCCAGGCATTTTGCTCTACCCTTTACCCAAACAATCTCATTTGGTCCACACAGCAAATCTATGACACAAATCTCATCCGCGTGTTTGGGATGAGCGAACTGAGACTCAGGGTTAAAGTAACTGGCCCGCACGCACACCACGTGGCCGAGACCGAGTTTGAGCCCAGGCCCGTGAAGGACCACAGCGTGTGTGTTCTCTGCGGGACCTGCAAGGCTGGGTCCTTGTCCCCTGCCTTCATTTCTCTTAGGTGGGATGCCCCAAAAGAAGGAATCCTTGTGCCTTCATCTGTCCCAACCCCTTACACATCTGTTCCTTCCACACCCCTAGGCTCCTTCTGCCCGGCTGGTGCCACCTGACTGTCGAAGATGGGCCCCGGGAGATCCTGATCAAGGAGGGAGCCCCCTCACTTCTCTGCAAGTATTTCTTGCAGCAGTGGGAGCTCACATCCCCGGGCCACGATACCTCAGTGCTGCCCGACAGCGTGGAGATCGGCCTGCAGACCTGCTGTCACATCTTCCTCAACCTTGTGGTCACCGCACCGGGGCTGATCAAGTGAGGCCGGGGAGGAGGTTGGAGGAAGCAAGGGGGGCTGCTCAGACTCGCCTCAGGTCTCCATCTCGACTTTGCTTCCCTGTGCCCATGGGTTCCTGTTAGTGTTAGAATGAAAGGCTCTCAGAATAGACAGAGCCACCCCACACGAGGATTTGGCATGTCTGGAAGCCCTCTGGGCATGTCTACCTGCTCCAGCCATAACCCAGTCTCTGCTCCCCAGATGTCATGAATGGGCCCAAAGTTAACTCTTAACCCTGCTTCCTCATTTCTTGCCAAACCCTGCCTGGTGAAACTGGGAGCCCAGAATCCCAGGCTTTCCCGGGCCTTGGTCTAGCTCCATCAACCCCTCCTCCCCCATCTTTCCCTCCCTTTCTCCCCAGGCGAGATGCCTGCTTCACATCTCTCATGAACACCCTGATGACGTCGCTGCCCTCGCTGGTGCAGCAGCAGGGGAGGCTGCTTCTTGCTGCCAATGTGGCCACCCTGGGCCTTCTCATGGCCCGGCTCCTCAGCACCTCTCCAGGTAAGCCCCGGGGACCCAGTCCTGAAGGGTGGGAGCAAAGGACCTGGGTGGACCTGTTGTCTTCCGGGCATAAGTCCCCATTTTCAAGGAATGATCTTAACAGAATTTTCCAGTCGAGAGGCAATCTCGGAAGTGTGTCTCCATCCCCCAACCTACCCCACCCTTCTTCCCCAAATGATAACATTCTCTTCCTTCTGAAGACTTTTAAGGCAAGGTCTGGTGGGTGTAGGAACAGGCCTGCTCAGAGGCACAGGCATAGGCACCTGGAATTCCCAGCAGCCCAAGGAGTCTGAATCAGTGTTTTCAAGGTGGAGCCGCCCCCACCCAGGCCTTGAGTCAGAAACCTTATCCCTCCCATTGAGGTTTTTCTCTGCTCAACACCTCACCTCCCTCGTGACAGGCTTCAGCACTTTGGTGCTCCTCTGCACAGACCTTCTCCGCCACCCTGCCTCCCCCTGGCTGTGTGCAGTGGGGGTAAACGTCCCCTCCAGCCCCCGCCAGCCCTCTGTGTCTCCCACTTTGGCTGTGGGTGTCTGCTTGGGTCCCTCTGTCCCCGCCTGTTCCCTGTGCCCCATCTGTCAGGTTGGAGGAGCTGAGCAGATGCCCGGGAACAGGGCGTAACGAGCCTGTACCCTCAGCTGCCTCTCTGTTCCCTGTGCGGGGATCCCAGCAGGGTCCCCCGGCAGTGGGAAGGGGCCTGTCCTAGTGGACCCCGAGCCCCCCCATGCTCTAGCCCTGTGCTCCCTCAGCCCCAGGCGGCATCACCTCAGCCCCTGAGTAGACCCCCCAGTGCTGTTCACCCACAAATGCCACCAGGTTGGACTGACAGCCTCCCCGAGAGGGTCTGCAGTACAGGGGTGAGTCCCCCTGCATGGCAGGTAAGCAAAGCCCTGGGCCCCCTCTGGCGCCCTCTTCTGGCCCAAGGATCAAATTGGCGCGAGCACCCTCGCCCGGAGCTCTCTAGGCCCAGAGGTGCCGGCGCCACTACCCCGTCACTACGCCGGCTGCAGGAAGGGCTGACCCTGAGCTCGAGTGTGCCAAGATTACTACATTTACTTCTCACAACGGATTGCTAAGATTAGCACTGTTGGCCCTGTTTTACAAGTAAGGAAACGAGAGCCAGGAAAGTGGACTACCCAAGGTCACACGGCGAAGTCGAGGGTAGGGCTTGAGCCCGGGCAGGCCGACGGCAGGCCACACTTGGGCTCCCGGAGCGCGACCGCCGCGAGAGGGCAAGGTGAAGGTCTGGGGCAGCATGCGGCCGCCGGCCTCACGCACCCTCCGCCCCCTTGCCTTCCAGCTCTCCAGGGAACGCCAGCCTCCCGAGGTTTCTTCGCCGCCGCCATCCTCTTCCTGTCCCAGTCCCATGTGGCGCGGGCCACGCCCGGCTCGGACCAGGCGGTGCTGGTCCTGTCCCCCGACTACGAGGGCATCTGGGCCGACCTGCAGGAGCTCTGGTTCCTGGGCATGCAGGCCTTCACGGGCTGCGTGCCCCTGCTGCCCTGGCTGGCCCCCGCCGCCCTGCGCTCCCGCTGGCCCCAGGAGCTGCTGCAGCTGCTCGCCAGCGTCAGCCCCAACTCCGTCAAGCCCGAGATGGTAGCCGCCTATCAGGGCGTCCTGGTGGAGCTGGCCCGGGCCAACCGGCTGTGCCGGGAGGCCATGCGGCTGCAGGCGGGTGAGGAGACCGCCAGCCACTACCGCATGGCCGCCCTGGAGCAGTGCCTGTCCGAGCCCTGAGCGGGGGTCCGCTGGGGACAGACCCGGGGGTGGGCAGCGAGGGAAGGAGGGAGGTGGCATCTTCCCTGAAGCCCCCAGACTGGACCCCCCTCCCCACACTCCTCCCTCCCCAAACACCCCAGCTTTCTGGCTTTTCTGAGGGCAAGGGCACGGGGCCCACCCCTCAAGTGTAAGGAACTGTGTCCCGTCCCCCGGGCCCCCATGGGGGCAGGGATTGGCTTGGAAATCAACGTGGCTGTCCCTGCCAGGCCGGGGAAGGTGGGAGCAGCCCCCAGGGAGGCGGGGCACCAGGTGCCATTGTGCCCTGTGTGAGGCTTCTCCACGGGAGGGAGGCCCCAGGGTGGGATAGGGCTGGCAGGAGCTGGCTGCCTCGGCCCATGTGCCCTGCCGGCCAGGGTGTGGGCTCCCCTAGGCTGTGGTGTCCCCTCTAGCCTCCCAGGTCCACGTCCTTCAAATTGGCCATTTGGCTCTTGCCCTCGGCCCCTTGGGCAGAGAGCAGACTCAGGCCGCTGACATCGCAGTTCTTCCTATCAAATTCAGTGACCCAGGGTCTGTCTGAAGTGCCCCATCCTTCCAGGGAGTCCTGGGGCAGGCAGGCCTGGTGGGGGGGGGGTGCGGAAACCTCCTTCCACCTGAGCTTCCTTGAGGGGACCCAGGAGTCCTTAGGCCCTGGCCTCTAAGCTTTTGTGTCATGTTGCCGCAGAGTGACGATGGGGGTTGGGGGGTTATTTATTTTGCCTGTCCTTATCCCTGCTTGGACACCTGAGCATCTGATCCCTGTCCCCCCAGTGCCATCTGGCTTGGCTGGAGCCAGGAACAGGAGGGACAGTTCCCCCAGAATCCGCATGTTTCCCTAGTGATTGCACCCCATCGCCATCGTGGTGCCTGGCTTTAATTCCCACCCCTGCTTGTGATTCCTCTCTGCAGAGAGACGCGCCTGGCGGCTCCAGCAGGGACTACCTTTCTTATGAACCCTGGGGGACCCTCCCCCGAACCTCATCCCTTGCTTCCATCCCCCCTTCCCTCCCCCAGTGCGTTCTGTGATCACCAAGTTCAAAGCTGTGCACATGCGGACACTCAATAAATGTTCATTGGTGAAGGCTGGTCCTTGTGTGGTCTGTGCTGCACCTTCTCTCTTCCTTCCAGACTCTGGCAGCTCACAACTACCATTTGCTAAGTTCATGCCCTGCCGCACACATTTCACAGGTGTTCTCTCATTTAGTCTGCTCGAGAATCCTGTGACGTAGGTATTATCCCGATTTTACAGGTAAAGACCTTTAGGTGTGGGTAGGTGGTTGGGTCAAGGTGGTGTGCCAGTAAATGTCAGAGCCAAGACTGGGTGGCCGCTGACTCCTCTGCCCACACCTGCCCGCACCTGGTGCCTGTAGAGCAGGATGGCAAACTCCAGTGCAGAGGGGGCTAGGTCTCGTGGGGCTTTGGGGCTTTTGTGTACAAATGAAGTGCTGACACGAAGGGCCACCAAGTACTGTTGCTACACCCTCCAGTGTTTGAAGACAAGTCAGAAACCCTCATTTTTATGCAAAATCTGATTTTGGAATGTTGATGATTGTTTTTTTCAATGAAATCACTGCTGCCCCAACAACATCTCCAGGCCAAACATGGCTTTTAGGCAAACAGCTGTTCACCTCTCTTCTTTTTTTTTTTTTTTTTAAGATTATTTATTTGACAGAGAGCACAAGCAGGGGGAGTGGCAGAGAGAGAGGGGGAAGCAGGTTCCCTATTGAGCTGGGAGCCTGATGTGGGGCTCGAGGTGGGCTCGATCCCAGGACCCTGGGATCTGACCTAAGCTGAAGGCAGACACTTAACTGACCAACCCATCCAGGTTGCCCCTGTTCAGCTCTGTTCTATGCCAGGTGAGAAGGGGAAGGGGCCTGAGAGCTTCAGCAGGAGGCTGGAGCCAAGCACCCACTGGTTCACCAGGCTTGAGCCAAAGCTGTCAGACAGGAGCCAAAGCTGTCAGACCGGAGCCAGTCCAGCCCCCAGCCCACACTAGGCAGACACCTCTACCCAGGCCCTCAAGCCAACAAGCATTCACTGAGCATGTCCCATGTGTCTCTCTGGGGTTGGCTATGCACAGAGAAACATTATTTAATAGATGTACAGAAAGTCATGTTCTTAGCATGGATTCTCTGGAGAAAATATGAAAAGACAGACCCTGCCATCAAGCAGCTTAAAATCTAGAGAGGAAACAGACAAGGAATCGGACCCTAGAGGTGTAATCAATTGCTTCTAAGGGGGTCTTGAGCAAAGTAGGACTGGAGCATGTGGAGCCCCTCAGCCTGGCTGAGTAAGTGAGAAAGCTCAGGAAGCATTTGCTGAGACCTGGGGGTGAGGCTTGCCAGGTAGACAAGCAGGGGAACAGCAGGTATAAATGCATGTGAGCTTTGGAACTGCAAGTAGCTCGGTGTTGCTACAATAGAGTATGAAGTGGGATGAAGTGGACCAGTGGGCATGGACCAGATCTTCCAAGTCCTGGCATCCCATGCTCAGAAGTTTAAATGGGTGATCATGCTGAGATTTTTTTAACAGACTGAATGCGATCCAGTTTGCAGTTTTGAAAGATGACTGGCTGCAAGGGGGGACAACTGAGGCAAGGAGCTCAGAAAGGAAGTACTAAGTCTGAACTAAAAGCCTGTGGCAGTGAAGATGGAGAAAATATAGGTAGGAGTTAGTTAATAGGGCTTGGTGATTAACTGGAAGTGAGGAGGGATAAAGAGCCCTCCTGGATACCTGATCTGGGCCACTAAGTGGATAATGGGGCCATTCACTGTCACCGGGAACACTGGGAAACAGGTTAATGCAAAATACAAGCTCGTTTTTATAAATGGTGAGTTTGTGCTGCGTGTGGAACATCCAGGCGTCAGTTGCTTTCTGCAGTCTGGAGCTCAGAGCGGTCTGGGCGAGTGACAGATTTGGGAGTTGGCAGTGTAGAGTCTTAAAATCATGGGAGTGACTGAGATCATCTGGGGAAGCAGTAAGAGAAGGGAAGGGCCCAGAGCAAGTGGCAACCACGTATGGTCCAGGCTCTCGAAGTACTTGCCCTCCCAAGATGGAGGAGCCAAACCCTGAAGAAAGACTTATAACACAAGGCAGACTGAGCTCTTTACTTTAGTGAGGGATGGTCAGAGAGTTCTGGGCTCCTGAATGGGGAGACCAAACTTAACAAGACCAAACTTGTTCTTGGTAATTCAGCTGCGAGGGAGAAAAGGGGACGTGCGCTGCAGTTGTGAGGTATAGCCACCAGGTGGCGCCTCAGCATCTCCTTGTGCCAGATACTCCCCCACTCTGCAAAAAACCAGCCCGCCCGGAGCGGGAGATTGCCAAAGGCTGGGAGGAGGGTGGCAATGTCAATAAAGGAAGCAGGCCTGAGTTTTTTCTTAACATCGAATCCAAATGCAAGCTCGCTTTTTGAAGAGAGAGGGAAAGACTTGAGCCTGGGAGAAGAGCAATATGCCAAGAATGCCAAATGGGAGTCTAGGGTGTCTGAACATGAGCACCTACGTGTCAATACATGTCCTGTGTTCCCATGCGTATGTATGTTTCCCAAGAGTGTCTCTAGGTACGTCGTATGCCCCACGTGCCCAGGAGAGTCTGCATGTGTAGCCCCGTGCACATCCCAGGCCTCCACGTGTGCACGCCTGTCCCAGAGAGAGGGCAAGCAGGAATACCCACCTCCATGCCTCAGAAAGTGAACAGTCCCTTGGTCCTGAAAGAGAAAAGCAACAGAGTCTGCGGCCATAAGACCCTGTAGTTTTTAGAAGGCCCCCAAAGCAGGAGCAGATCATGAACACCCATCTCCCCAGCAGCCATAAGGAAAATCATTTATCAGATGATCTCCTCAGATGATACCTGGTTTCTCTGTGTAGCTACCCTGGGTCATGTTCACAGGAAGGCTTCCCAAAAAGACCCCTCAGTCAGCTGAGGAATTCACGAACTCATCCATTCATCATTTATTTCATAAGCTTTCACTGAGCACCTGCCGCGTACCCAAGCCAGTGCAGGACACATTCTCTGTCTCTCCTCTTATCTTCTTTTGGAATACTCCATGAGGCAGAAAAGAAAAATCAGTCGCAGCTGGAATGCTGGTTAGGGTGTTGAAACCTTTTTTCCCTGAAGATGGGCCATGAGGAGCCTCAGGAGAGTTTTCGGCAGGGAGGTTACACGGTTCCCTCCCTCTTACCGCTAAGTAGAGTGGGCAGTGCCTCAGAAGGGTGATGAATGAAGGCAGGAGACCAGCGAGCGGATTGTTGTCATGGTCTAGACAGGAGTTCTCAAACCTCACTGAGCTTCTGAGTCAGCTGATGAGTATTAAAACAGACTTCCAGTCCCCACACTCAGAGTTACTGATGTAGTAGGTCCGGGGTAGGTCTAGGGAATAGAGTTTACAACAAGGTTGTGGAGGCTATAGGGGATACTGGCCCAGGGGGCACACTTTGAGAACTACTGGTCTGTGAGAAAGAGTGTGGGAGCCTGAAGGGCTGACAGAGGGATGGAGAGAGATGTGTACGTGTTAGAAATGACAACACTCCATGAGGACCAGTTTGTGAAGGTGAAGGGAAGGTCAGAGTCTGGGACGACTCTGTTTTCCATTTGAGGGATGGGGGTGCCATGTAATGGAGCCAGGAGAAGAAGCAGGCTCGGGTGGGTGGCAGGGTGGAGGGATGTCGAGTGCACCTGTGGCCTTGGAAAGTTTCAGATGGCTGCAGCGAGATGCCTGGAAGAAATACCCACCTGGCAATTGCATCTATGGGTCTGAATATTTAGGGAGAAATATAGACTCGATATAACAAGGTCGAGAGATAACAGCTGACTAGCACTCGCTAAAGTCTTAAGGAATGAACTTACTCATTCATGAAGAGTGCAGACAGGAAGAAAAGGCCAAAGCTTCAACCCTGAGAAAGAATAACCAACATGAAGGATGTGGGTGAACGATGAACTAGAAAAGTAGGCAGAGGAGGGGTCAGGTTAGAAAGGAGAACAAGGCGAGAAGGGAATGTCAGCAGGGTAGGGAGAGAAAATCCACGGAAGCCACTGGACAGGCAGCCTGTCCTGTCATGCCGGCCTTTCCCAGCCTGCTGGAGAGAGTAAGGGGTCCCCAGAGCTGGGCACGGGCAGCGCCGGCCTTGCCACCCCTGGACTTCCCCCGAAGGGTCCACCACCCTGCGTCCCATGTACTAACCCACATACACCTGTCCCGGAGTCTCACTTCTGATGGCCTGTGGCTGAATTTGAGGCGGGAGGAGAAGGGGTCTCGTCACTCGCACACCCGCATGTCCAGACACACGCAGACACACTCCAGACCTCTGGTCTGTCCTGGGCACGGAGGTGGCAGCTCTCCCCAACTCTGCTTCTTCCCCCACCCTAGCTGGTGGTTCCAGCCTCCAGAAAGTTCTTAGTGATATTGCTGCTTCCAGCCTTCTCCCTCCCCCCCCCCCACTGAGACGACTCAGACCTGGGCTCTGCCCCTGCCACGTGCTCAAGTCTCCTCCACATACATTCCACGGGTTGATCCCCCTCTCTTCTGTAATCTACGTCTGCATCTCCACTTTCCTTTCCCATCATCGATTCACTGGAAAGGGGCCTCAGAGAACAGCCAGTCCTCTCTGATCCCCCTACTTTGTTGTCACTGTTGGTGAAGTTGCAGGAACTGAGGTCAGAAAGGAGGAGGGACTCGCCCAGAGACAGAGGTTGGTCCGAGTCAGAACTACATCCATAGGCGCCTGAGGGGTAGGCAGTACAGCACAGAGAGAGGCTGGAGGCGCACCACCTTGGTTCTGCCACTCCTCTGGCTGCTGGCTGCTGCATGACTTTGGCCAAATCCGTTCACCTCCCCATGCCACATCTTGCTCACCAGAGAGCATGACGGTGAAATAACTCAGTATTCAGCAGGTACTTAGCACCGAGCACGGCACACTCTGTAATAAGAGCTTGCTGTGACTATTTCAGAATTCTATGCTTTTTGTCTGAGCACCTTCTAGCCTTTTTTTTAAAACATCTTCTGCTTTTTAAATTCCTATTCCTCTTAATATTCCTCTCATTTCCCTTTCTTTCATCCTTGCTCCTGCTTGGGGGGGGGGCAGGGGAGGAGAGGGTTGGGTTTTGGGAGAAAGGTGGAGTGACTGAAGGGATGGGAATGTCCTTGGGAGACAGCCAGAGCCTGCCATGGTAACGCGCAAACACACAGCCTGCGCATGTCGGGGTGCTGACTGCACGCCATCCACGTGGGGCACTTACACACACATCTTCACTCAAGTCTCTCATGTGTGTGACAGGCCTATGCTCAGTCAGCCCAGGCTCTCCTGGCTTCGGAAACATCTGGAGCCCTTTTCCAGGGGAACCCTTGCCCACCTCCCAGCGGGACAACCCTCTCTATTGGTGTATTGGTGTGTCCAGCTTCCTCAGACCCTGGCTTGGCGTTGGGAGTTATCAGCCCCGGGAAGGCTGAGTGAGGAGGGCACCTTTAGAGGGTCTTTGATCCAGAAACATTCAGAAAGGCTGAGATGGTCCTTTATGTGTGTACACACATAACACGCTGACACACGTGGCACATGAGCCAGTGGGCTTGAGTCTGCATCTCTCAAACTTCTTCCCCGTTGACGATGGCCCTTCCACAGTCCGGTGAGGTGGTTAGTGAAAGGGCTGACACCCATTTTACAGACTAGGAAGCTGAGGATGAGGAAGAGTCCTGCCTTGCTCAAAGGCAAATAAAGCGGTAGAGCTGAGATTCAAACCCAGGATCCCTCCGTCCTAGCCTCCAATCCTTCTCTGCTTCACCGCAGCTGGAGCTTTGAGCCCAGAAGGCGGCCCAGAGCAGCCGGGGTTGGATTCACGCCCCGCTCCCCACCCCACGGGGTCGCGCCAACGCCACGCCTCCCCTTGAACTGTCGCTGGGGAGAAGGGAGAAAGCGGCCACAGCGTGTCTCTTTAATGCGCGCCCCGGAGGCCCAGCGCGCCCCCGCCACTATAA
>LNAC01000108.1:1148097-1255506 GCA_002007465.1 Ailurus styani
GTTATGCAGCCGCAGCTGGAGGGGAGGGGTTCAGGGATGAGAATTAAGATCAATTACTCCTCCCCTCAGGGAGAGTGGGTGGTTGCCTAGTTGGGGGCGGAAACATCCCTTTCGCTGGGCCCTGTGGTCCAATCTCAGGGTCTCCAGGGCAGGGGCCGAGGTAAATAGCCACCCACTCTGCTGCTCAACTTGGCTCTAGGGAAAGAAAGCGTGATGGGGAGGGTCTGGGCTTCCAAGTGAATCTCAGCAGGGTCTGGCCTCCGGTGAGTGAGTGAAGTACTCACCACTGAGGCAAGGATTAGATAAATAATATATCTTTTTTTTTAAAGATTTATTTATTTACTTGAGAGAGAGAGAGCACGATTGCATGAGCAGGTGGGGCGGGGGGAAAGGGAGAGAATCCTCCAGTGGACTCCAGGCTGAGCACAGCCCACTGCAGGGCTCCATCCCAGGACCCTGAGATCATAACCTGAGCTGAAATCAAGAGTCAGACACTTAACCAACTGAGCCGCCCAGGCACCCCAGGTAAATAATATACCTTAATGCAGTACTTTAAAATAAGAAGTACTGCCAAAAATCCACAAGAAACAAAAATCAAAGTTTTACAAATGAGAGGATCTGACCCAGCACTTCTACATTCCTGCTCCTGCCTTACTTGCCTCCCAGGCCACTGTCCGCCCCAGAAAGAGACTGAAAAACCAGTGTCCAAGCAGGTAGGTTTTGGATGGTAGCTGAGGGTCACACAGGACAGGAGAGTGAAGGTTAGTTAGTGGGAAGGAAACTTAGTCAGCAGGCCCCACGACGGGGACAAAGAGGTTCAAGTGGCCTGGGACGGGTGTCGCTACCCCTTTGGTCTGCCTTCCTCCAGCCACTCCCCTCCCCCGCCCTGGGCCAGTGTACCCCAAGTGTGGGCTAAAAAACCACATGCATCAGAATCCCTTGGAAGTGCTTATTTAAAAAATACAGATTTCCTGGGCACCACTCCACAGCTACTGAGTGAGAGTCCCTGGAAGTATGACCCTGGAACTTGCATTTCTTAACAGATTTATTGAAGTAAGATGTGCAGACCTAAAAAAATCACCCATTTAAGGGTTTAATTTGATGATTTTTAGTAAATTTTTAGAGTTGTGCAGTCATTACCTTAGTATTTTTTTTTAAAGATTTTATTTACTTATTTGACAGAGACAGAGAGCACAAGCAGGAGGAGCAGGAGAGGGAGAAGCCGTCTCCTTGCTGAGCAGGGAGCCTGACATGGGGCTCGATCCCACGACCCTGGGATCATGACCTGAGCTGAAGGCAGATACTGAACCCACTGAGCCACTCAGGCGCCCCTACCACAATCAGTCTTAAGACATTTCCATCATCTCCTAAAATTCCTCCATTCCCATTTGTAGTTAATTCTCATTCCCAACCCAAGCCTTAGGCAACCACTGATCTGCTTTCTTTCTATACATTTGCATATTCCGGACACATTATATCAATGGAATAAATAAAGATGCCGATGGTGCCTCTAGCTCCTTTTACTCAGCATAATGTTTTCAAGGTTTGTCTGTGTCATGGCAGGTGTGAGTAGCTCCCTGTCTTCGTGTCGCCGAGTAGCACTCCATTGTGTTCATGAAACACATTTTGTGTACCCATTCATCAGTTGATGGACACTTGAGTTGTTCCCACTTTTTGGCCCCTATGAATAATGCTGCTCTGATCATTCACGTACATTTCTTTGCATAGACATATGTTCTCACAGCTCTTAGGTAAATTCCTAGGGATGAAATTTCTGGATGTTATGGTAAGTTTGTGTTTAATTTCTTAAGAGACTGGCATGCTGTTTTCTAAAGGGGCTGTTCTGTTTTACATTTCTACTAGCAACAACGTGAGAGTGCTCTTCACCTACACTTGATATTGTCTATCTTTTTTTTTTTTTAAAGATTATTTATTTTAGAGAGAGGGAACAAGAAAGTACGAATGGGAGGGGCAGAGGGAGAGGGAGAGAGAATTTCAAACAGACTCCCTGCTGAGTGTGGAGCCTGATTTGGGGCTCCATCCCAGGACCCCTGAGATCATGACCCGAGCCAAAACCAGGAGTCAGACGCTTAACCGACTGTGCCACCCAGGCACCCCAGTATTGTCTGTCTTTTTTAGGATAGCCATTCTGGTAGTACCTCAGTATAGTTTTAATTTGCATTTCCCTAATGACTAATGATGTTGAGCACTTTTTCACATGCTTATTACCCATCCATTTGTCATTTTTTAAAAAGATTTTTATTTATTTGACAGAGAGAGACAGCGAGAGCAGGAACACAAGCAGGGAGAGTGGGAGAGGGAGAAGCAGGCTTCCCACTGAGAAGGGAGCCCGATGCGGGTCTCGATGCCAGGACCCTGGGATCATGACCTGAGCCAAAGGCAGACGCTCAATGACTGAGCCATCCAGGTGCCCCAACCACTTGTCATTTTTAGTGAGATATCTATTCACACATTTTGACCATTTTCCAGTTGGACTGTTCATCTTATTATAGAGTTACAGGAGTTCTTTACATATTCTGGATGTATGTCCTTGATCAGAGATGTGATTTGCAAATGTTTTCTCCAAGGTTATGGTTTGTCTTTCAATTTTTTTTTAATTTATTTATTTATTTGACAGAGAGAGATGCAACGAGAAAGGGAACACCAGCAGGGGGAGTGGGAAAGGGAGAAGCAGGCTCCCCGCCGAGCAGGGAGCCCGATGCTGGCAGGGCTCGATCCTGGGACCCCGGGATCATAACCTGAGCCGAAGCCAGGCTCTTAACTGACTGAGCCATCCAGGTGCCCCGTCTTTCAATTTTTTTAATAGTGCCTTTTGAGGTGCAAAGATTTTTAATTTTCCTGAAGTCCACTTTATCCTTATTTTCTTTTACAGTTCATGCTTTTAGGGTTGAATCCAGGAACTCATTCCCCAGCCCAAGAGCACAGAGATTTTCCTCCTGTATTCTTCTAGACAGAACTGAAATCTTAGTCAGCTTTCTGGGAGAATCTTTGGCACTCTCCCCAGACTCAGTGGTCAGACCGTATCTACCACCTGCGGATGGAGTGTGTAGACAAGTGTGTGGGTCTTGTCTGACAGGTTGGACAGCTAGGAGCTCTTGCATCTGTAGTGTCTTGGCTTCTGCTTGTTTACTGGGGGGACGCAGGGAGGACACCGTGAATAGACCAGTGCAGCCCCAGGAGTCACTGTGGTATGGGAGACAAACACCAGTGTCCCTGCTTTGCAGTCTGTGCTAGTTTAATTCCTGTCTCCATGACGGTCCCTTTCTTGCGCCATCCACTTCCCTAACCTTGGGTTCCATTGCTCTTGCCATTGAGGGAAGAGGCTCTGAGGAAAATGGGAAGGACAAGCGGGGGAGTCACTCCATATCCAGACATACGTCCACCTGTCATGCACCCACACTTAGCAGCACCTGTATTTGCATACCTCTGGCCAACACTCCATGTTTAACTGTATGGACAGGAGCAAGAGCACTTGCAGATACCCGTATGCATGTGGCCACATCTCTGCAACACTCGGGAGGGCAGGAACTCTGTCTGCGTGTATAGCTGGGGACCAGTCCTCGTTCAGTGAGTAAGCGTGCACACAGTCTCTCCCTCAGGGCTCTGTCCGTGACAGGCATCGCGGTGTGTGTCGTCAGTCATTTTGTGGCACATGAATGCTCACATCGGTCTCTCTTTGCACGTGCACAACAGCCTCATGCAGCCTTGGTCTCCCTCCCTTCATACGGGGCCTGGCCTCAGGAAGCCCCTGGTTTGGGATGGAGGAAGCTGCTGGAGGAGAGAATTTTCTATTCCTTCTGACTGCTTTTTCTGGCCAGCGGTCAAGGGAAGGAGACAGTCATTCTGCCCTTCTTTTTATTTCTTTGTCATTATTTTTTAAATATTTTATTTATTTATTTGACAGAGAGAGAAAGAGCACAAGCAGGGGGAGCGGCAGACAGAGGGAGAGGGAGAAGCAGGCTCCCCTGCCGAGCAGGGAGCCCGATGCGGGGCTTGATCCCAGGACCCCGGGATCACAACCTGAGCCGAAGCCAGATGCTTAACCGATTGAGCCACCCAGGCAGGGGCCCCCCCCTTTTTTTAAAGACTTCTTTTTATTTTTAGTTTTGTTATTTTAAAAATTTTATTTATTTATTTGACACAGAGAGACACAGTGAGAGGGGGGAACACCAGCAGGGGGAATAGGAGAGGGAGAAGCAGGCTTCCCGCAGAGCAGGGAGCCCGATGTAGGGCTCGATCCCAGGACTCTGGGATCACAACCTGAGACGAAGACAGACGTTTAACGACTGAGCCACCCAGGCGCCCCTTCTTTTTATTTTTAATGCATCAATTTGTAGGAGTTTTTTAAAGTCAAGCTTGAGGTATAAATAACTTTACATCTGCATTTATTTACATTTTGACAGATACAAACATACAGTCATCTAACCACTACAATATAGGATAGTTTCATCACCTCAAAAGGAGTCCCCTCCAGGCAGAGAGACGAAAGTGAGGAGGGAGCCATGCCCAGGCCTGGGAGACATGGAGCAGGAGGTGGGGATGGCTTCCCTTGTCTGGCTAGTGTCAGTGTGTCTGTTGAGTTAGGACGACTCTGCTCCTCACTCTGGGAGGGGGCTGGGATTCAGGAAAGGTCAGCGAGGCAGGGTGGAGCTGAGAGCAGGATCAGAGACTGTTTTCTAATTAAAAGGTTGATTTTTGTACCAGGTCTTTTTTACATTAATTTTTATTTTTAAAGATACTGCATTAAAGGGGCGCCTGGGTGGTGTACTTGGGTAAGTGTCCGACTCTTGGTTTTGGCTCAGGCGGTGATCTCAGGGCTATGAGATTGAGCCCCTGGCTGGGCTCTGTGCTGAGCGTGGAGTCTCCTTAAGGTTCCCTCTCTCTGCCCGCCCCCCTCAAATATATATTGCATTAAAATACTGTTTATCTTGCTTGCTGAGTTTCTGGTGCCTCCTTAAATTTTGCTCCCAAGGCGAGTGCCTCACCCTAGTTGGTCCTGCTCTGGGGACAGGGACTTGCCTGAAGTAGAATGTGTGCTGTTCCTTCCCTCCACATTCTGCCCTTTTCCTCTTCTTCCACTCACCCCATCTGTGACCTCTTGGCCCTTCCCTGGTGCCTGAACGGGGACCCAGGGGGGAAGGGCTGTTTTACTAAGACAGGGATGAGGTTCTCCCACCTCCAGGATCCAGAAATCCAAGATCCTGGTTTCATCAGCAAACAAACAACGCCGGAGTTCTGGCAGTGTTGGTGTGTCTTGCATGGTCACCCTCAGCCAAGGAGCGGCTTTCCATAGGGCGGCGCGTGTCCCCCACAGGCTTCCTTGTTCCCTGTCACGCTCTTCCTCCTTGAGGTCGAGAGCTGTGCTGTCCACGGTGGGAGCCACCAGGCACAGGAGGCTGTTGGGCACCTGAAATGTGGCTAGTGTGAATTTAGATGGGCTGGAGATGTAAAATAGGCATTGAATTTTGGAGGCTAAGTACAAGGGGAAGAATGTAAAAGAGCTCATTAATAATCTTTAAAATATTGATGACATGTTTCCATGATAATATTTTTGACACATTGGGGTAAATAAAATATGTTAAAATTAACCTCATGTTTCTTTTTACTTTTTTAAAATGGGGCTACCAGAAAATTTACATTTATATTCTATGTATATATAGTTATATATATTTGTATATATAGTATATATACAGTATAGTATATTTCTGTTGGTCAGTGTGGAGCCAGAGCCTAGAGGACAAGTTGGGGACCAGGCAAGAGGGGTAGGCAGCAGCCAGAATGCAAAGCGGGCGAAAGACAACATTCCATGGAAGGACAGCCAGGATGGTTAAGGATGTGAACTTTGGAGTCCATGATCAGAGCTCGAGACCCATTTCTCCTTCCTACGTGCTGTGCCATCCATCTGAACCTCTCTGAACTTTTAGTTTCTCCAGTTTGAAATGGGGATGGAGAATAGCAGCTACCTCACAGAGCTATTTGTGTAAAGCACTTGGTATACAGTTGGCACTCGCGGAAGGATAGGCCACCTCATCCTGCGCAGCTCTGACTCTGGGATCTGATTCGAGGGGCAGTGATGGGCACTGATGGGTTTCAGTCTGGAGAGTGATGAGTTTCAGAAAGATCCTTTGGGGCGGGGCAGGGAGACCAACGCAGAGCTGCCCCAAATTTCAGGCGGGAAGTGAGCAAGCATCTGTGCACCTGTAGGGAAGTGGCTGCACTGGGGCCATGGAGAAAGGAGAGCCGCAGGACACAGTGACGGAAGGGATGGGGTGGGAGAGGGCAGTGTGGAGGGCATCACTGACCGGGTGCCCTGGTGGGAGGTGGGAACGCACATCCAGAGAGATCCAGGAAAAGCAGAGGGTCTCTGCCAGGCTGGAAACCGGTCGGCCTTGCTTACCTCTGCATTCCCTGGCACACAGGGCTCAGCCATAATTGCTGAATGGCTGGAGGGCTCCTGCCTTTGAGACCACCGTCCAGGGCTTGTCACTGGTTCTCAGTCTAGCTGCTGTGTGATCTCAGGCAAACTACTACACCTCTCTGGGCTTCAGTCTCCCCATCGATAAAATGGGAGTAGTAAACATAGCCCTCTCGTGGGTTGTTCTGAGGATTCGGTGACACGATCCGTGTAAGTACATAGCACAGCGAGTACCCAGTTAACTGCCGGCCTCCGGCTTCCCACTTAGTCCCTCCCCGCACACACACACAAGGACGGCCTTCTCTCCTGCTCTCCCTGGGCTCTCACTTCCTTGGAGGAAGAGAAGCCCAGGTGGAAGCAAGTACCTTGATTATTCTCCCCTCCCTTTGAGGCTAGGCAGGAGGATGGAGGTTAGACCACAGAAAGAACTTTCTTTTAGGACCAAGAGTATGCAAGTAGGGTTGTTTTGTTTGGTTTTTTGTTAGTTTTTTTTTTTTTTCTTTTCAAGTAGACTCCATGACCAGTGTGGAGTCCAACATGGGGCTTGAACTCACAACCCTGAGATCAAGACCTGAGCTAAGATCAAGAGTCAGACACTTCACTGGCTGAGCCACCCAGGTGCCCCTCCAAGCGGGTTTTAGAAAATTAACTTCTCAGAGTCCCTTCCCTGCCCTACACAGATGAGTGGATAGAGAGCCTTTGGGGCAGGGGCCTGTGCGATGGATCTCTTTATTCCTGTCTCCTTGACCATCCCACAGTGACTCGCAGCCAGGGCCAGAGGCCTAATGGAGCCATAAACTTCCTGCCCCCAGAATGTGCGATCCCAAAGCCCCCAGGCCTTCACTGATCTGGGGGGTGGCACGTGGGGGTCATAAGTAGGCAGGGGGAGCTGAGGACTCCTTGCGTTTGTGCAGACCTAGCTGGGCCCTGCTGCAGTGACCCAGAGTTCCTGCCTCCGTATTTGTGGCTCTCTCTTGGATTGCACTTGCCCAGACTCCAGGACTCTGCAGAAGCTCTTTGAGTTAACAGGGCACCAGCCTGACTCAGCAAAGGGGACCCAGGTGCAGGAGCCAGACGACTCCGGGTTCAGTTTCCACCACCCATTAGCTGAGTGGACTTGGGTGAGTCGCGATAACCTCTATGTGCCTCAGTCTCTTCTTTTGTAAAGCAGGGACAGAACTGTCCTCTGAGAGGTGCTGGGATGGTTAGATGTGACTGTGTGCCAGCAGGTGGCATGGCGCCCGGGACACAGTCAGCGCTTCCTCCATGCTCCCACTCCGCAGCTGGCTTGCGTCCACGTCCTGCGGTCCCTGGCTCAGTGTCGTCTCTCTCTCCCTTGCTCTTGCTTCCATTCTGCAGTCCCCATCCCCTCCAAAGCCAGCAGCCTCTCGGCCCTCTCACTGGCCAAAGACAGCCTGGTCGGTGGCATCACGAACCCCAGTGAGGTCTTCTGCTCCGTGCCAGGCCGGCTCTCGCTGCTCAGCTCGACGTCCAAGTACAAGGTGACGGTGGGGGAGGTCCAGCGGCGACTCTCACCTCCCGAGTGCCTCAATGCTTCCCTCCTGGGCGGTGTCCTTCGCAGGTAGGATGGCCAGCCCACAGTTCCCTGCCAAAATCCGTGGTCATTTCACACCTTCTCTGGGGAGCAGAGACGGGCCCTCCTCACCCCAGGCCACAGCCTCCTCTCCATGTCTGTCTCCTTAGGGAATTGTGCATGTGCTGGGGGCAGGCCCAGGTCTCCAGCAGCTCCCACAGATCTGTGGGCTTGGGGGTGGGGGTGGGCAAAGAAGCCTGATCACAGAGAAGGGATGGAGGACTGCCTTGTGTTGGGCAAAAGGGACCAGGCTGGGGCTGGCAAAGAGAGAGTGACATCTTCATCCTTTGCCCCAAGAAAGGAACCCTAGGACCCAAGGCCCACTCCCTATGGAGCACGGGCCTCTCTGGTGTGTGTGTGTTTTGAGGTCCATGGTTTGTCTTCACAGCTGGGTGTCTGTCTCTCTCTGTGCACATCCTTGTGCCCTGGTGGGGTATTTGTGCTTCAGGGCTAGGAGTTTTGATGTGCCTGGGGATGGTGTATGAATGTGTGTGTGAGTGCATGCGTGCACGTGTGTGTGTGCACGTGTGTGTGGTATAGGGGACAGCCAGACGTATATGTCTCCATGAATGTGAGTTTCCTGTGTTGCATTGGCTGGAGTTTGTCCTCCTCTGCGTGTGACTGCGTGTACTTCTAGAGATAGACATATGTGTGTTACACATCTACAGCCCCACGTCGAGGCCGCCTTTGTGCAGGGGTGGGAGTGTCTCTATTCCTGGTCTCTTTGAGCAGCCCAGAGGGGCTTGTGTGAGTCCGTGAGGGTCTGTGCATCTGTCCCTGGGATCCTGGCTCGGTGTGACCTGTGCTTCTGCCCCCCGTGTGTCCCTTGGAGCCTAAGTCTGCATGTCTCTGTGTGCGTCTGACGATTGCAGCGCGTCTGTGTGTCCTTATCGCCCTAGTGTGCGTGTTTACCTATGTGTCCCTGGGTGACTGTGTGTGTCCCTGTGTATCTCTGCATGTCAGGCTCTGTGTCCCTGGGTAGCTGTGTATGGCTCAGCTGGTGTGCTAAGGTGGGGAAGAAGCACCCCAAGATTCTGGCCCATCCTTCCGCACCCAGGCTGTCGCTGCCGCTGTTGAGAGGATTAGAGAGGAATGAGTGGCTCTGGGAGATGGGTGTTGGGCCCCCCAGCCCCACCTTGGCTGCAAAGTCAGTGATGTTAGAAAGAGGTTGGGGCGAGGCTGAAAGGCCCCAGAGCATCCCCAAGGCCAGACCCCTGCTTCAGCAGGGCAGCAAGTTGGGGTCACTTAGCTATACACTTCTTTCTTGTCTTCATGGTGTATGTCTGTCTCTCTCTGTGTGCATGTCAAGGGCCAAATCCAAGAATGGAGGCCGCTGCCTGCGGGAACGGCTAGAGAAGATTGGGCTCAACCTGCCAGCTGGCCGTCGCAAGGCCGCCAATGTGACACTTCTGACGTCGCTGGTGGAGGGTGAGTGAGTCCTGAGGGGGGTGTCTTTATATGTGTCTGGGCATGCCCTTACGTGCGTGTGCGTGGATTTGTGGAGGGTTGGAGAGGAGTGGCCAGTGTTTGGATGGGGTGAAGGGATGGGGGGGGGTGAGAGTCCCTTCCCTGGAGGCTGGGGACTCTGGGCTCGGTCATGTCGAGCCCAGGCTCTGGGATACATGGCGGGCTCAGCGGCCACCCATGAGCTTAGAGCCCATCCCCTGTGGCCCCAAGGGAGGGCAGCAGGCTTGGGGCTGGGCTGCGCTGGGAGGGAAACCAGAGGAAGGTGTCTCTAGGAGCAGAATGGCTCCCAGCTGGGGGTGGGAGGTTCGAGGCCGTGCTCCAGGCTCAAAGGTGCAGCTGGCTGGAGTGGCAGCTCCTGGCTCTGCCTCCCCGCTTCCTTCCCACCCCAGGAGAGGCCGTGCACCTGGCCCGAGACTTTGGCTACGTGTGTGAGACTGAGTTCCCAGCCAAGGCAGCCGCGGAGTATCTGTGCCGCCAGCACGCGGACCCCGGGGAGCTGCACAGCCGCAAGAGCATGCTGCTGGCCGCCAAGTGAGTGAGGCGCCCGCGGGGTGCTCTGGGGCACAGCGCACCAGGCACATGGAGGTGCGGTGCGGACACCAGCTCCGCGCAGGGGCTCGGTGGACGCCACTCACGTGCACACGTGGGCACAGCGAGGCACCACGCGGGGCATGCCACGGGGTGCACGTGGACAGCTGACCATACCTGGGTTCTGTGCATCAGCAAAACCAGTGTCACTGAGACTCAGTCCCACCGTGGCGGTCTTGCTCCCCCCAGCCCCGCCTGAGCCCTGCCCATCAGCCCTTCTGCTCCAGTGACTTCTATCAGGGCACCAGTGTTCACCCAGCCACACGCTGACTCTCCCTTGTCTTTACTTCACAGCTGACCCCTCTGCAAGTCCCATTGGGGGCTCCCCCACCCCCACTCATGTGCTGCCGCCTTAGCTCTGGTCTCCTAATCTCATGCCTGGACTTCATCCCAGTGCTCCCCTGTTCCCTCAGCCTTCCTGCATGTGCACTTCTCCCCTGCCCGAGAATCTTCAATGGCTCCCCAAGCTAACACATTGATTTTCAAACTAGGTTTGGTGGGGATGCTTTAGGGCCTGTTTAACGGACTGGTATTCCATTCAGATTTAGTTTTTAGAAGGGTCCCATTGCAAGAAAAGATGGAGAGAGGGAAGAAGAGGAAGTCTAGATTCCTTTGAGGGCCCCACAATCTGGCCGGCACAAAGCCCACCCACTGCTGCTGACCTTCTCACTGTCCTCTGCCCTCACATCTGCTGCTTGGAACACCATCTGGTCCCCCATCTAATGTAGTCCTAATGCGGTCAGATCCCACCTCCACCCTCCTCCTTTGGGACTTCCTCAGGTTCCCGAGGCAGAAGTGGAATCACAAACTCAAGGGACTGCCATGTCTCATGGGACCTTTTTTTTTTTTAATATTTTATTTATTTATTTGACAGAGAGAGATTACAAGCAGGCAGAGAGGCAGGCAGAGAGGAGGAAGCAGGCTCCCCGCTGAGCAGAGAGCCCGATGCGGGCCTTGATCCCAGGACCCTGAGATCATGACCTGAGCCAAAAGCAGAGGCTTTAACCCACTGAGCCACCCAGGCGCCCTCTCATGGGACCTTTGAGGCTGTTCGTATCCTTGCTGGAGAAACATATCCAGGGCAGGGCCTCCCTCACCCATGAATCAGCTAACTCGTCGAGACTTCCTGCGGCTCAGTCATGTGTAAAATGCTGACTGGGTTCCATGGCGATGCAGGGGTGAGACAGGAGTACGTGCTCCTGCCTGAGCCCCATGCAGGGTGCAAAGAAAGGAGCAATGGCCACAAACTGGAGCAAGATTCAGATCCCAGCTCTGTCACTTGGACAGGTCAGCCAGCCTATCTGAAACCAACTTTTGTATCATCATATGATGATAACTGTGTAGATTTGTTGTGAGGATTGAGATGATGTAGCCAGTGCTTGGCACAGCCTCTAGGCCTCACTTCACGTTCACTGCCAGCTATTAGTTCAGCTAGTCATCATTCCCTAATTATTTCAACGACAAAGCTCTGTGAAGCATTGGGTACTTGGGATGGGAGTGGGCGAGGGGATCGAGGAAAGTTTCCTGGATGAGGTAGTAGAGCTGGACTTTGAACGTGGTCAGGACATCCACAGAAAGACTGTAGGGTATTGGCATATGTCGTTTACTAGTGACTAGACCTACAGCCGGACAGACGGCAAGTCAGTCAGTGTCTCTAAACCAGCTTCCTTTTCTGTAGAGTGGGTATGATCATCATTGGCAGACTATTGACAGCGTGAGCAATCATAAATATATAAAAATTGCCACGCACACAATAGGTCCTTCTCTAGGCTCAGACTTTTGTCCTCTAACACCCACCCCTCCTCCCCCACCAGGCAGATCTGCAAGGAGTTTGCAGACTTGATGGCTCAGGACCGCTCACCACTGGGCAACAGCCGCCCA
Organism: Ailurus styani; assembly: GCA_002007465.1. Lineage (NCBI taxonomy): Eukaryota > Metazoa > Chordata > Mammalia > Carnivora > Ailuridae > Ailurus > Ailurus styani. The sequence continues at coordinate 1,160,064 of LNAC01000108.1, forward strand.
GCACTCATTCTGGAGCCCGGAGTACAGAGCTGCCTGACACACTTTAGCCTCATCACCCATGGCTTTGGTGGGCCTGCCATCTGTGCTGCCCTTACTGCCTTCCAGAACTACTTGCTGGAGTCACTCAAGGGCCTGGACAAGATGTTTCTAAGTGGTACGGGCAGTGGGCACAGTGACACCAAGGCTTCAGAGAAGGATGCCAAGCACCGGAAATAACTGTCTCCCCCGCCTCATCCCAAAGGGGTTCCCAAGGCCTGAAATGAGGCCTTAGTTGCAGGGAGTGGGCCCGAAAGGATTAAAAGGTGGAGCTTGTGTCAGGCCAGAAAGAGAACATTCATCCCAAGACCCCTGAGTGAGAGGGAGAAGAAGGGGTAGGTTCTCTGTGGCTGTTTGTCGAGACGGGCCCAGAGGTCTGCCGCGTGTGTGCAATTTTCTGACCCTCGATTGCTGGGAAGAGTTTGGACAGGAAATTGGCATGGAGAAGCCTGGTCTTGGGGCTGAGTCCCGCGCATCAGGGTGCCTGGGCAGCGGTGGATTCTCCTAGAGGCCAAGGCCTTGCTGTTTTTCTCACGGCGGGGGGGATATTGTTAACAAACCACAAGTGTTGAGGAGTTGGCTCCCTCATCCCGAATGTCTTACCCTCAGAAAAAGGGTGCTGGCAAGAGGCCCCCGTGGGTTCCTTGGAACCATCCCACTCAGGAAGAAGTGGGCAGGGGGAGCCCTCAAGGAGCAAAGATAAAGCACATATTGCAGAACTTGAATCCAGGCTGCACGTCACAGTCCTATTGCTGTCTGTCCTATTTATTTATGTATGTTGTAATTAAATTTCAAANAGAGGCCCCCGTGGGTTCTTTGGAACCATCCCACTCAGGAAGAAGTGGGCAGGGGGAGCCCTCAAGGAGCAAAGATAAAGCACATATTGCAGAACTTGAATCCAGGCTGCACGTCACAGTCCTATTGCTGTCTGTCCTATTTATTTATGTATGTTGTAATTAAATTTCAAAATTTAAAAATGTTGAGTGCAACTTATTTATTACGAGTTGAAGATTCTTGTTTCATTGTTTTCTGCTTATGCATCAAGATGTCCAGCTGGACCAGGATGAGAGGGTGTGTTTGCTCACAAAGGGCTGGGGTGGGCTGGGGGGGTTGGGAAGGAAAGATTATGTCAGGGATCCTGAAGTTGTCACGGAAATTTTGTATTTGCTGTTGTTTCTCTTGACACTACAGTCGATGTACCTCTTTGGCTCTCCGATTGCTTTTTCATTCTCTTAATAAAACCTTTTTATTGGGTATGAAACCTCCCTGTCCTTCTTCAGCCAGGCCTAGATTTGCCTCTCAAGTGGGCAAGGGGCCTCTAAGGGGGAAATCATAGGAGGGGGCTGTGGGCACCAGGGTGTGTGTTGGGGGGCCTGCAGATAGTGGGTCTATCTGCTTCATCAGTGTGGCTGTCATTTCTGTGTATGCGTGCGTGTGTGAGAGGAGTGGATCCCAGGTGTGTATGTGTACTCTTGTGACTCAGCGAGCCTGTGTGTAAATGTGTCCGTCTGACTGTAGGTCTAGGTGATGTATTACTATGACCGTTGGTAGTGGGTCTGTGTGTGTCAGTATGGCTGCTGGTGACTATGTGAGTATCCAATGCTAATCCGGCTTTCTTCTTGAGGATTTCATTCTTCAGCAGCTTTTCTTTCCTGCATCCATCAGTGTCTCCTTCTCTACACAATCATCTACTACGTCACTCCCCAAAGCACTCCTGTTCTAGGGTCTATCACCTTACAAAACATAAACCTTCCCCCATTTATTTCCCTCAGTTCAAGTTTGTGAAAGATCAATACCCCTCTACCTCTAGCCACTTCCTCACCCCCAATTCACTCTTCAACCTGCTTCATTCTGGCTTCCATCCCCACCAGTCTATTGAAATTCACTCTGCAAGGTCACCAACAGTCACAATGTCAAATCCGAAGGCCTTTTTTCTGGGCTTAGAAGCACCTGAAATGACTGACAACTTTCTTTTCTGAAACACTCTCCTCTGTGGTTCCCAACATCCGGTTTTCTCTGACCTCTCTGGTTCCAACTCTGGCTTCTTCTCTACTTGATCTCTAAGTGTTAGTTTTCCTTGGGGGCGCCTCCCTGATCTCCAGGCTTATGTGTGCATTAGCCTGTCTGTCCATGTCTCCAGTGGACTAACAGGCATCTCAAATGTACCTCCAAAATGGAGTACATGACTCAGGTTCTTACATCTCAACCTCGTCCACACTTTCCCTCCACCCAGCTGCTCAAGCCAGAAACTGGGGGGTCATGTTTGATTCTTTCCTACACCCAATCCATCAGCAGACCCATCTTCGTCTGTCTCCTCTGCCATGACCCTAGTCCTCAGGACTACTGCAGTAACCTTCCATCTGCTCTCCATTTTGATCCGTACACCTTCATGCTAAGCCCTGCAATGACCCAGGTTTTGCCCACCTCCAACTTTATCTTAAACTATTCTCTTTCTGATTCCCTTTGTGCCAATCACACTAGCTTCCTGCTTGTTCCTGCAATTACCACTTAGTCTTATGCCTCTGGGTGGCTGCACTCACTGTGCTTTTTGTTGGGAATGCTCTTCGGACAGTTGTTTGTGGGTGTGTTGTCCAAGATGTTGAGTGTTCTGCAGAAGTGAAGGGAACAAAAAGTCTAGGCATCATCTCCAGGGTAAAGGTCCAAAGATGTGACCTCTTTTCCCAAGAAGGTTCACGGCCTCATCCCACCCATATGGAAGAGGGAATGGAAGGATGGCAGGAAGTATGTATGCTCTGCTTTAACCAAAGTCCTGGGCCTGGCAAGAGACACTCAACTACTTAAGTTGTTTGAGACCAGGGAAGTTGAGGGGATTAAATGAGATAACACATACAGCACTTAAACAATGCCCAACACATAGTAATAAGTCAATAAAAGGCTTTAAATATCTCTAAGGTGAACAAGGAGGAAATTAGTTTATTATGAACTACTCAGTGCTGGATAACTTTCCCTGTTAACCATGTAGTCTTAACCAAGTCCTATTTTAGAGATAAGAAAATTCTAGTTCAGAGTAACTTGACCAAGGTCACAGAGTGACCAAGAGGGACGCATGCAGGTCTGTCTGACCCACTCCTCCATTCCTACTGTTCCAGGTCTGAGACCAGCAAGGGAAAGCAGGTCCTGCAGCCCTTTGGGCCCCAAGGCTCTGGTCCTCCAGTCTACAGTCAAGATGGTAGCAATGTAGAGGCAGGAGTACAGTGTGGAGAACATAAGTGGCATAAGAAGCTTATAACGAGGTCTCAGCATTTGATTCTTCCCACTAAGGTTTGTTTGCTACTCCACAGCAAAAAAATAAAAATTAAAAAAAAATTGTGTGTTAGCCTCTGACAGACTGGGCCTAGCCCTAAAGAAAAGTAGATGATGGTTAAAGAAAAAGTATATACAGAATTATACAGATATATGTATATACAGATTATGTGGGCTCTTTTTTGTAAAGCAAGTAGCTGTGAATTAAATGGAGAGTGGTTAGACTGGGTAAGCATCAGTTTTTGGAGTTTATATTTCATTTAATGAAGACTTTCCTGTTTTATTTTAAAGGCTCATGGGGCTCCAGGAGGAGTAAGAATAGCCTTTGAACACCTGTCCCACTTTCAAACCTCATGAAGTTAGGTGAGTGAGGCTGAATGGCAGGCCTTTCCCCTGTCAAACACATATTCCTAACTCACACACACCAGAGCTAAGGGAGCAGCAGACAGTTCGAATCCCAAGACATCTCCCCTTCTGCTTCTGCACGGCTGTGGCTTTGGGCCAAGGGCCATGCTGAGGAGACAGTGAAAGGACTCTGGGCTTCGGGCATTAGCCAGGCATCAGGCAGAGCAGGCTCAGCTACTGTTCCTGAGCTGGGAAGCCAAGCACTTCTCAAGCTATTTCACTCCTTTCCCCCATTGTTCCTCATCAGCTTCCCCAATCTCTTCACCAGTTGGGGCTGAGCTTCCTTACTCTGAGGCAAACCAGCTGTTCTCTTCTCCAACCTATCCCCTCTCACTCCAGGTCTGGGAAGGAATATACTGTTTTCTGTGTACTAATCACTTAAAAGCAGATGGGAACCAATCGGAAGACCATTCTGAGCAGTTTGGGCAGGAGTGTTAAAGAATCAGCAAATTCCCAGTGTTTTTCAAACTTCAGGAAATCAATTTAAGAGGGACACAGTTGGCATTAAGAAAAGATAAAATCTGGGGGTGCCTGGGTGGCTCAGTCAATTGGGTGTCTGACTCTTGGTTTCAGTTCAGGTGGTGATGTCATGGGTTATGAGATCAAGCCCCTACATCATTGGGCTCTGCACTCCGTGGGAAGTCTGCTTGAAAGATTCTCTCCCTCTGCTCCTCCCTGTGCTCTCCTCTCTTTAAAATAAATAAAATAAAATAAAATAAAATCTGGTAGAACACAGATTAGAAAACATCAGAGCATACCACATTATGACTCAATCACATACATACACATCATCTGTAAGGAAAGCTTCATGAAGCAATGCTTACCCTTCTTCTAGTAGGTACATACAGATTTAGAGTAGTAAATACATGCTGAGTCTATAGAAATTCATTTGAATCAAGGGCTTTATGGGGTATAAAAGAGGAAAAGGAAATTGGGGAGCTAGCATGGGAGAGGATTATGAAATGCCTAGCATGTCAAACTAAAGAACTGGATTTTATTCTGTAAGTCATGGAAAACCATCAGAAAGTTTTAAGTGAAAAGAGATATGTATGATCAAACTTGCAGAGTACAGAGAAAGAACTAGAGAGGAAAGAGATGAAAAGTAGAAAAAGTAGGAGGCTGTTAAAATAGTCCAGGAAAGAATGATGGGGGATAAATCAGAATACTGGGATAGAGATTTTTACCATAAGAGATTCAGGAGTAAAACTGTTAGAACTTGGTGACTATGTGAAGATAGGAGAAAAAGAAGGCACCAAAAATGTGCCTAGCTGAGTACAATGTGGTATCCTGGCCTATATTCCAGAACAGAAAAAGGACATCAGTAGGAAAACTGGTAAAATCTGAATAAAACCTGGAGTTCAGTTAATACTAACATACCAACCAATGATGGTTTCTTAGTTTTGACAAATGCACACTGATTATGTAAGATGTTAACCTAAGGGGAAACCATGTGAGAAGTATAGGGAAACTCTGTATTATCTTTGCAACTTTTCTGTAAAACCAAGTTTATTTTTTTTAAAGATTTTATTTATTTATTTGACAGAGAAAGAGAGATCACAAGTAGGCAGAGAGGCAGGCAGAGGGAGAGGGGGAAGAAGGCTCCCTGCTGAGCAGAGAGCCCAATGCAGGGCTTGATCCCAGGACTCTAAGATTATGACCTGAGCCAAAGGCAGAGGCTTAACCCACTAAGCCACCCAGGTGCCCCAAAACCAAGTTTATTTTATTTTAGATTTTATTTATTTATTCATGAGAGAAAGAGCGAGAGAGAGGCAGAGGGAGACAGGGTCCTCTTGGAGCAGGGAGCCTGATGCGGGACTCTATCCTAGGACCCCGGGGATCATGACCAGAGCCAAAGGCAGACACTTAACCAGCTGAGCCACCCAAGCACCCATTAAATTAAGTTTATTAAAAATAAATGATGCCAGGGCATCTGTCTGGCTCAATTGGTACAGCATCTGATGCTTAATCTCAGGCTTATGAGTTCAAGCCCCACGTTGTGTATAGAGATTACTTTAAAAAAAAAAAAGATGCCTAGGTCTCTGGTTTGGGTACTTGGGAGCTAGGTGACTATTATTATCTAAGATGGAATGCTATAGAGGAGTTCTGGAGGGAGCGGATGGTAAAGCTCGGCTTTAGACATGATATCTGATGTTCCAACGGCTGGAGGGTAAGCTACTTAGGAATAAGTTGAACTGGAGCTCAGGAAAGAGATCTGGTTTGGAGAAAAGAGACTGGGAATCAGGGTGGGCTGGTGGGCTTACCTAGATTGCCCTGGGGACATTTAACAGAGGCAAAGAGCCATTTCATTCCTGGTGAGGCATGGATACAAAATACCATGTTTACCAACAATTATATCCTTACTGAGCACATATGGCATGCCAGGCCCTGTTAAAAATGCTTTACATTACCTCATGGAATCCTTGTGACTATCCTTCATGGAACAGATACAATTTTGACCATTTCAGTTGGAAAAAAGCAGGAAGCAGGACCGCCTATATTTTAATAGTGGTACTCTACTGGGGCAAGCATCAGAATCACCTGTGGAGCTTTAAAAATAGATGCCCTAGAAAGAGACTCAGGAATCCAGTCAAAAGCCCAAACCCACACATATTCATAGTGGTACTAGAGCTTGAGCCAGGTGTGGTGATATGAATCATCTTTTTCCCCCCACTCATCCAATGATTAACTTCCTTCTTATGGTATAAGGCATTTACCAGCGGCTTATCAAAAAGTGTATGATATTCTAATCTGATGTTAACACAATACTATTAGTACAATCGTTCTGATCTGTAGATAGCATCTTAAAGAGATGGTATTTTACTTCAGATAAACAAAGAACCTATCTGTATCTGGTATTAAGAGTAGCACAGAACTGGATAAAGTAGGCCTTTTCTTAGTTTGAGACCAAATGGGGTTTGAAGTTTGGTTGCTGGACCAGCAGCAGCAGCATCAACTGGAAATGTTAGAAATGCAAGATTTCAGGCTACACCCCAAACACGTAGAAGCTATAAAGGGTAGGACCCAGCAAGCTGTGTGTCAGTAAGCCCTCCAGGCTCAAGTTTGAGGACCACTCTCTAAAGAAACTTCCACCCAGTGGTTCTCTATCATGGTTGAAAATAAGAACTATTTGGGAAGCTTTAAAAAATATTCCTATGTCTAGGCCCCAAACCTACTTAGTTAGAATCCGGGAGTGAGGGATGCCTAGGGGGGCTCAGTTGGTTAAGCATCTACCTTCGGCTTAGGTCATAATCCTGGAATCCTGGGATCCTGGGATTGAGCCCCGTGGCAGGCTCCCTACTCAGGGGGAGTCTTCTTCTCCCTCTCCCTCTCCATGGCCCCCAATGCTTGTGCTCTCTCTCAAATAAATGAATAAAATCTGAAAAGAAGAAGAATCATCATCATCATCTGGGAGTACAGCCTAATCATATACCCAAAAGAGAAAACTCCCCAGGTGATTCTGATCCAAACATCCAGTTAGGAATCACTGTTTCAGTGGCACTAATCAAAAACATCTACATTATTCATTCCCAAAAAGCTAGGTTAGGAAGTGAAACAGATATTTGGTTAGCTGCCTATAGTACATCAATTTAATAGAATATTACACAACTGTCCATAAGAATAAGGTGGCTATGTGTGTATTTATACACACACACACACTCTCTCTCTCTCTCTCTCTCTCTCTCTCTGATATAGAACAATCTCCAGTATAGTGTTAAATGAAAAAAACAATATGCAGGACATTTAAAAATATTTTTTAAGAGCGGATATGTGTGTGCATGCATGCATACATGTGCATGCCTTATACAGGAACAACTTAGATCTTAAAGGATAGATAAGAAATTAGTAGCTGAAGGGAAGTAGAATCTGGGAAGGGAAGCAGGTGATTAAATTATAAGAAAAGGAGAAATATTTTTTTACTATGTAATTACTTTGTAATTTCTTTTACTTTATAATTTTCTTACTATGTAACATTTTACTTTGTATCCTTTGCATTTTTTTATTACGTGTATGCATCACCTATACAAATTGATTAATTTTTAAAATGTTAAGCTTTGGGACAAAAAGAACCACTGCTTTAGGGGAATGAGACATTAGCGAGCATGATATATGAAGAGCCCGACAGGAAGAAAGCCGGGCAGTGAAACAGAATGTGGGGCTGTCTACTACTAAAGGGCAACTAGAGCATTAATGAAGGGAAAGGGACAGAAGAAGAAACAGTCCTGGCAATAAGTCCAATGCAGATAATCCTCTCTCCACTTCTGTCCTGAGGTGATATTAGGTAAACTGAGACTCAAACCAGAGAGCTTAATTTATCCAGATTCAGCTTTATTCTGAATTAACCATCTGTCAAGAATGCACGTCAAAAGAGTAGAAAAAAATTAAGGAGCCCATCAAAAAAAGTTCCCTGGCGAGTGGGAGGGACGGCATAAGGTTAGGAGCCCTGTTTAGGGAAGGAAATGTTGTCCAGGTCATGGATGCCATTTTTGTCAATGATTCGAACACTGAAGGTCGGCAGATTCAGGATGAAGCGTTTCTGGAGCTGCAGAGAGACATGAAGAAAATCAGTGAAAAAATATTTACTGAGCACTAACTATGGGCCAGGCTCTCTTTGAGGCACTGGGCATACCAGCAGATAAAAATCCCTGCTTTTGTGGAGCTTATTTTCTACTGGAGGCAGTCAGTACTCAGACACTGAAAGGCCAAACTGCAGCTGGAAGCTTGGGGGCAGTGATCAAGAACTGGGAGATGCAGCTGGGAGCTCGTCTCTGGTCAGTCAGCTGATGAAAGAATAAGACAAGTCAAGGCTCTACTCCCCAGTCTGCTGCCAATCAGTCTGGTAAACACAGCATTCTTTTTTAAAATGTCTCAAGGTAGTAAGCCAACAAAGGAGTGATTGCCCTAGGAATAAGCTTTGGACCAAAGCAATGTACTCCTATGTCCCAAGAATTTGCTCCAGTCACCCCCCCCCCATTATATAAAGCCCAGGTGTGTGCAGCTAGAGGAATGGTGGGAAGGATGCTGACAAAACTGCTCTTGGAACAACCCCTGCTTCTGACTCCTGCAATCCAAGTCACCCTGTGATTAAAATCACATCTCTGCACTCATCTTAAGATTCTCTGCTTGAGAGGCTGTTCCAAAGGAGCTGTGGTCTAGGTGCATGGAAGCAGACAGCCGCCATTAACCTGGCTAGAGATTACTGAGGAACACAGTTGGAGGAAATCTATGCTTCTGTGGCCACCCTTCCCAGACACCTCACTTAGTCTTCAGAGAGAAGGCATAGAGCTCTCTAATGCTCCCTTAGAACCATATCCCAGAGATGTCCACCTCCCCAGGCCTAAGTCCACCCTCCCAAATTTCCCATCTCCTTTACAGCTGAAGACTAGACATCAACAACCCATTTCAATTCCCGAGTCCCCTCTAGCTGATGGCTCCTATGTCCAGAAACAAGCTGCAAAATCAAGAAAAGATGACAATAAGGAAATTTGGGTTTCTAATATGATCATCCTTAGAATCCATGGTGAATAAAGTCTCAAAGCACTTGATATGCCAGTGGCTTCTCCCTAGTGGCCCCTTGTAACACTCAGGACTGCTGGACTATGGCCTCTTAGCTGAATGGTTAAAGAAAGCACATGAGTTTATTCTCAGCTTCTGCTTTGGAAAGGGGATTCGCAAACAAGAGGAAGAAAGGGGCACTGTGCACTGAAAATGACAGGCTTGTATAAGAGGTAAATTGACATTATGCCCAATGCTCCCACCTGGCTTCCACCCACCTACTCTCTCACTAGACCACAAATTCAAGTTCATCCTTCGGCCACAAAAACAGCAAAAGAATTCAAAAGCCTAAGGGAGCTGCTTCCTCTTCCTTCTCATCCTCCATTTGTACCCCCAAAGACTCTTAGGAGCAGTACTGGAATGGGTGGAGTCCATGTTCCTGGCCTCGTAAACTAAAGGCTATTCTCCTCTTCTGCTTAAAGCTTCCTAGTTGCTTTCTATGGCCTCCTGAATTCTCAGGGAAGGCTTTCTCTCCAGGACTAATGCACTAGGAGAGAGCAGACAGTATGGCAACGCCAGGTGGCACAAAAATAGTGTAGGTATAAAGTCTAGGGCAGTAGCTCTTAAAGTATGTCCCAGTTACCACCTGTAGCAAAATCACCTGGCACTGCCAATTAAGTACTCAGGCTCTACACCAGGACAAATGAATCAGAATCGGGTGGAGGTGGGAGTGGGATATTCATGAATCTGCTTAAAAACAAGACAAACAAACAAACAAAAAAAACCCATAGTTCCCTAGATTATACATACCAAAATCTAAGAACCACTAGTCTGCATGAACTCCCCTACCCCCCACCCCCACCCCACCCCCTTAAAAAGTAACTAAATTGTAAAGTTGACATTGATGTGGAGGAAACCCATGAGAGAAAAAAAGTAAGCTTGTTATCCACCAAACTCTATCCCCGGTAGCAACTTCACATCTGGTTAGTGGGTATTTATTACACCTTCTGGCAAAGATCAGAAAAAATGCAACCAAGGAATGGAACAATATTGGCAAACAGAGATAAACATTCCTTTCAGGATCCTGTGGGAGCTACTCACCTCCTCTAGACATTTCCTAAGAAGCTCCACTGCCCTCTCACGAGAGATAGCTGAAAGAGAACACAGAGAACACATGCACCCAAGGCGGTGCCATTAAGTCTAACTCTCTGCCACAACTTTACCTTTCAAACTTCTTCAGGTCAGTATGCCACACAAACGGAAATGGCAAAAAAATGCCTAGCCTTTTAGTTTGCAATAAACTTATTCCATATGCAGTGGAAGGTGCCCCAGACCCAGTGCTCTGGCAGCCACAGGCCATTGCAAATTGATTTGCTACAGAGAAGGGTAAGCATGACGGAATTCTGCCTCCAATGGCCAGGGCCTGCCTCTAGAGAAGTCCAGCGGCTTGCCTCTTTTTTATAGCCCATACCCCTCACCCCTACACACACCCCAACCCCCCCCTTTTAGACCAGGGCTTAAATCAGTTCCATCTGCCCTAGCCAGCTGCAAGTCAGGGAAAGGGAGGACAGGGCCTGAGTTTTAGCCTCACTTTCCCAGCTGGGTCTCCCTTTAACAATGGAAATAGCATTCATGGGATAAGGCTGAGACTCTCATAAAATCGGAGCCAAAGGAACTGTCCAGAAGCATGGCAAACTGGGATGACATATTATGCAGTTTGGCTTCAGGGGTGGTTAGTGGTGATTTTGGTGGGCAAGTCAGCTGTATTACTGACAGATGCCAAATCAAGAAACAGTCACTAGGAGGCCAGGCTAATTCTTTTCAGGATGTGGCCTAGAGCTCTGGCATGGCTAAGGTTGAGTGAGAGGGCAGCACCAAAAAAAGAGTGGAGAAGCCAGATTTTTCCTGTACTGACAGGGAAGAATGGAATTTAAGGAGAGAAGTGGCTATCTGTGCTGCATCTACAGCTTGTAAAAGTGAAAAATCCCAAGTGCCTGTTGCTCATGGTGGCGAAAATCAAGGCTGGGACTGGAGTCAGAAGATAGAACCTAGCACAAAAGCATTCCTGTGCTGAAAGATTTGCCAAGCTAACAGTTTATCAACAAGTAGAGAGCCAGCTTTTTCTTACAAGAGGGGCAGCTATCAGGTGTTAAGAACCAAGGGAAGGGCCCAGGGTTGTGGCCTTCAAAAGCTTTAACATTTAAGCAAAAAAATCCCCAGTTGTCATGCTGGGGACCGGTTCATCCTCACAAGCTCAAAACAAACACACAAACCACTTGGTTTACTTGCTCACTCTTTATAGCTGAGATGCTAATAAGCATCTAGGCAGAGCAAAATGAATTAAAAAACTGAAAAATTTGTTTTACTCACTATTCCAACACCCTTTAAAACAAAACACAGCTCTGGACATATGCAATATCTCCTTTTGTCTGGCAAAAAGGGACTTTTATTGGCTTTCCAATAACCCTACTGACCTGCAGGGGAGAGCAGCTTCCACATCTAGGATCCATCCTCTACTCAGGCCCTGACCACCCAGCCCCAAGGGACAGTGTACAAAACAAGGAGGCAGCTCAGCATGGGACTCTGCTACTACTCCCTACCTACTGTGCTAGAACTTACTTGGTGTATAGTATCGGTCCAGGATACTGAGAGTCAGGAAGGCACCATAGCCATGGGCTGCAAAAGGGGCCTTGGCCAAGGCTGCCAGGTAGTCCATGTAGTAGAGCGCTGGACCCTCATGCTCATCATAGCCAGCCAGGAGGAGGTTGACATGATATGGGGTCTGCAAAAGAAAGACACGGTCAAAGCAGTTAACACCAACATCTCTTTCCATGACAAATGGGAACATTCCAATTCTTGATGAATAAGAAAACAGCAGCAGCTAAGTAAATCATGATGAAAGTAAAAATGGAAAAATCTCGAGGTCCGAGAGTGTGGTAAGACGTAAAGGGAGGTTGGCTTCTTTTCTCTGAATAGAAGAGCATTGGGAGCAAGTTAAGGTATTAAGAAAAAACAAAACAAAACAAAAACAAAAACAAAAAAACCTGCTTTCTTCTTAAAACCTATGGACAAGAACTTGTTACAAAAGCATTTCAAAGGCAAAGAAAGCATCAGTGCTCTTCTGTCTTTCCTAATTGCTAAAACCAACAAACAGTTCTGAGAGTGTCACGCCACAGACTAAAGAAACCAGCAGCTCCAACCACATCTTCCAAAATAAATAGGTTCAGTCTGGGCCCCTGGATCAAAATCTCAAGTTGTAGACCGTATGCCCCAGTATTAAAGAAACAACTCTTGGGGTGCAGAAGGATAGTAGGTCTCAAAACTTTAAGTCAAATCACTAAACTTTTTTTTTTATAATTTTTTACTTTAAGTAGGCTCCACGCCCAATGTGAGGGTCAAAATCACAACCCCTAGATCAAGAGTTGCATGTTCTACCCAACTGAGCCAGCCAGGCACCTCTTAAATCACTAAATTTTTAGTGCAGACAGTAATAACGGAAGTCCATAAATACACTAGAACTGTGGAAACATAGTAATACTAGAAGAACTGTAGATTTAAGTGAAATGTTAATAACATTTTTCTTATATAACAAGGGTCTCCTAAGATAACTAAAAAGTAACTTACATCAATGAGACAAATATAAATAAACAGGTGTCCTTTCTTTGTATTACCAGCAAATCTAAATATGCAAGTTTTTTTTTCTTTTTTAAAAGATTTTATTTATTTATTTGACAGAGAGAGAGACAGCGAGAGCAGGAACACAAGCAGAGGGGGAGGGAGAGGGAAAGCAGGCTTCCTGCCAAGCAAGGAGCCTGATGTGGGGCTCGATCCCAGGACCCTGGGATAATGACCCAAGCTGAAGGCAGATGCTTAACAACTGAGCCACCCAGGCGCCCCTAAACATGCAAGTTTCTACAAAGAACCTTGACTAAGTCTGCCTTGCTCTTTATCTCCAAATGGATGCTTTTTTTTTTTTTTATTTGACACCAGCTGGGCCATTTACCATGTTAAATTCAGCCTGTCTCTGCCCCTAGGCATCAGTGGTGAGACTCAAATTTTACATAGCTTCCTTTTTCACTGCAAAATGTGTTTCCGTCTTACATTTGCCTCCATGGGTAGTGAGGAGGCCTTGCTCAAGATTATGTGCCCATCCCTAAACTTATATATGCAATTAAATGCACATTAAATGAAACAATAAATTTACACACCCGTTTATAGAACATAAAGTGATAAAAGCTAGTGGTCTTAAAAGTGACATCTCACATTCTTTGAACAATGGGTTAACATGGGCGCTTGGAAACTTGAAGGAACTCATGTTAGAAGAACACATGAAAATATTACTTACTTGGAACTCCAAGCCAGTTGTCCTAGTAACATTTCTTAAAGACCACAGAGTAGCTCTAAACTGCAAACAAGTTTCGGCTTTGGGGATAAGATGGTGGAAGGTCTGGGAGGAGTGGGAACTGACCAGCAGTAGTCAAGTCTTCTGAGAAAATAATTACCTGCCCGTCACATTGCCTGGTGGGCAGTGTGCTACATTCTGCCAGGCTCCAGAACACTCTGTCACATTCTGCAACTATGTTCTTAGTAAGTCTGACCTTAGGCAAGACACTTAACCCCAATGAGCTTCTGTTTTCTTATGTGTAAAACCGGGTTAGTTAATCCTTCCCCTTTCTATCTTCCAGGGAGTATGGTAAGAAAAAATAATAGAGGTGACCATCCCAAACTCTGGAAGGAAAGATGCTACCTTAATTTCCTAGTATATTAGCCATACCCCAGTCTCCTTTCAACAGCTTACCACTTTAAACAACAAAGACAAAACTGTTTAAATTAGCTAGAGATAAAAATACATACCTAATCGAATTTTTTTCTAAGTGTGAAAACAGTACTGTAAAATCAGGCAGACACAGAATACCTTCATGTTGTTATGGTTAAAAGTGGAATAGCCAAGAAGAAACAGAAGAACGAGGGGCAGAGACGGAGATTCTAGCTGCTTTTTCCTCCCTAAGAGATTTTATAATAAAGTCTCTTACCTATCACAAAAACAGTTCATCTTTTCACTAAGAAGCTAACTCTACTATTCTTTGTTCACCAGCCAAAATACCCACCATATGATCAACCAGAATAATTTTATCAAGTTGTAATGGTAAGTTAAGGATCCACTCAGTTACCCCAAGAAGTCTGAGCAACAGAACCCAGATATGTTCTGTCTCCAGTGACGATCTTGCCTATACTATGAGATTACACTGTGTTTAAAACACGTGATTCTAAAAGCCACCGCCAAAAGATTTTACATGAAACTGTATCGACGGAACTTCAAAAGCAAACTGTATTACTTAGGTGGTCTATATAACATCATTTATTTATGCTGAAGCATCTGATACACGCACTCATCAAGGTTGGTATTCAGAAGCCACAACACGTGGTAGAGAAGATAACGCACAAATTATTGTGTGACTTTGAATTACCAACTTTTGCAAGTGTGAGATGCTCAAGCATAAATAAATGGTGTTATCTAGACTAATTAAATCAATACATCTGTGTAACAACTTGCAGTTTCTGAAATTCTTCTGACAATGCTCCATCGAAGATCTCTGGCTCACACTAGTTTTTTAAAATTTCAAATAAAGTCTTGAATACTGTCACTCCTGCCTGCTGTTCAGAGTGACAAAGCCATAGTGCTGGGTTTCTTGACTGTTACAGTCCCTCCTATTCTTGATTCCTTACCACTTTCCTGGAATGAGACAAATTCCAAGCCACTCAATTTTGTGCTATTCTGACCACATACACATATGTGACTGCTGGTGATATGTTTAGGGAAATACTTATGTGTAAGCTACAATCCATCTATTCAAATATTTATACCAATTATAAGCTCCATGAAGGCAAGATTATGTATGGTTTGTTCAATGATATACAAGCATATAGTACATACTCAATAAAAATATTTGCTGATTGAGTAATAATCATACTAGAAAGCATTACACGTTTTAATTTATATGTGGCTAATGCCTGGAATCACAAGATGATGAAAATCACTAAACAAATATCAGAAAGTGACAGGTCCCACTTCCAAGAATTCACTCAAGTCTAAATAGACTGCCAGCATCTCTCTAAATGTCCATACATTTTTGCTAGACTCCTAGGTCCTTCTCTTTCTACCTCCCTTCAGACATGGGTTGCTAAGTAAAGAAAAACTGAGGATACAAGTCAGGCATTTAGAATTGAACAAAGGGAGAATAATAGCATAAATAAGTATCTAAGGAAAAAAATAGCTGGGTTACACTATATAGTTAGACTTGAGCTTGAAATCTGGCTGTCTTAACAATGTGTGACCTTAAAAACCTAGTCACTTAACTTCTCTGAATTTTAGTGTTCTCATTAAAAACATGGGCTAATGCCTACACAAAAGAGCTACAGGGAAGACTCAAAGAGATAATGCATATAAACAATAAGCATAGTGCCTAAGACATAGTAAAGACTCAATAAATGCTAAAATTATCACTAGAGAAACACAATCACCTATGAAGTTCACAGAAATGCCCATGAAATACACAGAACAGGTACTCGGGAGAAGCCCACCTACTCCTAGCACTGAAATGTAATTCCTCATATATATCTTCATAAAGGGGCATGGAGGGATATTAATAACCAGTGCCTAGCACACTACCTGACACATAGGAGAAATGCAGTAAATGACAGTTTCCTCCTCTCCCCTTTCCAGACTCTTTTCAGGGGCCTCATGGTGATTATATTTACTGCCAAAGATGTTCACAAGCATCTTAACTTAGAGCATACCCACTTCATAGTGAACCTACCCTAACCTATCTTGAGATTGATCACAGGCCTGGATCAATCTGGAGACCTAGAGATTTTCTGGAAGCCTGAAAAAATCAAAAAAAAGCAAACCTTATATGTAGACTTGGAGAATAAGTACCATTTATTTATTTATTTATTTATTTATTTTACTTTTTTTTTTTTAATTTTATTTTTATTATTTGCCCAAGGGGTACAGGTCTGTGAATCATCAGGCTTACATCTTTCACAGCATTCACCAAAGCACAAACCCTCCCCAATGTCCATAACCCATCCACCCTATCCCTACCCTCCCACCCCCCAGTAACCCTCAGTTTGTTTTATGAGATTAGAAGTCTCTTAGTACCATTTATTTATTAAGTACTCTCATGCTGTTTCTGCCACTACAGATTTGTCCACCTGAGTACCAGGCCTCACTTTCTAGCTACCTTTTTTTTTTTTAATTTCATTCATTCATTCATTTATTCGACAGAGAGATTGAGAGAGAGCACAAGTAGGCAGAGCAGCAGGCGGAGGGAGAGGGAGAAGGAAGCTCTCTGCTGAGCAAGGGGCCTGATGTGGGGCTCGATCCCACTGGGATCATGACCTGAGCCGAAGGCAGCCACTTAACCGAATGAGCCACCCAAGAGCTCCTCTAGCTGTTTCATCAGTTCCATCCTATCCCACAATCAGCATTCCCTGTGAGAATCTGCCAATTTTTCCAGCAAAATGGGAACACTGATCAATCATGACATATTTGCTAAGAAACCTCTATCCTTTACAAAGTAATTCTTGTTCTGTGCATGATAAAATCTAGCCTTTGATTGTCACCATTATTCTAATTATTTAGATAGTAAGTCTAGGTAATGAAACAAAGTTATGAGGTCCCCAAGGCAAGGAACTGTATCTTGTATGTCAAGGCACCCTTCACAACAAAGGCGAGGACTGAATATTAAATACAATTTTGAACTAACCTAAACATCCAGATGACCAATAAATAAATCCAAACATTTAGATGAGACACTCTGCCCAACAACCTTGCAAACACCAAAATGCTTAGTTTTAAAGTTGTATCTAATTGATAGACAAAGAAAAAATTTGAACTATCCTGGTAACACAAAATGAATTTTAGCTTCTAAAACAAGGAACCACCAAAATTTTGCCTCTTTTTACAAGCGGGGGGTGGGCAACGCTAGACAAATGACAAATGTGCTATCTTTTCCTCCCTAAAAAATACACAATGGGGCGCCTGGGTGGCTCAGTCAGCTAAGCATCCGACTTTTGATTTCACCTCAGGTCATGATCCCAGGGTCCTGGGATCAAGCCCAGTGTTGGGCTCCCTGCTCAGCGGGAAGTCCACTTGTTCTTCTCCTTCCACCCCTCCCCTTGCTCGTGCACCCTCTCTTTCTCAAATAAATAAATAAAGTCTTAAAAAAAAATACACGAGAGGTGCCTGGGTGGCTCAGGTGGTTAAGTGTCTGACTTTTGATTTCAGCTCAGGTCATGATCTTAGGGTTGTGAAATCGAGCCTAGCGACAGGCTCCACACTGGAGAGGAGCTTGCTTAAGATTCACTCTCTCCCTCCTCTGCTCCTCCCCCCACCAAATACATGACATAAGGTTATTTTAAAGTGGAAAGCTTTAAGTCATTTTGAGATTTCTTTATCTGTACAACAGGGATATAATAACAGTAAATGTCAAGTGTGTAGTGCAAATGCCTGTTAGACAGTAATAGTAATAATACAGATCACTTATTATTACCATAATCACCACCACGACCGGTACTTTTAGGATTTGACTGTACTTTTTTTTTTTTAAGCTTTATTTATTTATTTATTTATTTATTTGAGAGAGAGAGCGCGTGCACACACAAGCAGGGGAACAGCAGGCAAAGGGAGAAGCAGGCTCCTGAGATTATGACCTGAGCCAAAGGGATACACTTAACCGACTGAGCCACCCTGGTGTCCCAGGATCTGACTGTATTATTAACAGACCTGACTGTATTATTAACAGACCTGACCAGATAAAAATGTTGATATGTCCCACTAAGAACCAATAAAATCACCCCTGCTTTTGGTTGCAAAAAGGGATAAAATTTAAGCTAGGGAAATTAGCCAATAAGCACATCTCCTGTGCACTTCTCCCTGGGATTGAAATCGACTTCCTAATACCTGTGCCCTATAGAACTGAGCTTGGTTCCCCTTTGTGTATTTGGGCTTGGGGTGGTACACACAAACTTTCCTCAAGTTTGGTGAAGCGTTTTCCCCCCTTCCAACTCTTACACATACAACTCCTTGTATATTCCCTCTCCCATGAAAAAGAAACACTCTAGTGATTAAGAAGAGTGTGAAATTCCATAAATTTTACAGCTAAAGAGAACAGTTGTGATAAATACACTGAAACAACAAAATCAGCGACTTGAGAGTCTGGGCGGTGACAAGCAGCGGTGTGACATCTGGCGGAAGCCAAAGTCACAGCAAGGGGGAGAGAGGTGGGCGTGAGGAAGCATCCTGCCGAGCGTGGACACAGAAAAAGAGAGGAATTGACAGTCTTCCTTTGGAGCGAGGCCAGCCTTTGCCACCTCTAATTGAATAGGACGATGTCGCTAGGAGTGAGGTGCTTTGGAGGTGTGGTTTCTTTTGCTCTGTGCTGTACCTTGGAACATTAAGCAGTGTGTGAAGCATACTTCCATTCCTGGGGTAATAGAAGGAGATGCAGAACCACCAATAGCACAAAGGACTTTGTCTATAATACAGTGTTTTAATAAATAGACTTCTAAATACACCAAACAGAGACTGGGCTTTGAAGGGACAGTGCGTGCTATTTCTTTTACCCCAGTTGACTGTCAAAGCTTCCTAAAATCTCCCCTTTGGCATTGAGAGTATTTCACAAAAATGCAGTTTACAGAATTAGAAGAAAGCTCAACTAGTTTGTCCAACATCCCTTTTACAAATGTGGGGACTCAAGTTCAAAGAAGGGACAATGATATGCCCTAAGCCATGAAGCTAGTTAGTGTCAGGACCAGAACTTAGGCTTCTGATTCCAAGTCTTGTGTGCTTTTCTAGGAAACCATGCTGCCTCCACAAAATGGAAATTAGTGTGAAAATATGATTCAATATGTAAATGTCAGTTTCACACTCAAATATTTCAGGATATACTATTTTGCATACCAGTATCTATTGTTCTTTATTTCATGTATTTCATGTATCACATCTTACATGACCAATGATAAGTTTAAGTTTTAAAAGGACAGGTTTATTGTCCGACCACATGACTCTCCCAAAGGGTCTAAAACTATATAAAAAATGTAGTAGGTACTTAATAAATACCTGTGATGATAAGCAGGTATCAATACCATAAGTGCTTTGCCACTGCCCAATTTTAAAAATTCATTAATAAACAAAATGGAGGGCGCCTGGGTGGCTCAGTGGGTTAAAGCCGCTGCCTTCGGCTCAGGTCATGATCCCAGGGTCCTGGGATCGAGGCCCGCATCGGGCTCTCTGCTCAGCAGGGAGCCTGCTTCCTCCTCTCTCCTCTCTCTCTGCCTGCCTCTCTGCCTACTTGTAATCTCTCTCTCTGTGTCAAATGAATAAATAAAATCTTTAAAAAAATAAAAAATAAAAAATAAACAAAATGGATCAGTTATCATTTCCTTATACTGATGCTTTGAACTCTGAATCAGGAGTTTGTTTCCAATAATCAATAGAATTCACTAGATAACCAGATACCTGCTTTGCATGGGTTTGATGGCATAATTTTAAAATTTCAATGTCAGGGTACTTGGGAGGCTCGGTTGGTTGAGTGTCTGACTCTTGATTTCAGCTCTAGTCATGATCTCAGGGTCCCCTGTGTCAGGCTCCATGCTCCAGTGGGGAGTCTGCTTGAGATTTTCTCTCTCTTCCTCTGGCCCTCCCTGCCCCCGCCCACCCCAGCGCTTGTGCTCTCACTCTCTAATAAATAAATAAATTTAAAGTTTTGATGTCAAATTTGCCATTTTTATTAAAGGACTTTGTACCTATGTTAGAATTGCAATGTTCACTATATCAAACACTTAAAAAAAAATCTCAGAGATTTCAGCAACTTCCAACTAAGCCACTGACTAAGCCAGCCAGGTGCCCCTTTATTTTAAATTCAACAGATGTTACTTAGCATTTACTATAGGTGCTGGTAAATGTGGGAACACGTATACCTAGTGAATTAGGTGATTTCAGCAGGAAGCAGAGGAACTGGGATGACATTGTCATTGGCTTCCTAAAGAATATGAACTTCACTATGTAAACCAAAGAGGAGCCAGTGAAAACCACTCCTATTCCCCTGCTGAGCCAAGCCTTTTTCATGTCATAGGATACTGCAGAAGCAGTAGGGATGGAAGGGAAGAAAAGGAATATGAGATCTATTTGGAAGGCAGAATTGATAGGAATTAATAACTAGCAGAATAGAAGATGAGAAAGAAAGAAGAGTTAAGGCTCTCAATAAGGGAGGGGAAAGATGGTAGAGCAAATGTAAAAAACTCAATTTGGATCCCATAAGCTGTCTGTCCAGAGGCAGCTGGAAAGAGAAAAAGAGTGTACAATCCAAATTAGGAGCCTGAATGAAGAGCCAGTCAGTTAGGAGGTTTCATTTCCACAAACACTCATTCTTGTATTCACATGTGGAAGATAGTGATCAGTTCACATGTGGAAGAAAGATAGTGAACAATTACAACAGGACACTGCCAGAGCTATTCCTAGGTTGACATGAGAGCACAAAGAAATTGAGGGTGACATGTGTGTGTGTTTGGGGGGGCGGAGTAGTATAGAGAAAGTTTCCCTGGAAAATGCTGAACTGAGTCTTAAATGGCAATTAAAAGTCAGCCATTTGGAGACGTGAAAGTGCATTCAGGCATGAATGACTAGTAAAGTGCAGGGTCCACAAAAACAGAGAGACAAAGAGAAAGAACACACAGCAGGTTGGGGAGTGCGAGTGACTGGGCACGAAGTGGAGAAAGCCAGTGTGACAAGGGTGAGGCAGGTCAGCAGTAGAAGGTTGACAGGTGAAGCAGAGGCTGATCTCAAAGACCTTGCACTGACTGCTAAGTTTAAGAGAGACATTCTAGAGAGGTGAGAAGCAACCGGACTTTATGATTACAAGCTGGGACCAGCTCTGTTATCCAGTGTTTCTACTTATGGGGGGGTGGGGGGGTGGGGGGAAGAGGTATGAAGTTGGAAGTTGGAAAGAGTTTCCTCCTAATCCTCTAACTAAAGGAACTAGGAGTTTAAACCAATCAGAATACTATACTGAGCTTCACAACAAGGAAGGTAGGTTAAACTGACTGCCTGATTTGTCTTTTCTCCTCTTTGGGATATATTCATATTTGTAGCACTAAAAAACAAAGTGGCCCATATTTATAGACTCTCACACTAACCTGAGAAATACAAAAACAAGCAAACCTTTGATTTTTAGAGGCCCAAGACAAAATAAAAGCATTACACTGAAAATCAGACTGTCTAACCAATATTTTCCTTTTTCTTTTCTCTGCTGTAGGTCCCTCTCTGAAAGTCTGTTTGGTGTTCCTGTTTGATGCTGGCAGATGTGGAATCATCATAATATAAGAACTATCCTCACTTTCCTTTATAATGATTAGCTCATCTCAAATGTTTTGTTTAACACACTGGCGACAATTCTTACAATGGTTGAGTTCTTAAACTTAAGTTCAGCAATGTTACTGCAATTACAACCAACATTTTAAAAATTAAAAGCAAACACCTTTTAAATTATTATTTGAATAAACTATGATTTTAAATCCTGTAAGTCAGAAGATTGGGATGTATTTTTGTGAAAAAAGCAATGGAGACCCAAGATCAAATGCAGCTTTACCACTTCATATTTGTTACTTGAGATAGTCATTTGGCCCTGAAGCTGCAAGTGTCCCATCTGAATATGGGGATGGTATTGTCTGCCTAACAGCTGTGAGGAATAAAGAGCGCTATTCTGTGTTAAAGTTTCTGAAAGGGGCGCCTGGGTGGCTCAGTGGGTTAAAGCCTCTGCTTTCGGCTCAGGTCATGATCTCAGGGTCCTGGGATGAGGCCCGCATCGCATCGCATCGCATCGCATCGGGCTCCCTGCTCAGCGGGGAGCCTGCTTCCTCCTCTCTCTCTCTGCCTGCCTCTCTGCCTCCTTGTGATCTCTCTCCCTCTGTGAAATAAATAAATAAAATCTTTAAAAAAAAAAGTTTCTGAAAGAAGGCCTAATAAGTAGTAGGTGCCCAAAAAATGTCAACTGAATCTGAATGTTAGCAGCAAAAAAATTGAATATTGTGCATATTTCAATTTTTAGCAAAATTAGATTTTAAAGTTCTCCTTCAATAATTCCAAAATTTCTGTAAATTTTAGTTCTCTAAAGCCATCACTAACCTCAAGTTTGAACAGTTCTCCCATTAAAGTTGTAATCTTATCATAATTAGAAGTTTAGAAATTTAATGAGTTGAAATGCAACATGGCACAGATGCCTTATTATACCAACTAGTTAACACAGTATTTGTTTTCTACATTAATTTTACTTGCTAATCAAAAATACTGCTTTCTCCCAAATAACATCAAAATAAAATTGCTGATTGTGCAATGGTAAAACCAACACCACCATTGTCTACAACAAGGCCAATTGAATTTTTTTCATGAGCTGGCAGTTTCCAGGGAAAATTTAAGATGCTATTACCTTTAAGTCAGTTCTCAAAAATTTAAGTGCAGAAGCCATGCTTTACACTACAAGTCAAATATTAGGTTGTACATGCTAAGCATGCCCATGAGTATCTATGGATATTGAACATCAGAACTGATTCCCCTTCCTGAGCTGATAAATAAGTCTGCTGGGAAAGACTATTTAGGATCATATATGATTGTGTATGTTGCTGGATGTCCACAGCAACCAGAAAAGTGTTCAGGAGTCCTTCTATTAGACCACAGAGCTCCCCATTAGCAGACTAGGTTCAACCCAATTTACTCTTATCTCTTCAATTGACATGGAACCTCCTCATTGGTCTCCCTGCTTCTCTTTTCTTTCCCCAAACACTTCACCAAAGAGGAGCTGATGGTCTAACCAAATCTCATCTGATCATGCTAACCCCCTCCTAGTCAACAGGCTTCTGGAGAGCTCCACTGCTTTAGCATAAAGCTTTCTCATCAAAGTCTTCATAACACGGACTACCTCTCTAGTTTCAATCTCTTCCATTCCCCTAAAAATCTCAGCCATATTTTACAAACTATTTAGATTGTGGATTTTATATATGTAGGATACATAGTAAAAACTATGTAGAAATATGTATTTATATTTGTTTTTCAATCAGTAGAGCCCTAATTTACATACAGTACCCAACTGGTTAAAAGAGCTAAAAAATTAGGTGTAGGAAGCTCAGAGTCCTTTAAGGCTCAGGTTAGGTTCTGTTTCCAGAGAACATATCCATCTGTATGGCCAATGTGGCACTTGTCACTCTAGAGTGCAATTTTTCCATCTAAAGGCACTCACTGAACTCTGCACCTGTTTCTTCAGCCCCAAGGACAATGCAGGCTGTAGATTTACTGAATGAATGACTATCAGCACCCGTGGAACTTCTCACCTATAAAAACTGCACACATTAGGAGGCATCAGAAAGGCAATGCAGAGTTTTGGCAGGTTATGTCAGTTTATAAAGATTCAGAGATCATTATTTCCTCTCCCTGCCTTTTTTCTTTCCAAACTAATTAATCTTATTTACTCTATGGTCTACACTCAAAAGCCATGGTAAATCTGAACTTATTTTCTTCAACTTTTCAAAAAAGGTGTTAAGCTCTCTTGCCCTTTCACCCTTCTTTTTATTTGCTTAAACTTTTTTTGTGAAGTAACACATACATATAAAGGTGCATAAAATATACGCTCACAGGTTAATGAATAAAATGAGTATACATGTTAACTACTTCCTAGGTTAAGAAGTAGAACAGTGCACTCCTTCCCCCTTAAAAGCTTCCTGCTATCCCAGGTGCCTGGGTAGCTCAGTCAGTTAAGCGTCTGCCTTCAAGGCTCAGGTCATGATCTCAGGGTCCTAGGACTGAGCCCCATGTGAGGCTCCCTGCTTAGCAGGGAGTCTGCTTCTCCCTCTGCCCCAACCCCTGCTCCTGCATGCGCTCTCTCTCGAATAACTAAATAAAAACTTAAAAAACAAACAAAAAAACTTCCCATTGTCCTTCACTTTACATAACTGTTTTTGGGGAGAGTATAGGAAAACCCCATGGAATTTTTGGGATCAGCCACTGAATTCATATACCTGCATGATCCTGGGCTAGGCACAAAAAAGAGACATCAAGTTGAATCACATATTGCATACCTGAAACTAACATAATACTGTACGTTAACTATACTGGAATTAAAATTTAAAAAATAAAAATAAAGGCGGTCGCCTGGGTGGCTCAGTGAGTTAAAGCCTCTGCCTTCGGCTCAGGTCATGATCTCAGGGTCCTGGGATCGAGGCCCGCATTGGGCTCCTGGCTCAGCGGGAAGCCTGCTTCCTCCTCTCTCTGCCTGCCTCTCTGCCTACTTGTGATCTCGCTCTCTGTCAAGTAAATAAATAAAAAAAATATTTAGAAAAATAAATAAATAAAAAACTAAAAATAAATAAAAATAAAGGTACTAGTAGTGACTGCAGGTGGTCGGGGGGTCACAGGAAGAGCATTAAGATGTCGGAGTATTTGTGTATTTGTATTTGTGAGTATGTCTGAGGGAATGCCTACACAAGCCAGGTTTAAAGCAATCCTAAAAGGTAGGGTAAAACTGTACTTCTAATGGTAAACATTTTCAAAATAAAAGCATGTTTTTACTAAACAGACACAGTACTCTGCTGCTCCAAGCTTTAATAGGAAATAGCATAATTTTCAGACACAAGTTTCAAAACAGTATGAATTTAGACCAATTACCTTCAACCCCATTGTGGGTAGGAAAGATGCTTTAAGTGAAAAGTTGGCATTATGGGGTTGCACAATCCCAGCTACCCAATAAGCTCATTCCATTCAACCAGAACAGGGGTTCTCTCCGCTCACAGCAGGCATCCAACAGGGTAGCACATATATGCTCTCTGAGTGAGAAAGCAACACCTTCTCACATACAACCCCCTGGAGAGAGATGGGGTAGGGGAGGGAGGAGGACTTTACACCTGCAAACTCCTAACTCTATCAGCACTAAGGCTGGGAAAAACAGCACATATTAAAAAAAAAAAAAAAAAAAGATTCCTGATAAAGCCGGTTAACTATCAAAGAAGGATCTTCTTAAGCCATTTTTTCTTAGAAGATGAGTAAGTATAATGATTCAGTATCCAAGTCTTTGTCTTTCTAATGGACTTAAGTCAAGCCCTAATGACTGTATAAGCAAACTGTGTTAAAGGGCCACTGTCAGAATTCTTATTCTTCTTAGTAGGAAAACACTATAAGCACAAAGTGTTGTCATATTAATTAAGGCATCTCGACTTGAAGGCATATCTGTGGCTGGGCCATTGGATCATCAAAATGACTACTAAAAATAGAACAACGCTACCTCCAATGGGGCAGACATAAGTCACTCCAATCCTAAGAGATTCCTGTGAGATGTGACCTGAGATTCACATGTGTTTTGCAGTACCACTGAATATCCATCTAAATGTAGCCATATGTTTTCAGTGTTTACTCTATGTCCTACTCAGGCAAGAAAACAAAATAATTAACAAACATACAACTCTTGGTCCATCTAGTTAGCTGACAAGCTGACTGAGGTCTGGTGGGAAAGAACTGTTCTCCAGGTCTAAAAGAGCTGCTGCTCGCACTGAAATTCCATGAGTTTCATGATGAACATCTTGATTTTTTTTTTTTCCAATTTCCCCATCACCAAAAGTAAGCCAGCTCTGTCTGTCAAGATGCCCAGGCTGTGTGGCAGTGGTGTCAAAGGCGGCCATTTGCTCGAAGGCACTGCCATCTGTGGCAGCAAAACATTTTGTCTCCGGAAAATAAACACATCTGCCTTTGCCAGTGTCCTCCCACTGTGCCGCCCATCTGGAGCAGGTGAGCTGGAAGGCAAGCCTGGGCATGGGTGAGACGGGGGTGAGCAGGGGAGAAAAGGCCTCAGGGGAGATGGCACTGGGAGGAAGAAGGTAGTGCTGTGTCATGTCACATCCTGCTAACCACATTCGCCAAAAAGCATGTGAAATTACCCTTGTTAGTGATATTTTAATCATATGTAACAAATGGTTGGTCGTGTTTAGAGGACAAGACCTACAAAGTCAAGGTTTCACCAGTGCCATCTGCTCACTATGTCACATGACCTCACTGATAATAAACAGATGATATCTTTGTGACAGTAACTCTAGTGGTCAGATCAGAGGCTCAAAGCAACCAGTATTCTTCTAGGACCAGACCACATATCCACACCTACTATAAGCCAGATGAAATACACTCAAAGACCAGAATGCTAGGATAAATCATGGTCACTTCCAAAAATGACTAATACCTGAAATTCTCTCCAACACATTCTTTATCTTTCCCTGAAAAAAATAAATTCAAGTCTGGTTATGGTCTTGACATCAGATCCTTAACTTATACTATTTGGGGGCTAGAAGAAACCATAAAAACTATCCAAACAAATTCTCTCCTTCTCCCAAGGTTTTTTCAACTACCTTACAAGAGAGCTGGCGCTAAACTTCCTGAAGCTGGGCTCTTTCAATTACACCACTAGTTTCTAAACTTTTATGGGAAGGGGACCATGAAGCTGCTTTTTTCAAATAAAATCTTACAGGGAACCCCAATATATAAAATAGAATAGAAGCAGAGCTAAAGTACCACACCAGTCTTCCTTGGTGACTTTCCTGAGGCAGCTTCATGGAACAGAGTTTGAAAACCACCACACGAGGCTGGCTGATATTTTTCCAACTCATTATTTCCATTTTTTAGGTGCAAAGCAATAGCAAGTATAGCCCTATAAAAAGATAAATTACCAAAGGCTCACCAAGTACTTGGCAGAAAAGGTTCTATGAGAACATTCTGGCCAGCAAGCAGCAGTAGTGAAGCCCTGAAGATTACATACCATGGAGGGCAGCATTCTATTCTAAGCCTCGCCATGCCACATTCCCTAAGGATATCAGATTTGGCTGGCTCGTACCTTGGTCTCCACATATGCAAAATGGAGATCTGGATGGATAATGACAGATAATTTTAGGGCATTCAAATACTATACCAAATATGCCACCTAATTCATTTCATGCAAGAAACAGTCCCATTACTGATCACTCTTCTATAGCCCATTAATCAAATTATAAGGAGAATCTAAATAAGTATTGTACAAACTATGCCCATAAGCCCTTACAAAATTTTCAAAATAATCCTATTAAAAATCCAAACAGCATGTTCTTAATGATGAAGTAATTATTAAATACTTACTATTTTCAGGGAGGTATCATTCACTCATTAAAAATATATTTTATTAAACCAATGGTTAATTCTCAGTTCTTATAATTTGCCACACTTGATCATTCCTTCCTTCATAACAGATGAAGAAAGTGAGGCTCAGCAAACCTAAGTGACTTAGTGAAGATCACAGAAACTAGTAAACATGAGAGAACAGATTAGAACTCTGATATAAGTGACTCCAAAACCCATGCTCAAAGAAGCCTCATAAATAATAAAAAACTGGGGAGTCAAACCCACAGCAAAAAGCCTAATAAGCCCTTTTCCTGCTCCCTGGGGTATAATGAGGGGGAGCTCAACTTAAATGTACACATGCATTTAAATAAAAACTAGAAGGAAGGCTTTTGATTTTTTTCTCCCATTCTGTGTGTTTTTTTCCAATCCCTTCCCGCTGATTTCATCCTTAATTTCATAGTACATGGTGAAGTAACATCCATTCATTAAAAATATTTTAATAAGTGCCTGGGTGGCTCAGTCAGTTAAGCATCTGACTTTGGCTCAGGTCATGATCCCGGGGTCCTGGGACTGAGCCCTGCCATGCTCCCACCTCAGTGGGGAGTCTGCATCTCCCTTTCCCTCTGCCCCTCCTCCAGACTTGAGCTCTCGCTCTCACTCTAATAAATAAATAAAATCTTAAAAACATACATATTTAAATATATAATATTTATATTAATATTTTATATATATATATATATTTTTTTTTTTTTTAAGGGGCCCCTGGGTGGCTCAGTGGGTTAAGCCTCTGCCTTCAGCTCAGGTCACGATCTCAGGGTCCTGGGATTGAGCCCCGCATTGGGCTCCCTGCTCAGCGGGGAGCCTGCTTCCCCTTCTCCCTCTGCCTGCCTCTCTGCCTGCTTGTGATCTCTCTCTCTATGAAATAAATAAATAAAAATCTTTTTAAAAATATTTTAATAAAATTCCCTTCCAATATATAAATGTACAGTAACATTTTCAGTGGTATCTGTGGACCAACTGGATGACATTTATTCAGCAAGTACATATATATTTTTAAGACTATTTAAGAGAGAGAGGGAGAGGGAGAGCACAAGCAGTGGTAGCTGCAGAGAGAGGGAGAAGCAGGCTCCCCGCTGAGCAGGGAGCCCGATGCAGGGCTTGATCCCAGGATCCTGGGATCGGGACCTGAACTGAAGGCAGACGCTTAACTGAATAAGCCACCCAGGTGCCCCTATTCAGCAAATATTTACTGAACACCTAAAATGGGCACATATTTATATCTTATCTATATAATCCTACATGGAGATCTTTTTAAAGATTTTATTACTTGAGAGAAATAGAACACATGTGCATGCATGCACTGGAGCTGGGGGAGGGGCAAAGGGAGAGAAGAGAGAGAACCCCAAGTAGACTCCATGCTGAGCATGGAGCTGGATGCAGGGCTGGACCTTATGATCCCAACATCACAACCTGAGCCAAAATCAAGAGTCAGACACTCAACAGACTGAGACACCCAGGTGTCCCCTTATATGGAGATCTTGACACTTTAACAGAACTGGAAATTTTATACTTCCCCAAACTCACAAACATACTTGTACATTAGTCCAGTCACTAATTAAGGAGACAGTATGAGGGCGCCTGGGTGGCTCAGCGGTTTAAAGCCTCTGCCTTCGGCTCAGGTCATGATCTCAGGGTCCTGGGATCGAGGCCCACATCGGGCTCTCTGCTCGGCGGGGAGCCTGCTTCCTCCTCTCTCTCTGCCTGCCTCTCTGCCTACTTGTGATCTCTCTCTCTCTCTGTCAAATAAATAAATAAAATCTTAAAAAAAAAAAAAAAAGGAGACAGTATGAAAGAGAATGGTATTGGAATTTAGAATTTTACCTCAGACTTTTACAGGCTATACACGTGTCTTTGGTATACTCAGACATATAACAGAAATACTTAACCTCTTTATTAATAACCAGTCTAAGTAGGCTTATAAATAAAATGGGGATAACATTCATCTTATGGTACGATAGTAAGCATTAAATAAGGTCACATATATAACTATTTAGAACAGCACTGTCCAAGAGAACCTCCTATGATGATGAAAATGTTCTGCAATGTCCAATATGGTAGCTATTAGCCACATGGGACTATTGAGCACTTGGAAAGTGGCTAATGTGACTGAGGAACCAAATTTTTTTATAGAAACAAAAGTTTATTTTTCATTCAAAGTCCAAGAGACTTTCATCTAGGAACCAAACTTTAAATTCTATTTAATTTTAGTTATTTTAAGTTTTAATTGCCATTTATGACTGGTGGCTACCACACCAGACTGTGTTGATCTAGAACAAACCCTTGCACATATTAAATGATCAATGTTGCTTTACCTCCATCTTCCTTATCCATATTAATACTTTTTTATATCTTCTTTACCAGCAAAGAAGTTCAACTAAACCAGCACAACAAAGAATCTCCCATAAAAAAACAATTTATAGATACTAAATTGCTTCTTCAACCAAGCAGGAATAGTAGCATAGAAACAAGTGATTGATTAGTCATATGTGCCACACGCTGTACTAACAGCTTTGCATGACTGCTTCATTTAATTTACAATAATTTTGTGAAGTAGGTGCTATTATCTTATAGAGAAATTAAGCTTAGAATCTGTCCAAAGACACATAGCCAGTAAGATGGTGAGAAAAAGATTTAAACTCAGGCAGTCTAGGGGGAACATGGGTGGCTCAGTCAGTTAAGCATTTGACTCTTGGTTAAGCATCTGACTCCTGATTTGGGCTCAAGTCATCATCTTGGGGTCATGAGATTGAGCCCCACATCCACTCCGTGCTCATCAAGGAATCTGCTTGTTCTTCTCCCTCCCCTTCTGTCTGTCTCCATGCTCTTTCTCTCTCTCAAATAAATAAAATCTTTAAAAAAAAACAACCTTAGGCAGTCTAATTCCAGAGACAGTGCTTAACCACAATGGTAAACGTGTTTGCATCTTAAAGAACTAGTTTACAAAAAATTCACTATATACTCTGCAATAAATAAATGTCCTCCCAACCAAATACTACCTCCAAACACACACACACACAAACACCAAATTAGAAATCAGACAATTTGAGCTACAGACACAAAGGTATACATGGGAACAGGATGACTTGAAATAAGTCTCATGTGCCAACTGGTGTTACCATACAAATGTACCAAATCTAGTGACTTCACACTTATTGAAAGACTGAAAAACTATCATCACCTTTCTCCCCAGAATAAAATGACTAAAGTATCAACTCATATTTTAGAGCTAACAATCTAAGTTGATAGAAGGGTGGGGGAGCAGAGGTTGGGCTCAGAACCATAGGCAGACGTAGTCAGTATTTACTAAAGCCCTATGTCACTGTCTACAAGGGATATTTACTTGTTAAGACATCAAACATTTCTGCTAGGAGATTAACCAGATCCACTGCATTTACATGAAGCACACTGCCATTCTTATCTCAATTCTAAAAGGAGCTTAATTTACTTCATGTCTGCTGTATTTATGACAAAGTCTATATTGTGCCCAAAGCTGGAATTCTTATTCCAGTTCTGCCTGACAAGTCAAAGGAATATTTTACACAGCAAGTCACAGATACTCTTTACCAAAGGAATTTCTGAGTGGCAGGAAAGGTCATATCTGACCCACTTTCCTCTCTCACAGAAAAGGCCCCTGACCTTTTACCCAGATCAAAACAATCTGTCTCCTCCTTCTCACCAAAATATCTCTAGCTTCTCTTCAAACCTCATTGAGATCCTTATATTGCACAAGCGCCTGGGTCAAAGGTAGCACCGAGAAAACGAGGCTCTATTTATTGAGACATTCTGAAGTAACTGAAAAAAACAATGCCTGGGGCGCCTGGGTGGCTCAGTGGATTAAAGCCTCGGTCTTCGGCTCAGGTCATGATCCCAGGGTCCTGGGATCGAGGCCCATATTGGGCTCTGCTCGGCAGGGATCCTGCTTCCTCCTCTCTCCTCTCTCTCTGCCTGCCTCTCTGCCTACTTGTAATCTCTCTCTCTGTGTCAAATAAATAAATAAAATCTTTAAAAAAAAAAACGCCTGTACTTGTTTAGATTTGTCATAATTCAGCTTAAGCAAGTGCAGATGAAACTAAAACCATAATAAAAATATGAATAGCACTGATGTTCTAGAAACACAACCAAAAACCAAGGAGCTGACGTAAGGCAGAACAGTCAAGTAATTATGGCACCATTAGTGTAGCTTTGTCTGACCTGCTGTGTGACCTGGAGCTAGTCCTTTCCCCACTTTATGCCATTCATTCTATATTCGTGATAGAGAATTAACTACTATATATCTCAGTGGAATAGTGAGTAGATTAAATTATTAAGCAAAATGCTTTGGGCAAAAGTCATATGAATGTTAAATATTATGATTTACACGCATTCATTTTCCTAGCACTCCTGTGGGGTTAGGAAGTTATCTCGATTTCATAGATGAGTAAACAGGCACAGGGGGTAAGGTCACATGATAAGGCTCCATTTACTTAGTTCCTGTGAGAAGGGAATAATACACACCTTTAGCAATCATATGAACTTTCTTGGCACATCCTACACATTCTTTAATACATCAATTCTTATCTTAATGTTGCCATTTTTTAACATGCTGTCCATGGAACAAAAACAGCTCTAAGATAGCAACTAGGCCTAAGTAAGTGAAGATGAATAAATCTGTGTGCTTTGACAAGAATAATCATAAAAAGACACATAACCTTTTTTCTTTTTTTAAGACACATAATCTTAAGATGAAATTTGTGGGCGCCTGGGTGCTTCAGTCAGTTAAGAGTCTGCCTTTGGCTCAGGTCAGGGTCCGGGGGTTGTGAGATCAAGTCCCGCATCGGGCTCCCTACTCAGCAGGGAGTCTGCTTCTCCCTCTACCCACCTGCCCCCTGCTTGAGATCTCTCTCTCTCTCTCAAATAAATAAATAAAATCTTAAAAAAAGATAAAACTTGCATTGTTGTTTTCAAAGTTTCGCCTCCACTACTACATAAGAACCTTCAGCCACTGGAATTAAGGAACACAGTTTGCTATGAAAACACTTTGAAAAATTTTTAAAGGCTTTCATAGACCTTCATATTGGAGTGCCCCATCCAAATTCTCTGGAAGTGTATATTTGTCCTTCAGGCTTTAATTAGCAACTATGGAGAAAAAGAAAAGTCCAGAGAGACTGAAGAATAAACAAGTACCAAGAAGAAGGCCTTAGAAAGTCCAAAAAGGGCAAAAATGCTACCCATGTATAATAATATAGAAGAAGCAGAGAAGATTTTTCTGCTCTCAGGTAAGGCTGTTTGTTATATTGCTTACCCGACTCCGAAGACAATCAGCCAGGTTTCGACGTGTGAAATTAGCTGCTGCTGTGGGAGACAATTCATAACCTGGTACAAGAGATAAACAGTCATACTTAAAGTGAAGCAGAAGGAATAACAGCACCCCAAATCATTCCACTACTCCTGTTTTTACATCCTTCCACTCTCCGTACACCCAGAGTACAAAAAGCACACAGAATGCGGAGTACAATCCTACTTCTTGTCCATTTCCCCATGGAACAGTTGTAAAATAGCTGGTCAGCACCGACAGTTAATTTCTGGCCACAACATAGAACCAAGCCTTGCTTATGCTGTTCATTCATCAACAGACTGGTTTCCTCTATAGAAGGAAGAGGGTACAAATACATAGGTATTGGGGGAAAAAGAAAGGTTTCGAGATGCTGATTTTTAAAGTTTATTTTAAAAGAACATTGGGAAAAGAGAGGCTAGAAGTTAGGATGGGTCCTACTTTATAAGGTTTTCTTTTAAAAAATAAATAACTTTATTAAATATGATTTTCAAAAGCACAAGCAAAAGAAAAAAAATGTTTCCATCACTATCTACAACATTTTAAAAAAGTGTCTCAAGCCTGAAAACCTCTAAAAAAAAAGTTGTAATGACAACAAAACTACAGCCCAGAGGAATGCCTTCAGGTGTGTGTTTAATAATGCACTCACTCTGGCACTTAATCCCCCCAGTAAAATGGGACTAAAGCCAAAAGCCAAGAACGACCCGAAACTGAGCAGATCCATGCATAAAACGCAACTGTGGAAAGACAGCACGTGGTTAAGTTATTATCAAACACCAGTGTTACAGCAGGTTAAGATTTTAGATTAAAATTCTAACAATTACTTATTGAACAGCAGCTATGTTTCAGGGTCTGTGCCAGGTGCTTTCACAGTTTATTGAACTTCATCCTCACAACCAGTCTATTAGTGCATATTAAATTATAATGCAAGCAACTGTGAACAAGCAGGAATGCTTTTCAATTCTCCACCTAATCCCCTAAACACCACTAAGGATTTGACAGTTATCTTAAAGGCAGGAAGGTCTGATGCCTATTTACATATAGACTTTTCCTCCTTTCCCTTATTTTAGCTCAGTTCTTGACCTTCAATATGCATAAGAATTACTGTGTAGGGTCACATACACAAAACTACACTTGACAGGTAATTGAAAAGATTTTTTTTTAAGATTTTATTTATTTATCTGACAGAAAGATAGAGAGAGATCACAAGTAGGCAGAGCAGCAGGCAAAGGGAGAGGGAGAAGCAGGCACTCCACAGAGCAGGAAGCCCAATACGGGACCTCAGCCGAAGGCAGCCACTTAATTGACTGAGCCATCCAGGCACCCCTAAAGGATTTTATTTTAATTTTTTTTAAAGATTGTCTTTATTTATTTGACAGAGAGAGACATAGCAAGAAAGGGAACACAAACAGGGGGCGTGGGAGAGGGAGAAGCAGGCCTTCCACCGAGCAGGGAGCATGATCGCCCTGGGATCGTGACCTGAGCTGAAGGCAGACGCTTAATGAATGAGACACCCAGGCACCCCAACTTAAAATATATTTTTTCAAGATTTTATTTATTTATTTGAGAGAGAGAGAGCACGAGAGGGGAGAAGGTCAGAGGGAGAAGCAGACTCCCCACAGAGCTGGGAGCCCGATGCGGGACTCAATCCTGGGACTCCGGGATCATGACCTCGGCTGAAGGTAGTCACTTAACCAACTGAGCCACCCAGGCACCCAATTTAAAATATTTTGAAGGCCACTTTAACCACACACAATTTTTGTTTGCACTGACTTTAAACCCTAACACTTATGTAACAAGCAACCCTCTCAACTCTTGTTTACCCTCCTCCCTCCCTCTCCCAGTGGAAGAGAGTGAAATATTGCTGTAGCTACTGTACTTGAGAAACATTACTGGCATCCCTCACCTGCCATGCAGGCATGAAGTAGAGAACTACTGAAAAATAATTCTTGAAATATTCTCAACTTGCTTAAACCTGAGTGCCATGTCCTTTAGGTTCTTTTTTCCTCTTTGAATTCCCTGTGATACTAGCCAGAGTGCTTAAGATAGAGGAGGCCCTCAAAAGTATTCATGGAACTAAATGCATGATGCTAAATTTGCTGCCTAAAATCTACATAAGTGGGTCATATCTAGTCATTTTATACAATTATATTCAAATTAAGTTCTTTCACAGTCCCACATTATATCAGTGCTGTGTATAAGTGTATTAAACTGTGAAGTAAGTAACTGAAGTAAGGTCTTTTGTGTTAGGATGTCACTATAAACTTTCCTGGATCATAAAGCTAGTGGCTAGTATTATCTGTTAGTGAGGCTTTCTCTAATGAGGAAATCCTAGTAAGGAATCCTCTAATGAGGATTAGAGCTCATTAGCCCCAGAGGGAACTCACAAAAATCCTAATTATCTTCCTAGACAAGAATCTACCAGAAAGGCAAGGCAGAACTCTTCTGTGATAGTAAGTCTCCCACAGTTACAGAGTATTAAGTTTACAAACATTTTACATATTATTCATTAATATTATTATTATTCCATTTTAGATGTGAGGAAAATAAAGACTCAAAGAGGCTAAGTGACTTGTCACATTACAAAAAAAAAATAGTAAAACGAAGTTTAACTGAGGTCTTTTAGTTCTGAGGTTCAGATATACTTTAGCTCAAATAACATCCTCTGAAATATCTAATACTTAAACAGTCTGATACTACCATGTTCATCTCCAAGGTGGACCTCAAGTATCAGTGTTATAATGGTTCTTTTCTCAGCTCTGGGATTTTTGCAGAAATTTTTCAGGATCAGGAGGGCCGAGATAATGTTTTATTTTATTTATTTTTTTTTAAGATTTTATTTATTTATTTGACAGAGAGAGAAAGATTACAAGTAGGCAGAGAGGCAGGCAGAGAGAGAGGAGGAAGCAGGTTCCTTGCTGAGCAGGGAGCCCAATGCGGGGCTCAATCCCAGGACCCTGAGATCATGACCTGAGCCGAAGGCAGAGGCTTTAACCCACTGAGCCACCCAGGCGCCCCTAGATGATGTTTTAAAAGTAGGAAGATTCAAGTAAAAATACGACCACACTGGTCTGCTCATGTGTAGAATTACCAGTAAAGAGTATACATTTTTAGTTCAAATTTAAAGACAAATCAACCATAATTACATTCCAAGTATTACCCACCATTTCGCATCTTATAAAGTTGCACATTTTTCTGAATATATTCTGCAAACTGTACAGTGTCTCCAGCCTCTCCAACACATAGGAGTAAGATTTTTTCACTCATCTTAAACATCTTGTCATGATCTGCTCAAAGAAAAAAAAATGTTAAAAATTATCTCATCAGAAATTTACCACTATTATACAGACAACCACAAACAGGTTTATCAATCACTATATTGAATAATTTTACTAATCACTGTTTTTAGAAGACTTTAATGGGCAACTGTATTAATTATTCTCTTTCACTCTCCATGTTAAACCCATTGGCGTATTTTATTAAGGTCAATCTCAGTTGGAGAATATATTTGAAAGCTGAAAACGGAAAATACAATTAAATACATTTGAAGGCCTCTGAAACGCAAAAAGTGAACTTTCAAAGACCGAAGGAATCAAGCCAATGGCCATTATCTTAGGTTCATGATTTCAAAGCCCTGAAATGTCTCTACAAATACAAATATTAGTCTTTTTAATTATACCCACACAAAAGCATATATGAAGGACCAGTGCTATAATGAAAATTAAGGAGTCATCTCAAGAAAGAACAAAAAAAATCAACTGAGAATATAAATCACCTTAAAGAGTAAATCAACACCATTTCCAAAGCAAAGAGAAAATTAAAATGACTGCCACAGCAAAAATTCTAACAAATATTTTAACACTATGCTATTTAAAAATACCTCAAAAATCCCAATAGTCTAATCTTATCTAGTTGAACCAGACTCACTCAGATTACATAGATAAATAAATATTCAGGTAGCAATTAATGCCTAAGGAAGAAAACTCCAAATTCAGTCTGTAGCTTCAGAAAAAGCCTAAATCTCCCTATCTCACTCTCACTTTCACTTTTCATTTTTCAAATAGTGCTGAATAATCTTCCCTCGGAGACATGTTTCTTGTCTGAAAGCTTCTGAAATGTCAAAATCCCTTAATAGGATTTAAAGAACAAAATGCTACAGTCAAATCGTCTACAAATGTTTGAGAGTTGTAGAACCACAATACGGCTTCTTAGACTTGGGGAAAAAACTGCACAAATTGTACCTGCAGATAGTATCAAACTGCCTTGAAATTCCTGAACAAACACACTTTTATTTGTTGTAGGCTACAGATTTAAATACTGTTAGTTTGCAAAACTGGTCATAAAAGAAAAAAATTCAGAGTGCCTGCATGGCACACTCAGTTATGCGGCTGCCTTCAGTTCACATCATGATCCCAGGGTCCTGCACTGGCTCCACACTCAGCAGGGAGTCTGCTTCTCCCTTCTGTTGCCCCTCACCCCCCACCCCCCGTCACAAAAATAAATAAAATCTTAAAAAAAGAAAAATTCACTTATGGATATATTATCTACGCAAAGAAAAAGGACCAGAAAAGTATTAGATACCACTGGCATCTAAGCTCTTGCCAGTGGCAAGAGTATGGGCAATTTTCATTTCTTTCTTTTTGCTTATTAGCATTTCCTAAAATGCCTACACTAAACCTGTGTCATTTTGTAAGAGCACATTACTTAATAAGCTTGCATTATTTTCAGGATGAGAAAAAAGGCTGTTTTATTTTATTTATTTATTTATTTATTTATTTATTTATTTATTTATTTATTTATTTGGCGGCGGGTGGGGGGGAAAGCACAGAGGGAGAGTAAGAGAGAAGCAAACTCCCCGCTGAGCCGAGAGCCCAACTAGGGGCTCCATCCCAGGACCCTGAGATCACATCCTGAGCCGAAGGCAGACACTTAACCAACCAAGTCACCCAGGCACCCCCCCAAAAAAGCTGTTTTTATTTTGGAAAGAAAAAAGCTGGTTTACAAAGAATTAATGACACATTTAGAAAAAAATGCTAAAATTCCAGGCAGTTAACTGTGCAGTTTTGAAATGAACTTTAATACAAGGCCAAAAGTGGTTTTTAAACATTTATTGTGTATCCAGTGATTAGTATAAGGGAGATGTTATAAATGCTAATGGCTCTCTGAGGAAACAGCTTGCATAGCACCAGGGAATTTCTGATCTTTGACAAAGAACAAAAAATCCACACAGATGAAACAAATGGACAAAAATTGAACATCAGTATACAATACTGTGAAAGGCCAACTGTACTAGAACCCAAGAGACCTTGGTTATTTTTATTTTTTTAAAGTAGGGTCTGCAACCAAGGTGAGGCTTGAACTCACAATCTCAAGATCACAAGTTGCATGCTCCACTGACAGACCTAGCCAGGCGCCCCAATAGACCTTCATTATCATCTGGGCTCAGCCCTCTGAACTTGGTACCTAGTTTCCAAGAGTATAAAATGGTTATACTATCACTGGGTAGTGATACACATAGTATCATAGGCAGTGTACCTCATACATAGGGAAAACTATACATGAACAGTATCATTACATTCAGTATCATTATATTCAATATCAGTATTCAGTAGTTCAGATTACACATGCTGTATGAATTCACAAAAGAAAATCATTCTATGTGGGTTTAAGTGCTCTGAGTAATTTATTTTTTTTAAAGACTTTATTTTTATTTAGTTGGGAGCAAGAGAGAGAGAGTACAAGCACGGGGAGGTGCAGAGGGCAGGAGAAGCAGACTCCCTGCTGAAAAAGGAGCCTGACATGGGACTCAATCCCAGGACCCCAGGATCATGACCTGAGCTGAAGGCAGACACTTTACTGACTGAGCTACCCAGGCACCCTGCTCTGAGAAATTTAAAAGCAACTCTATACAGACCAGGAGACAAGAGACATGAATTGTGGCATATAATCAAACCAAAGATGTGGGGCACTTTCATAAGCAAGCAATCTCTGGGAAATATCCTCTCTATAACAAAATATCTTACAAAGTAACAAACCAAAAAAAAAAAAATGACTGGAATTATCATTCTTACTTTATACCTGGAGAAAATGAATCCCAAAAGGTTATTCATTTTCAGCATTCTTGCTTACCCTACATTAAGTTCCATCATGAAGTGAAAGGTAGGAAAAAGTCCTCATAGAACTCCAAAGCTCCTATCACAAAACATTTTATACCAGAAAAGACTACAGGGAAAAATCAGAGTTGAGTGCAATTATTTTCAACCCATTTTTCAAAAATTAACTCAAATTCATCTTTCTTCCATGCCACAGTGATCTTTCTTTTCTCTGAATACACCTAGCCTTTACTCCTGAAATCATTAATTTAAAAACTAATACTTACTAGTGATACTTCTTTTATCAAACAAAATCATCTTATAGTACTTATTTCCTTGTTTTCTTAATGTCTTATACTCCTGTGTGGATTATATAGCATACCCGTAAAGGTATTGACTTGGCTATCGTTTTACCTAGACACTACTTCATGCTAAAATCACCTGTATCTCAAAGGCCTCGGTATTCAAAATAATGGACAGATTTAGCCTCAAAACAAATTGACTCCTTTGGAAAGCATGATTTACAAATAAAACTTCTAGGGGCACCTGGGTGGCTTAGTTGATTGTGTCTGCCTTCAGCTCTGGTCATGATCCCAGGGTCTGGGGATCCAGCCCCATATCGGGCTCTCTGCTCCTGCTCTCAATCGCTCTACTTCAAATAAATAAATAAAATCTCGAAAGAAAGAAAAAGAGAGAGAAAGAACAGAACTCAAGCAAAGTCCCTCAGGGTTCTTTCCATTTCCCCAAGTAATGACAGCCTGACAATCAGATGCCTGTTGTTTATAAAAGCAGTGAGTAAAAGCATACTTCAGAAAATCCCAGATTTAATAATTTTCCTTTCCTTAAACCAAAGATGAACTATAACCTGCCTTCTCAAAGCTTTCCCTAATCTCTACAACCAGAAAGAATCTCTTCTTCCTCTACATTACCTGATAAGTTTGTTTTTTTCCACATGTAACATAATTTTCAAGCTTGTACTATAATTATTTGTACACACATCTGACTCCATTATTAAATTGTAACTTCCTTTGAGATACAGGCCACAGCTTATTCTTCTTGCATCCCTTCAGAACCTTGCACTGTAATGGGCAACACAGGTGTCAAAACCTATCTGTCAAATAAACATGAAGCCATCTGAGCCAAAGCATAGTACTTTTTCAACAGTAGCATGTCTATAATCAATCATGAAAACACACTCTTAGATTACACAGATCGACAAGCAAAGTCTTTAAAAAATTAATAAGTAGTGACTATGGGGAGACAGCATAGTATAGCAGTTATGGGCAAAAGGTCTGAGTCATACTGCGTAAGTTTGAACCTGGGTCCTGCCTCTTGTGGTCTTCAGCAGGTTTCTTAACCCTAGGCCTCAGAACTAACAACTGTAAAATGGCAATATGATAGTGATCTCAAAAGGTTAAATGAAATAACATAAATCACTTTTTTTTAAGTAATTTTTTTTAGATTTTATTTTTATTTATTTGACAGAGAGAGAGAGCGAGAGATCACAAGTAGGCAGAGGCAGGCAGAGAGAGAGGAGGAAGCAGGCTCCCTGCTGCTGAGCAGAGAGCCCAATACAGGGCTGGATCCCAGGACCCTGAGATCACGACCTGAGCCGAAGGCAGAGGCTTAACCCACTGAGCTACCCAGGCACCCCACTAAATCACTTAAAACAGCACCTGTTACTTAAGTCCTTAGTATTATTACTACTGACTATTTGTCACTGCACTAAGCATTTGCACCAAACTTTTTCACTCCATACTCCCTACAAGCTTGTGAGGTTGGTATTAGTAACCTGACTTAACAGATGAGCAAATCTGGCACTCTGAAAGAACTTGTACAAAGTCACAAAGCAAATAAGCCATAAGACTCCAATCTGCGAACTCCACTAACTACTTAAGTACAAGGAAAACTTGGCAGCCAGTGTCCCGGAAAACTGGAAAAGGGGGATAAGAGCTGAGAAAGCGGAAGATACAGACAGCGAAAGGGAAACGCCAAGTTTCTAGTCCCACAGTCTCAGTCTCCCCAGGATCCCATCTTACACCGCCAGCAAACTTACTTCATTAGTAGCGACAAGAGAAAAACTTGAGAAGTTTTTCGGGACAAGAGAAAAACTTAATCAAAGATTCGGGGATCTAGGGAGCTTGGTGCCCAGCAGGCGCTTAAACGCTTAAGAACTGAATTCTCACAGGCCACTTGCGCCCAGCAAGCATTTAGCGAAGGCCAGAGCAGGGCACTGACCTCAGAGACCTAGGAGGAGCGAACGCCAAGGCCCTAAACTAAGTCTGCCCGTTTCCTCGTTCCAAAAAAATATGCAGGGTGCGCGGGGTTCACCTCCTGGAGGTGCTAACCCAACTCCCCACCACCACCCCCATCCTGAACTCCCCCCGACTACCCTTACCCCCAGGCCCGGCCCGGCCTCCCCAGTCCTCTCACCGTCCTTCATCTGGACAATACTGCTAGCGGCCACCTGGTCGGAGGCGACGAGGACATAATCGGGGCCCTGGATGCCGATGAGGTACTCCATAGTGGCGGGAGGCCGAGGACAGTGTGGGACTCTCCTCAGTGTCTCACTCGGCCTCACCGGTGAGACAGCACCGCAGAGCGAAGATTTCGTGCGACACAGGCCGCGCGACCGCCCGGGCCCCCGGCGCTTGCGGATGACGCACAATTGTCGCGAGAGGTTGGGAAGTGGGCGAGGCTTCGGGCGTCTCGATTCTTAACAAGCTCCGCTTTTGGCGTGTCGGGTCTCTTGCAAGTCTGCTCTGCGGGCTACTGTTCTAAGGTGACGCCCAGTTTCTTGACTTATAAATCGAGCTTAAACCTCGCGTGGCGGTAAAGTCACACACTACATATAAAGTGCCGAGCACGTGTGGGCGCCAAAAAGGCGTGCGGACTTTGCTACGTGGTTGTTTCCCTTCGCTCGGTAAAATATCCCCAGAAACTCCCTTGAAAGCCCGATTTCAGAAAAATAAACTCGGCGGGAGCCCTAGTTACATGTTTCACAAAAATAAAATATGGTTGCGTTAAATATCTAAGCATGAAGACATTATAAAAGAGCTTTACGGGTGTCCCAATTTCAAATCATATCCAATTGTTACTTCTGGTAAGAGCGACTTGAAGGGCGCTCACTTTCTATTTTATACACATCTGTATTGTTTGAATGCTTTACAATGCTCATGTATTACTCATTTCTTTTAAATAGGAACAAGCTTGGTAATCTCTTTATATCTTGCAGCCATTCTGGGAAAATCTGAAATATTCCATGATTAGTTCCTGACATTCACAATTTGGTTTTCATGCCAGCCTTACTAGCTTCCTGAGAAATGGCAAAACAGTTGCAATTCTATTTCCAACACAACTCTGCAATTCGTTTGCTTCTGCAGAAATCTGTAGTCCTCACTCCCTTCAGAATGTTTCTAACAGCTCTCTCCTGTGAAGGAATATAGAGCCTGAGGAGTTAGGGGCAGCCCATCTATCATGGGATGGATGCCAGGGGCAAGTGAGGTCATTAAGTCAACCACACCACTAAGAAAACAGATGCATCCATCATCCTAGAAAGATTCTTTTCTTCAAGTCCACTGTGGAAGAAGTCTCCTGAGTCTCTCTCTCACCTCCCTCTCTCTTTGTGTGTGTTTGTACATTTTTTTAATTGCAAAAAGTACACAGTTGTACCATACCCACAAATCATGCAGAAGAAATATAAATATCTCTCCTCCTCCTACCAGAGGTAACTACCCACCAGATATCTGTATCCTTCCAGGCCTTTTTTTTTTCCCTTTCCCTTTGTACATACTGGTACTCATTCATTCATTCATTCACAAAAGCTGCAGGATTCTGAATTGGGAAATGGACCCTCTTCCCCCCAAAAAAGACCCAACGGTCTTTAAAGCCATATCTTCCCTCTTCCTCCCAGGAAATCCCCTCTAGTTAAGTCACACAAGAGATTCTCTGTTAGTATTAAAGAAAGTAATTTTCATGACCTAACTTGTACTATCTCACCTAGAATCAGGGAGAATCCTTTCTCCACTTAAAGTCTTAGAATAGGGGAGCCTGGGTGGCTCAGTAAGTTAAGTGTCTACCTTAGGCTCAGGTCCTGATCCCAGGGTCCTGGGATGGAGCCCCAAGTCAGACTCCCTGCTCAGTGGGGAGCCCTGCTCAGTGGGGAGCCCTGCTCAGCGAAGAGCCCAAAGAGCCCGCTTCTTCCTCCCCCTCTGCAGCTCCCCCTGCTTGTACTCTCTCTTGCTCGAGCGCTCTCTCTCTCTCAAATGAATAACAAATAAAAATCTTTTAAAAAATAAAGCGCTGGGGCACCTGGGTTGCTCAGTCAGTTAAGTGGCTGCCTTCAGCTCAGGCCATGATCCCAGGGTCCTGGAATCGAGCCCCACATCGGGCTCCCTGCTCAGTGGAGAGCCTCCTTCTCCATCTCCCTCTACCTGCTGCTCTGCCTACTTGTGCTCTCTTTCTCTATCTCTCTGTCAGATAAATTAAGTCTTAAAAAAATAAGTAAAATGTTAGAATAACTGAGTCTTAGAATTAGAATAAGTGTCTGTGGAGGTTCCAGAAAAAGCATGATGTGGCCAACTCTTTCTGTAAAGGGCCAGACAGTAAATATTTTTGAATTTGTAGGTGAAATTGTATCTGTCACAAATACTCAATGTTGCCACTGTAGTGTGAAAGCAGCCATAGCCAATACATAAGTGAGCAAACACAGTTATAATCCAATAAAACTTTATTTACAACAACAACAAAAAAAGATGAGAGGGAGGGGGACAGGTGGATTGGCCCATGGGCTGTAGTTTGCAGACCAGACCCTTGATGTAGTGAGAGGCCTGTAAATCAACACCTATCCTGGCCCTAGCTCAGTGGAAAGCCCTGCTCAGCGAAGAGCCCGCTTCTCCCTCTTCCCTCTGCAGCTCCCCCTGCTTGTACTCTCTCTTGCAGAAGTAGAAGCAGAAGCAGTACTTCTGACCTTACTGCAAAATTCACTGAGCCTCAATTTCCCTATTTATAAAAGGACAATTTGGGCGCCTGGGTGGCTCAGTGGGTTAAAGCCTCTGCTTTCGGCTCAGGTCATGATCTCAGCGTCCTGGGATCGAGGCCCGCATCAGGCTCTCTGCCCGGCGGGAAGCCTGCTTCCTCCCCTCCTTGTCTCTCTGCCTGCCTCTCTGCCTGCTTGTGATCTCTCTCTCTCTGTCAAATAAATAAATAAAATCTTAAAAAAAAAAAAAGGACAATTAGAAGAAAATTTGCT
Organism: Ailurus styani; assembly: GCA_002007465.1. Lineage (NCBI taxonomy): Eukaryota > Metazoa > Chordata > Mammalia > Carnivora > Ailuridae > Ailurus > Ailurus styani. The sequence continues at coordinate 1,204,157 of LNAC01000108.1, forward strand.
TTGTATTTCTCTTGAGATGGGAGGGAGATGCAGGTTTGGTTGGTTCCATGAGTATAAGGAACCATATCTGGTCCCTTCATGAACCCTGGGGAGTCTGGCAGGACCTGAAAGAAGAATGACTGCAGTGTACCTAGAAAGCATGATCATAATATGGGAGGCTACCAGCTTTGCAACATTCCCAAGTCCAAGCCTCACATGGAAGCCCACACTCAAAAGACCCTGTGAGCCTAGACAATAGAGTTGGGACAATGGTAGGCTGGAGATCAGAGGCCTACCCCTAAATATTCAGGAATGTTAATTTATTTGATGCTGTTGATGCCCCGCTAATAGCCCTTTTACCTACCTCTGGTAGCTGCTAGTCCTCAACTGCTCTAAGTGTTGGTTGACAACAACTCACAACTGTCCCTTTCTTCAGAGATTTTCCTCAACCATATGGAAGGGGTATCCTTGCCTGGGAGGTTATGCACCCATACCCACACCCTAACCATTGAGTGACTGACACAAGGACAAAAGGTCAATTCTCTAAACCAAAAGTGGGGTATAGTTGGTCCTCCAGAGTTTCCCCATAGGTCAGTCTAAAGCTAATCTCCAGCCAAGACCACATTCTCGCTTAGGTTCCTCACCACCCTGCCCCAGCCCTATCCTGCTCTTGTTACTCCCCTTCTCCTGAGAGCAGTTCCCCAATAAATGATTTGAATAAACATCCTCATTCTGGTTCTGAGCCTAGGCATTCAAACTAAAATATTTGGTGCCAAAAGTGATCCTAGAGAGGTTTCCAAGGGATTCTAGAGTAAAAACACCCACTGGGTGGATGATAATACAGACACCAACGCTGGTGGTAGAAGAAATATTCAGTCTCAAACCTGTAACACTGCAATTCCTAAGACTTTCACCTGTGTTGAAGTGGAATGGGCCATGTCAAAGATATTTTCAGTCATTTGTTTATGAAAAAATCCATCACCAGAAAACCAGCATTACAAGAAATATTAAAGGAAGTCCTTCAAGTAGAAATGAGATTATACCAGACAAAATCCCAGATCTCCACAAAGGAATGAAGAGCTCTAGAAATGGTAACTCTGTGGACAAACTAAAAGGCTTTGTTTCTTATGATTTAAATATCTTTAAGAAATAATTGATAGCGGGGTGCCTGGGTGGCTCAGTTGGTTAGGCATCTGACTTTTGATTTCGGCTCAGGTCTTGATCTCAGGGTGGTGAAATGGAGACTTGTGTCGAACTCTGCACTGAGCCCAGAGTCTGCCTAAGATTATCTCTCCCTCTCTGCATCTCTGTGCTGTGCGTGTGCACGTGCTCTCTGAAATAAATAAATAAATAAATAAATAAATAAATAGATAGATAGATAAATAAATAAATAAATTTAAAAGTAAAAATAAATTAAATTAAATCTTTTTTTAAGATTTAATTTATTTATTTGACAGAGGAGAGAGAAGGGGAGAGAGCACAAGCAGGGGGAGCAGCAGGTAGAGGGAGAAGCAGGCTCCCCACAAGCAAGGAGCCCAATGTGGGACTAGATCTCAGGACTTGGGATCATGACCTGAGCCAAAGGCAGACGCTTAGCCAACTGAGCCACCCAGAGGTCCCAAATAAATTGAGTCTTTAAAAAAAAAAAGGAATCAGCTGTTGGGACCCCTGGGTGGCTCAGTCGGTTAAGCTCTGACTCTTGATTTCAGCTCAGGTCATGACTTCAGGGTGGTGAGATTGAGCTCGCATCGGGATCCTTGATGGGCATGGAGTCCGCTTGGGATTTTCTCTCTTCTTCTGCCCCTCCCCTCTCCTCCCTCTCTAAAATAAAAATTTAAAAATAAAGAAATAATTCACTGTTTAAAGGAAAAATAATAACAATATATTATAGGATTTGTGGCATATTTGGAGGTAAAATGTAGGGCAAAAAAAAGCACAAAGCCCAGGAGAGGAGAAATTAGAATGTATTGGTTCTTATATTATACACAAGGTAGTATATTGTTTGAAGTTGGACAATGATATGTAAAAGATGTATGCAATAAACCCCAAACAGTAAAATAACACAGGGTTATAGTTAAGACATAATATGGAATAAAATAGTCAATAAAAGACATAACATGGAATAAAATACTCAGTCAAAAAAGGAGACAAAAGAGAATAAGAAAAAAAGAAAAGGAAAAAATATTTATTTTTTAATTATTATTATTTGCCCCAGGGGTACAAGTCTGTGAATCATCAGGCTTATACCTTTCACAGCATTCACCAAAACACAAACCCTCCCCAATGTCCATAACCCATCCACCCTATCCCTACCCTCCCACCCCCCAGTAACCGTCAGTTTGTTTTGTGAGATTAGGAGTCTCTTATGGTTTGTCTCCTTCCCCATCCCATCTTGTTTCATTATTTTTCCCTCCCTACCCCCCACGACCCCCCGCCCTGACCCTCAAGTTCCTCATATCAGAGAGATCATATGATAATTGTCTTTCTCTGATTGACTTATTTCGCTCAGCATAATACCCTCTAGTTCCATCCACGTCATTGCAAATGGCAAGAGGAAAAAAATATTTAATTCACCAATCTGGCACTTGCAAAGACTGGAAGGGCTACAACAGATGACAATGGATTACTGCATGCTTAACCAAGTAATTGCTTTCATTGCTTCTGCTGTGTTGGAACAAGAAAGGACTCTAGAACAGCACCAGGCTACATCAGGCAATTTGACCCAGCTGATGGCATGTTACTGAGGTGTCCTTGGTTAAGGAATATGCTATATGGATCTGGTAATCCACTATAGAAGAGTTGTAACTCATACCTCTAGAAATCTAGAACAGGGACATACTATCATGGTAGAAACCAAGTGTCTGACCATAGAGTATCAAATGACCATGGAGCTTGAACTTCCCATTATGAGCTAGGTTCTGTCAAACCCACCAGTTGATAAGGTCCTGTGGGCTCAGCAGTAATATATCATAAAATAGAAGTGGTACAAAATTGGGGTGCCTGGTGGCTCAGTCGGTTAAGCATCTGTCTTCAGCTTAGGTCATGATCCTGAAGTCTCAGGATCCAGCCCCACATGGGCTCCCTGCTCAGCAGGGGACCCTGCTTCTCCCTCCCCTTCTCCCCCTGCTCCTCCCCCAACTTGAGCTCTCTCTCTTTCTCTCTCAAATAAATAAAATAGAGGTGGTACATTTAGTATCAAGTCTGAGGAAGTCCAGAGAGTACAAGTAAGCTACACAATCTGTCAGAGGTAATTAATCCTAATCATTATGAGGAGCTAGGACTTGCTACCTAACAAAGGCATAGAGGATTGTTTGTGGCACCCAGGTGATCCACTGGGGCATCTTTTGATACAGTTGTGCTCAGTTGAATTACAAACGTGCAGTTATAGCCACCATAGCCTGAAAAGTGTGGTGATCAGGAGGCCTTACTCCCTAGAAATAAGAGTGGGGCACCTAGGCGGCTCAGTTGGTTAAGCAGCTAAATGTTGATTTCAGCTCAAGTTATGATCTCAGGGTCCTGAGATCGGGCCCCATGCCAGGCTCTGCGTTGGGTGTGGAGTCTGCTTGAGGGGCTTTTTCCCTCTCTGCCCCTCCCCCACCCAGTAGTGTGCATATGCACATGCATTCTCTCTTTCTCTCTAAAAAATTAATAAGATAAAATATGTTAAAAAAAGAAATAAGAGTGTAAATATATATGTCAAATCATTACATTGTACACCTTAAACTTACATGGTGTTATATGTCAATTATATCTCAGTAAAGTTGGGGAGAAAAGAAATGACAGTATGGATCAACTCACCAGGCAAGCCAAAGGGGAAGGAGATCTAAAATGGGTAGTAGTAGAAGGAGATGATGAATATCAGTTACAGCCCATGAACCAAATACAACAACAGAGGCCAAAGTTCACTCCCTAACCCTTCCCTTGCAAGTTTTCTCAAAAATCATGGCCAATCAGGATCCTGGAGCAGCCATACCTAGACGTTGTGAATTTAATGTGAGAAGCAACTGGAGATGACTGGTACAAGGGGTGGACTTCAGAGGATCTATGCCCACACCCCAGCTACATTGATTGATAACAACTCACACCTACTGTATTAGTCCTCTTGGGCTACCACAGCAAAATACCCACACACGGGGTGGCTTAAACAAGAGAAATTTATTTTCTCACAATTCTGGGGGCCAAAAAGTCCAAGATCAAGGAACCAGCAAGATTCCGTTTCTGGTAAAAGCTTTCTTCTAGGCTTCCAGATGGCTGACTTCTCACTATGTCCTCACATGGCCTTTCCTCAGTACATGCACACTGAGAGGGAAACAGAAGAGGGAGAGCTTTTCCTTTCTTCCTTTTTTTAAAACTGAGATATAACTGACATGTAGCATTGCATAGTTTTAGGTATACAACATAATGGTTGGATATATGTATATACTGTGAAGTTATTGCCGTGATAAGTTTCTTTAACACCCATAACCACATATAAGTTACAAATTTTTTTCTTGTAATGAGAACTTTTAAGATCTACTCTCTTAACAACTTTTAAATATACAGTATGGTGTCATTTACCATAGCAGCCATGCTGTACATTACATCCCCAGGACTTTAGCTCTTCCTATTCATATAAGCCACTCATCCCACCATGAGGTCCAAACCCTCATGACCCAATCCAACCCTAATTACCTTTCTAATACCTCATCTCAAAATGGCATCAGATTTGGGGATTAGGGCTTCAACATATGAATTTTGGGAGACATAAATATTCAGCCCATAAAAGCTACCCTGTTTTATGGAGAACTGTCAATTCCCTCAAGTGGGAGGCTGCATTCCACCTGAGCAATAACTAATTGACATGGGGACATGAAAGACTGGCTCTTTTGCTTCAATAGGGAATTCATTCTGAGGTCCAATTTATGTTCCAGAGTTTTCTTGCAGAATCAGCTGAGACCACATCCTTGCCAGCTTTTGACTCCCTGTCTCATCTTGCTTCTCTCAGGCTTCCTCCAGAAATGACTCTCCCAATAAATCACTTAAACAAGAATCACTGTCTCAGACTGCTTCTTGGCAAACCAATCCAAGCCAGAGTACATTGGTCAGAATTTTTATGTAACCTTAGGAAAAAATAAAGTCCCCCAAAACATTTCTTTTTTTTTAAGATTTTATTTATTTATTTGATGCAGAGAGATTACAAGTAGGCAGAGAGGCAGGCAGAGAGAGGAGGAAGCAGGCTCCCAGCTGAGCAGGGAGACTGATTCAGGCCTCGATCCCAGGACCCTGAGATCATGACCCGAGCCGAAGGCAGAGGCTTTAATCCACTGAGCCACCCAGGCGCCCCCCCAAAACATTTCTGAAATAGCTTTTCTTGTTAACCAGAGTAAGTGAGGGTTAAGTAATATTTATCTAATGTAGAAAAATATGCCACATCTTACATGTGAATACTGTAAAANCCCAAAACATTTCTGAAATAGCTTTTCTTGTTAACCAGAGTAAGTGAGAGTTAAGTAATATTTATCTAATGTAGAAAAATATGCCACATCTTACATGTGAATACTGTAAAATTCATACCCATTATGGGTGAATATCTGGTTGTCAGATGGTTTACACCACACTTCTTCCTGTAAGTGGATTTATTTTGAAAAAGGTGTCTCTTCCATTGCCAGATGCAAGTCAACACTCTTTAGAAGCATCTTTATCTCACTTTTGTTAAATTCCAGGATAGTTAACATATAGGGTTGTATTAGTTTCAGACATATAATAAAAAGTGACTCAACAATTCCATCCATCACCCGGTGCTCATCATAACAAGTGCACTTCTCAATCCCTATCCTCTATTTCCCCCATCACCCCACCCACCTCTCCTCTGGTAACCATCGGTTTGTTCTCTATTATTAAGAGTCTGTTTCTTGGTTTGTCTCTCTCTCTCTCTCTCTCTCTCTCTCTCTCTTTCTCTCTCTCTCTCTCTCTCTTTTTCCTTTGCTTATTTGTTTTGTTTCTTAAATTCCACATAGGAGCGAAATCATATAGTATTTGTCTTTCTCTGATTGACTTATTTTGCTTAGCATTACACTTTTAGAACAGTCCACAACTTGACAGGAAGCAGAATCACTGCTAGCATGCTAGCAAGGCACAATTTGCAGAACCATGGTTAATTGAATGACCATTCCCCGACTCAAGCTTCTGGGTTTCCTGTTTCATTTGTTTCTACCAGTTGTAGCCATTCACTTGGTACATTCTGACTGAACCCTCAGTGATAACAGCTTCTTCTTTGGTCCTACCTTTGCCTCATAGACTAGTCATGATGGCAACCACTGACATTCATCAGTTGTCCTTGGCTTCATCTCTCAAAGCTACCTTTGCCTCCTTGATTGCATCTGACATATGCTAGTTGTCCCTCTGGAACAGGCCCTGATACTCCTGGGATTTTGGTCTTCTCAGACCCTCTTTGTATAAAACACCCTCTTCTATTTTCAAGTCAGGTGTCCCATTTTACTCAGTCTTGTTGGTACCCCTGAGACTGTCCACTCCGGGCTGGGTAAATTCTTTAAGTTCTTTTTTTATCATCCATATTTTGTTGGGGATTAGACACTTGAAGTTATAGCAGCATTTCTAAATCCTATTTATAGGTATTTTTCGGTTCCTGTTACCAGCCTCCTCCTTTTCTACAAAGGACCTTTCTATAGCACATCTCTGGCCCTCATGGTATGTACTTTTACTTTAGTTTGGATGTTCATCTTTCCTCGTCACATTTATATTGAGCATTTTCTGCATTGTGTCAGAAGATTTCTTCCATAAATATATTTCTTAAATATCTATAAAACAGTCTCTATGCTTACCAATGATGTTTGTCATGAAACATGACAGGAAACTCAATTCCTCCAACTTGGATAGGTAGCACAACATGGTGTTTAACAGCTTGTATTTTGGGGGCACCTGGGTGGTTCAGTTGGTTAAGTGTCTGACTCTTGATCTCAACTCAGGTATTGATCTCAGGGTTGTGAGTTCAAGCCCTGCATTGAGCTTCACACTGAGCATGGAGCCTACTTAAAAGAAAGAAAAGAAAAAAAGAAAAGCTTATATTTTGAAATAAAACAAGCCTGAGTTTGAATCCTGGCTCTACTACTCACAAGCTAGGAGACCTTGACCAAGATGCTCAACTTTTTTTAGTCTGTTTCATTTTCTATAACACAGGCAATGAACATAATAGTACTTACCTCATAAAGTTGTTGTGAGGATGAAATGAGATCAAGCAAAGTGCTTAGCCCAGAGCCTAGAATGCAGTATACATGTCATAAATGTTATTATTATTTATTCACCATCATCAAAGGCAGCTACTCAAGCCCAGAGTAATCCAGCAGTTATGCAAAGGGCCAAGCAATACCTAGTAATAACTGTCCATCAGACCCATCACCACTGTGGGAGGTGGATGTATCAGGGCTGCACCAGAAGTTCGTTACAGAAAAGGTTGGGCCAGAGAGCAGTCAGGCCAGAATGGGACACAAGTACCAAACCAAAGAGTAGAAGGGGGAAGGCAGCCCATCAAAACCTCAACTAGAGAGGCAGGGCAGGGGAGAAGACCAGGACTAGATGACGGTGTGTTTGGAATGACCAGTGAAAGGATAAAATATAAAGGGGTGAACTGTACAGATTTGGAACAAATACCCCCATAGAACAGTATCTTTCCAGGCCCAAGCTACCCTGAGCTGATAGAAGCAGAGCCTTAGAAGAAAAGAGCCAGGACAGATCAGAACCTTCTCAAATTTCAAGTTTTCTCTCCTGCTTCCCCACTTCTGACCTGGGAACAAAGAAGTTTGGCTTTTAGTTAGAAGACTTTGGAATGAAGCCAGTCTCGGGGAAGAGGCTAAGTTGAAAATCAGGGATCTAGAGATCGAACAAACTCTGTGACTGGATCTCACACTTCAAGCCTTAGTTTCTCCACCTGGAAAAGAAAACTTCTCCCTGGAAAATGGCCCAGTTTCCCCTATCATCTCTGGGGTGTGATTGGCCTAAACTGCAAAAACCAGACCTGGCTGATGTTTTCAGCATCAGGCCCCAGAATCCCAGGGGCTGTCATACAAATGATACCTTCCTGACCCTCTCATCACCCCCAGGGACCAGGATGGTCATATCTGCTGTTGGCCCCAAATACATCTCTTCCAGTAGATCTCACAGAATATGACACAGCACCCATTGAATTAAAGTGGTCCATGATCAGACACGTGCTACTGCCTTGTACTGCCTGAATCTGATGGCACCACGCACGTCACTGGTAAACAATTATTATTTACCACCTATAATTGTTTCAAACTCTTGCCTGGAGACAGGAGAATGGGTCTAATGGCGTTTAGAGAATCCCAGTGGCCCAAGAAGTCGGAAATAATCAATACAGTGATTTGGGGATGCTTTAAGAAAAGTCACAGAGGACTTCTGAAGAGTCTGAACAAACATCATTTGTGCCCTCAAATTTCTAGTCCCTGAGGAGATTTTACAAAACCAGAAAGTCCAGTGACCCTCTCCCCAGGACTTGGAACCACAAAGGAATTTGGACCACATTAGGCCCTGCCTTACCTGTCCCTTGCCCTCATTCTCACCCCAAACCAACCTCCATGTGCAGCCCACCCCTAATTACTCATTCATGATGCAAGGAAAGTTGATGAGGCATCTTGCTTAGGGCCCTTTAATCTGGTGGTTTCTGCCCCATAGCACCCATCTTCTATATCCCTAATTCCTAATAGATCTAGAGCTTGGGACTATGGAGACAGGAGAAAGATGCAAATGTGCCCTGACATCAATCACCCAGAACTGATGTTTGGATTGCTGAGACTCTGGGCTGAAAGCCTATCCTGAGTCCAGTCCTCCTTGCTGCTTATCCTCTGAGAGCCTTTGCTTCCCTGATGCTCCTCCTGCCATGAGGAAGTATGCAGGCCGATTTGCTTCTGGCACCTGCCACACTGTAGCATAACACCAACACTAATGGCAGAAATAATCATAGTGACAACAACGGCTTGGTATATATACAGAAGGTACTTGTCATCTCCCCAGGAGCCTCCTGGCCCGGGGCTCAATTGTGACAACGTACCTGACCCTTGGCCCACACTGTGGCATTTGCACACCAGATTTATCTGAATGGTTGACATTATCATTACTGTCATCACCATTCTTGATAACTATTAATTTATTCCTACAAAACACGTTTACCAAAGATAAACTATAAACTGCATGCCAGGTACCATGCAAGATGTTAAAGGAGTTACAAAGATTAACATCTTCAGGAAGTCCACAGGGAGCAAGAGAGATCAAAAAGAATTCCAAAATAGGATTATAGAGACTGTTGTATATAAATATATTTCCAGTGTCTAGAAGAATATTAGATCATAGTGAATGCTCAATAAATGTTTCAATGAATGTTGAATGAATGAGTGAATGGATCAATGAATGAACACTTAAAGAACTATAGGATCTAAGAGTGGGGAAAAAAGTAACTTTGTTGGAGAGAAGTCAAGGAAGGATTCAGAGAAGGTGACATTTGAGCTGAACCCTGAAAGCTGAAAAGGCAGCAGAGTGTACTGGTTAAGAGCATGGAGTCTGGATCCAGAATGCTTGGGTTTGAACACCAATTCCATGTGTTTTGGGGCATGTTACATAACTTCTTTGTGTCTCAGTTTCCCCATCTACAAAATGGGTTCATTTAAAAATATTTTAATAATTTATGAGAGATGGACACCTGGGTGGCTCAGTCGGTTAAGTGGGTACCTTTGACTCAGGTCATGATCCCAGGGTCCTGGGATCAAGCCCTGCATCAGGCTCCCTGCAGGGAGCCTGCTTCTCTCTCTCCCTCTACCTGCTGCTCTGCAGGAACTTGACTCTCTCAGGTACTTGACTTTCTATCTCCATGTCAAATAAATAAAACCTTTAAAAAATTATCTAAGAGAGAGAGAATGATTGGGGGAAGGGATAGAGGGGAAGAGAGAGAAGCATACTCCCTACTGAGCAGGGAGCCTGATGCAGGGCTCAATCCCAGGACCCTGGGATCATGACCTGAGCCGAAGGCAGATGCTTAACCAACTGAGCCACCCAACTGCCCCTATAAAATGGGTTCATAATACCTTCCTTATGGGGTTGTTGTAAAGATGATATGGGTTAATATTTGTAACATGCTTAGAACATAAGTGTAAGTAGCACATAGCACCACCACATGTTTGGTAAATAAATACAACTGGCTAGGAATTCATCAGGCTAGCCGGGTGGAAATTTAAGGTCATGAAGACTAGACAATGTAATGGTATTGAATGTCATCCTTAAGAAATGGTAGTAAAGCCATCAGGGGCAAGAGTTTGCCAGGGGATCTTGAATATCAGGGTAAGGAGTGTGGTGAACCATGACTTATTTATTTGTTTGTTTGTTTGTTCGTTTAATTTTTTTTTTTTAGATTGGGGAGGGAGGGGCAGAGGGGGTAGGGAGAGAAAGAATCTCAATCAGGGTCCATGCTCAGTACCGAACCCAATGTAGGGCTCGATCTCACAACCCTGAGATCACGATCTGAGCTGAAATCAAGAGTCGGACGCTTAACCAAATGAGCCACTCAGGTACCCCAAGCCATGACCTTTTTAAATAACCTGTTTGTTTTGGAATAATTTTAAATTTACAGAAAAGTTGCGAAGTAGTGCTAAGAATTTCAGGATATTCTTTACTCGGTTTCCCCTAATGGTTTCCCCAAGGGAGCCATTTCTGCTAAAGCAAGAGTATAACACAGTCAAGCACATGTTTTCGAAAAGTTGGTGTAGCGGTTGTGAGGAGGAGGAATCGGGAGAGACACTTGAGGTCAGCAGACCAGTGAGGGGGCTGTTAGCGCCATCCTGTAGTCAGGACAGAGGGTGAGGAGGAGAGCATGGATGTGAGAAAATTTCTAGCTATGAACGCTCCAGAAGAGGAAAAACAAGAGCACATTCAGGAGATGCAGGCCCTGGGCTGGCCGTCCCTCTGTTTGAGGCATTTGCGGAGTAGCTCTCTGTATAAGTGGATTAACATCTCTCACCAGGAATCTCTGAGGAGAGCTCAGCGGGCTAGCAGGTGTGGGGAAGTTCAGATGTCAGTGCAAAGGCCAGAGTGGAACAAGCAGTGGCCAAGGCCTGCCCTGGGCCTCAGTTCTGTGCACTGTTCCAGCTCAAGAGGTGGCTGATGGGGCGCTTTATTCTTGGTGACTGGTTAGATCTGCTCAGCTTCCTGGACTCTCATTTGGGGAAATGGGCCCAGAGGAGACCAGAGCGATTGGTGCGGAGTCATCCCTAACCTAGGATGTTATTCATTTGTACCAAGAGTCAGTATGATGTAATGGTTAAACGAGTGGATCATGGCAGCAAACAGACTAGGTTCAAATCCCACCTCTACCCACTTACCAACTGTATACCCTTGAGCAGATTACTTAACTTCTCTGTGCCTCAATTTTCTAATCTGTAAGACAGACAAAATAATAGTATCTGCCTCATAAGGATGATGTAAGAATTAAATGAGATATTTAATATATGACAAGAGTAAATAACAGCTCTTAAGATATATTAGGTCTTATATGTTTAATTTGATTAGTATGTTTAAATGTTTCAATTAATAATTAATACTGGTACTATTTCCATTTTTACATATGAACAGATACTTATTCAGAAGCACTTTGAAAAAGCTGCTATGTGACCCAACCGTTTCTATGTTTGGTAATTGCCCCACTAGAATGGCCCATAAAAATGTCAATATTTACACTAGGTGGTTGAAAAAAAAAAGTTAAAGCAGCAGTTCAACGTGAGGTCTGTTCTAGGTAGAAGGCAATTTGGTAACAGGAAACAGAAATGCACCCAAGCCAGATTAATAACTGGTTGTTTATATTGGAAGGACACAGGGGAAACTCACTGAACCTCTCTCCAACAAGTATAGTCGATGTGCTACAAAACTAGAAGACCATCAGACAGCAACTCCCTATGCTGTTCTCTCACAGGGCCTCATGATTTCTTGCCTCTACATTGCTCTTCACGTCTGCTCTGTTCTTCTCTCAGGGAACTGGCTTCCTCTATTTCCACACACACTATAAGGGCTGTCTCCCAAGACATGAGAAGTTAGAAAGAATGTGATTGGCCCAGGGAGTAGGCAAATGTTCCTTTCCTATTCCCATCTAATCTGTATGACCAGTGGATAGGATTGAGGGATGCAGAGGGATCCTCCTTCTGGAAGAGGACATTCATGGGAAGGATGTGAAGGACATCTCTAGAACAGGGTCCTCTTTCCTGAAATTAAATAAAACAGATGATCACAGACAAAATATTTGTCAATATTTTTGAATTTGTCAATCTTGAGATTCAATATTTGAATGTAGAAGATAAGCTGAGAAATTTATCTAGAGCCCTAGAAACACCCTTTTCCCTGTTGGCTTGGCTGAGTCCAGCTCCAGCCTGCCTGGTTTCCACTGTTTCTAAACTCTGAACCAAGAGCCTCCCCTCCCCCACCAGAATGTTTGATCATGTCGGAAGAATAAGAGCTCCAAGAACTGTTTCTGGCTATTTAACATAACCTGAGAGAGGAGAAAACTTCTCCTAGGCCTATGTTAACAGAACTCCCTCCCAGAATTGTCAGTGCCCAAGGACAGGACTTGAAGTAAAGGAAGCCAGACAGGTTTGGAGAAAGAACCTACTCTTCTAGAAGCAGCAGTCCATGCTTTGTATTAGTTACATTTTGCAGTGTTTCCCAACTTTACATTCACCAGATGTTCGTTCACAGGGGTCCTGCAGAGCTGAAATTTCTGTCCCCATTACCCAGCAGGGAAATTTGAGGTTAGAAGAGGTGATGTGACTTGTCCAAAATCACAGAGTTAGAGTTGGCCTGAGACTGGAACCTAGGCCTATTGGACTCCCAGCTCAGAACTCCACTGTATTGCTCTGCCTGGCAATGGTTTGGGATCTGGGGAAAATATACAGAAGACTAAAGCTTTCAGGAGACCAGGGGTGCCGAGTTAACCAGCTTCTCAGCCCCTCAAGGACAGATAGCCTGATGAGGGTGGTTGAGGACTGTAGAGAATGAGGAATCGATCTGTCATCCCATGTGAAAATGGATTGTAGCCCCAGCCTGTGTGTGTCAATGGAGGTGATTAGCACTTGCGTAAGTTTCTAGCCATCGATTGGCAGGTGAGAATCATTCCAGGAGCAGCGGGGAGCCAGTCCTCTCCCACCTCCATCCCCACCAGCTTCCTCCCTCCACAAGGGTTGCTTCCCCCTCCTGCCACCTGAAGTCTCCAATCCTTCTCCAATTCCCAGGCCTAATGGGTGCTCAGAGGAGGGCACAGCTAGGACCCACCTCATTCAGCCACGCTAGATACGGCTGGCAGAAGGACAGATGGTCTTTTCCAAAGGCACTGCCTGCTTGGAGGGATCGGTGAGTGAGCGGGGCTTAGCTAGGAGCTTATAACATGCTGTGGAAAAAGCAAGTGTTGTACCACATATTGACAATGTGACCATGAGCAAGTCATTTGCTCCTCTGCGCCCCAGTTCTCCATGTGTATGCGTGATGGTTAATTTTACACATCAACTCAACTGGGCTAAAAGATGCCCAGATAACTGGTAAAACATTATTTCTTAGTGTGTCTGTAAAGGTGTTTCTGGAAGAGATTAGAATTTGAATGGGTAAACTGAGTGAAAAAGATCCACCCTCACCAATGTAAGCGGCACCATCAAATCTGTCGGTGGGCCCAAATACAATAAAAAGGCTGAGGAAGAAAAAAAAATGCTAAGGAAGAGCCAGTTCTCTTTTTCTCCTCTTGAGCTGAGATATCCATCTTCCATGCCTGCAGGCATCAGAGCTCCTGGTTCTCAGGCCTTCGGACTTGGACTGAATTATACCACCTGCTTTTTTGGTTCTCCAGCTTGTAGATGGCATATCGTGGGACTTCTCAGCCTCCATAACCATGTGAGCCAATTCCTATAATAAACCTCCATATATATATATATGTCTAAATATATCATCCTATTGGTTCTGTTTCTCTGGAGAACCCTGAATAATACAGTATGGGATTAAAAATAACTTTTCTCACTGGATTGTTTGGATTAAATAAGGAAGTGTATATAAAAGTACTTTGCAGTCCCTGGCACATAGTAGTTAGTTGGAATTGATTCTCCATTCTCCTCAAGAGACACCCACTCTGGGAAGCCTTCTGTAGTTAATCCTAGTTCTATTTCTCTATTCATCACTTGAGTGTCATGTCCAAGTAACAGCAAAAACCTCAGTGTTTGCTATGACCTGGAGAAGTTCTGCCTCCAAGGAAGCTCAGCCCATAGTACTGGGTTGCCTTTGGGGGAGTGAATTGTCAAATTTTAGTAAGGGGATCAGATAGGCTCAGATTCATCAGACCCCCCCCAAGGTTCATCTGGATTTAGAGGTTCTAGCCCAAGGTTGTTATATGGTATCTAGGGGTGCCCTTAGAATTCTTGTGCCTATCAGGCTGTGACCTCTCCCGTTGCCTTCAATTGTACCTACTCTATATGGCAGGCTTCCTTCACTAGTTTTCTTCCCTGTCTCTCTAAGCCTGGAGTTCTGTCCACTTGGTAGTAGTCTTGATTTCCTGCCTTTAACTTGCTCCAGGTGTGTGGACTTATATACTGGTGGCTGGTCTTCTTTTTACAAGAGCTTGGCCTCCCCCTTGCCTTAGTTGGCCATGGTGGGACCACTGAAGGTCTCTGAGGTTACAGCCAACGGGGAGCATCTTCTTGAATCCCCAAATTTGGAGAGTGTGACTTAGAGTTATAAACTCATATTAAGGGTGCCTGGGTGGCTCAGTGGGTTAAAGCCTCTGCCTTCAGCTCAGGTCATGATCTCAGGGTCCTGGGATCGAGGCCCGCATCAGGCTCTCTGCTCAGCAGGGAGCCTGCTTCCTCCTCTCTCTCTCTGCTTGCCTGTCTGCCTACTTGTAATCTCTGTCAAAATAAATAAATAAAATCTTTTTTAAAAAATAAATAATAAATAAAAAAATAAACTCATATTAAACCTCAGGCTATAGTGGTAAATGATAGGATTGTGGTCAGAACCATGGATAGAAGCAACAGGGTTTGGGGTGCCTGGTGTTGAGGATGAGGTCAGTAGCCCGAAGTCCGAGCTGATGCAGTGAACAAGGGCACAGAGTCAGCACCATGGACAGATGCCACAGGCTCCTGTTAAGAGTGGAAGTGCCGTCTTTGAGATCCTGGACTAGTCAAGATTCTTCTAATCATAAGAAATGGAAATCTACTTTAAACTAGCCTAAGCTAGTCTTTGGCTGAGCTGGATGAGTGAGGTGGGACTTATGGTGACTCCGAATGCCCAGAATTGCTGCAATGAGCAGTGGGAAATTATAGGCACTTCCCCCTTTATCTTAAAGTGTGATGTGATTTCTCTAACTGCCTTAGGGCTATTCCAGTTGTCTATTTCTTCTTGAGTAATTTGAGGAAATTGTATTTTTATCCAATTTATTGGTGTAAAGTTGTTCGTAGTATCCCCTTATTAACCTTTTAATTTTTGTAGGATCTGTAGTAATAAACCTTTTCTGGCTCCTGATATTGATATTGGCAATTTATATCTTATTTCTATCTTTCCTGATTAGTCTGACTAAAGATTTATAAACTTCACTGATTTTTCTTTTTTTCTCTTTTTTAAAAAAGATTTTATCTATTTGAGAGAGAGAGAGCACGAAAGGGGGGAGGAGCAGAGGGAGAGGGAGAATCAGACTCCTTGCTGAGCAGGGAGCCTGATGAGGGGCCCCAAGCACAGGACCCTGAGATCATAACCTAGAACATGACCTGAGCTGAAGGCAGATGCTTAACCAACTGAGCTACCCAGGCACCCCTCACTGATTTTTCATTATTCCTTCCACTACCTCCACTATGCCAGTTTGGGACATTATCATTTTACTGTGGCAGCTGCCTAAGAGGCCTTTATGCACTGGTCCTCCATTCCAGTACACTCTGCCTACTGCTGCCAAATGATGCTTCTTCGAAGGTCTCTTTCATCTGGGACTCTCACTGGACCTACATTGCTTTTGAATAATTTCCAAACCCCTTTTCTTGACACTCAAGTCCGTCCACCACCATCTGACAAACATTCATATCTCCAGTCATCACCCACTCCTCCACTGCATGAATCCTCCTGTTTTCTAGCCAAATGGGCACATTTGTCATTCCCACTAAATCTAGGTAATTTCTCAGCAATGTGCTTCTACAACTCTTCAGCTGTGGCTGCTGAGGAAAAAACACCAGATTTGGAGTCTGAAGGCCAAGATAGGAAATGAGAACTATCCCATTTACGGGTTATATGGCCCATTTTCTTCATCTGAAATATAGGGTAATAATGCTTACCTTGTGGAGTTATTCTTAATTCATACAGCAAGTGCTTGTTGAAGGAATATGCCATGAGGCCTACAGGCATACCAGTGTGCATGTATGTACATGTGCGTAGTTGCATGAGAAGCAACATCCTGGTGAAGGGATGTTCCCGGAAGACAAATATGAAGAATAACAATAGGCAGCATTTATTGATTGCTCACCATACAGTTAACCCTTGAACAACAGGGCATTAGGGATGCTGACTTCCTGCACAACCTAAAATTGACATATAACTTTTGACTCCCCCAAAAACTTAACTACTAATAGCCTACTGCTGACCAGAAGCCTTACCGATAACATGAACAGGCGATTAACACCTATTTTATATATCATTTGTATTATCTACTGTATTCTTACAAAAAAGTAATCTAAAGAAACTATCAAGAAAAGCATAAAGAGGAGAAAATACAATAACAATACTGTATTATATAAAAAATAAATCCACGTATGTGAGCCTGTACGGTCCAAACCTGCGTTGTTCAGTAGTCAAATGTATTTGTTTGCTAAGTGCTTACCTGTACTAGGCTCCAAGGCTGGAGCAGTAAGCAGACAGACAAAACACCTTGCCCTCTTGGAGTTTACATTTAATCCTTACATTCTAATCCTACATTTAATCATCTGGAAATCTGAATTGTAGGCTGTATTCTTTTCATTTCCAATTAAAATTTTTTAATTGTGGTAAAATGAGCATAGCACAGAATTTACCATTTTAACCATTATAAAGCTACACTTCAATGGTATTAAGTACATACATTCACATTCACATGACCACCAACCATCTCTAGAACTCTTTTCTTCTTGCAAGACTGTAACTCCATATCCACTAAAACATTACCCCAGCCCCTGCCAACCACCGTTTTACTTTCTGTCTCTGAATTTGAATAATCTAGGTACCTCATATAAATGGGATCATTCAGTCTTTTTTGTAACTGGCTTATTTTTTTAAGTAGGCTCCAGGCCCAGTGTGGAGCCCAATGTGGGTTTGAACTCATGACCCTGAGGTCAAAACCTGAACTGAGATCGAGAGTCAGACACTTAACGCACTAAGCCATGTCCATAACTGTTTTATTTCACTTAACATAATGTCCTCAAGGTTCATCCATGTTATAGCATATGTCTGAATTTTCTTCTTTATTAAGGCAGGTTGATATTCCAATGTATATATTTTTTGAGAGAGAGTGTGTGTGTCTGGGGGGCAGGCAGGGGAGGAGGAAGAGAGAGAGAGAGAGAATCTCAAGCAGGCTCCGTACCCAGCACAGAGCCCAACTCTGGGCTCAATCTCACAACCCTGAGATCATAATCTGAGCTGAAACCAAGGGTCGAACATATAACCAACTGAGCCACTCAGACACCACATATATTTCTTTTTTTTTTTAAGATTTTGTTTACTTATATTTGAGAGAGTATGAGAGTGAGAGAGAGACAGCATGCATGTGAACAGGGGGAGGGGCAGAGGGAGAGCATCTCAAGCAAATTTGCACTGAGTGTGGAGTCCCACAAGGGGCTCAATCTCATGACCCCGAGACCGTGACCTGAGCCAAAACCAAGAGTCAGATGCTTAACTGACTGAGCCACCCAGGCACCCCCACTTTTTTAAAGCAAATCAATATGTGTACATGGTTTTTAGAAGTCAGCTAGTACTACAAATATTATCACGAAAAACAACAGTTCATACCCCACCCCTAGCCTCACTCCCCAAGGCAGTCACTTAAAATAATTTGAGTTGTGTCTACCCATAATTACCTCTCAATATCTAAATAATACGCTTTTATGTTAGTTTTTCATCTACTGGGAAAGATCATTTAATCTTATGGCACTCTACTGCTACACCTCTCCCTCTTGCCACCTTCTAATATAATTATATCACAATTTTTGGTTACATTGATATTCAGGGTTTGCCTTATTGATTTGGCACATGTCATTCGTTGTTGACATTGCCTTTCCTGTACAGTTTTTCTCAATCTTCCCTTGTGTTAACAACCTTGTTTTATTTCCTTTCTCCCATTTTCTTAGTTTTGTACTGGTTTATCATGCATACTTCCCATCTCTTCAGCAGAATGTAAAAGCCTTCTAAATGCTAATTTCCATAGGGTGCCTGGGTGGCTCAGTGGGTTAAAGCCTCTGCTTTCGGCTCAGGTCATGATCTCAGGGTCCTGGGATCGAGGCCCGCATCGGGCTCTCTGCTCAGCAGGGAGCCTGCTTCCCCATCTCTCTCTGCCTACCTCTCTGCCTCTTTCTGATCTCTCTCCCGCTGTGAAATAAAATAAATAAAATAAAAAAAAATAAAATAAATGCTAATTTCCATAGAGAAAAACACAAAAAATAATCTATTAATTCCACTTTTACTTGTTCTTAGGGTATCCCTACTGGAGGCTGCCATCTACCTGCTCAATGTGTACTGACTCTCTGGGCCATAGTTGGCCAGGGACTCTCCTTTATAATTTTTTCGGGCTGAATCTTCTTTCCCGGATCCCACATCTTTTTCTTTCTTGCTAGTCCTTCATTTTGATGGACATCCATCAGTAGCTTCCTGAGAAAGAATATATGAAAAGTAAAATTTTCGAGACCTTGAATTTCAGAAAATTCTCTATTCTACTCTCACAGGTGATTTATAGCCTGGCTGGTACAACAATTCTTTAGAATTTTGAAGTCATTCTTCCAACATGGCTATTGAGAAGTCCATTGCCTGCTTCTGCTATTATCCTTTGTGTGTATATTGTCCTTTCCGTATGGAAACTTTCAAGATTTTATCTGTGACCTCGCCCATCTAAAAGTTCACAAGATTTGATAGGGGACTCTTTTAATTTATTTTATTTGTCACATCTTTGATAAGCCTTTTCACTCTGAAAATTCATGTCTTTTATTTATTTTTAAAAAGATTTTATTTATTTGAGAGAGACACCACGAGTGGTGGGGAGGGGTAGAGGGAGAGGAATAAGCAGACAACCCACTGAGCAGGGAGTCCAATGCAGGGCTTGATCCCAGGACCCCAGGATCATGAACTGAGCCAAAGGCAGATACTTAACCTCACTGAGCCAACCAGGTGCCCTGAAAATCCGTATCTTTTAGCCCTGAGAAATTTCTTCTGTCATTTCTGTGAATCTCTTTTCTCCATCTTTCAATATCTAAAGATCTTTTCTCTGCTCAGTTTCCCCAGTGAAGAACCCACCAGTCTCCACCTGAGCAGGTATGCACCTGACCACAAGCATTCTAGAAACCATGTCTCATGAGCCCTAGAGTCTCACTCTTCAGACTCTCACTCAATGTTCCTCTTTTCATTAGGACAATTCTTCTCTCATTACCACAGTGCTGAATGTTCCTAGACTGGAGACTTTCTGGTTTGCTCTTTAAACAGAATAAAACCTCCAGTCCCTGCCAGGTTTTGGAAGGTGTAGTCAGGTATCTGTGTGTAATAAGGAAGGGGTCTGTTTCTTATGTTCCCTTTTCCCCAATCCCTTGTTCTTAGCCCTATGCCTCACTCCCACCTTCTGCTATAACTATTGCCTCCAATATCTGTTCTTTCCCTGGCCCTGGGTCTCCAACTGGATGACTCCTCTTTGGCATCTTTTGTTGTAGCACCTGGTATGCAGCTCTCCCAGCTCTGCAACTCTTCCATCCACTTGCTAATCTTCCAAAAATGTGTTGACATCTGTGGTCTACCATTGCCTCTTTTATATTCCTTTACTTTTATTTTAGTGAGCCTTGTTGAGGGAACAGATATAAATGCATGTATTCCATCTGCCACACTTAACCAGAAATCCAAAGACTGCACTCTTAATTACCATGCTATATTGCCTCTCAAATGAGACAGTACCTCTGGGATCCCACAGCCCAATGATGATGAAATGAGGTTACACATGTGAACATACTTCGTAAGCTCCAAAGAGCCCTTTGAATGAGAGAATCTATGTTAAATTCCCCTACCCAAGTTCCCTCCTTCCTCCTCTCTGCTTTCTGATTCCTCCTCATCTCCAAGGTACAGCTCAAGCTTATCTCCTCCTTGGGGCCTTCCCTGATCAACCCAGCTAACAGGATGGCCCTGAGCCCTGGGCCCTGAGCCACCGCAGGATTCTCTGTTCACCTCCCTTGGCCCTAAGCAATGCTACTTTATTCCACTGTGGGCACAGAGCTACTGGCCAAGATGCATAGTAAAATGTGGATCTTTCAGTGTATAACAAAAGAGATTTCCTTCTTCCTACAGTCAAGAGACACAAGCGTGACTAAACAAGGATGAGGTTTGGGGGCAAGGGAAGGAGAGTTTTTTCCTTTGGTAGCAAGATTAGGAGTTAAAGTAGCTTCTGTGTCCCTGCCGTCTGAGGTCTACCTTCTCCCTTGTATCCTCTCCTCTCTTCAGATGTCTCCTCCAGGCAGAGGGGGCAGTGGCAATGGCTACACCAACAAGTCTGTGCCATTGGTCCAGAGGTTGTGTCCTTTCACTCCTTCCCTCTTACCAGACCTTTGATGTGACTTCAGAGAGCTTCAGTTCACATCCACAGAGAGCTTAGGCCAGGGCAGTGGTGGAAAAGGGACTGGTCTCTAGCCAGAAGCAGTTGATCTCAATCTCACAAAGATCCCAATTAGCAGCATTGCTCACAAGAACTAAAATGTGATCAGTAAAATATGGCATATACTCATATAGTATTCAGCCTTAAAAGAAAGGAAATTCTGACGTGCTACCACCTGGATGAATCTTGAAGACATGATGTTAAGGGAAGTAAGCCAGCCGTAGAAAGACAGATGCTGTCTTATTGCACTTACATGAAGTGCCTAGATTAGTCACATTCAGAGACAGAAAGTGGAATGATGGTTGGCAGGAGCTGCGGGGGCAGAGGGGAATAAGGAGTTATTGTTTAATAAATACAGAGTTTCAGTTTTGCAAGAGGAAAAACTTATGGGGATGGGCAGTAGTAATGGTTGTACAATAACGTGAATGTACTCAACACCACTGAACTGTACCCTTAAAATGATTCAAACAGTAAATTTTATGTTATGTGCATTTTATCACAATTGAAAAAGTGGAAAAAGAAGAGATCCTGATTATCTTCCAAGAGACAGAGTCCATCTCAGTCTTTACCAAACATTCCACTACAGTAAAATGTGCCATCTCGGGTCCCCTGACTGGTGTTGATTAGGATGAAGGAAACTGAGTTTGTCTGAGGACTGCAGTTGCAGGGAGCTTTCTCAGGGTCGGCACTCCTGTCCTGGAGAGTGGAAACACACAGGTGCACTCACATGCGTGTGTGTGTGCGCACACGCGCACACACACACACACACACACACACACACACACACACATGCTTGCACTCCCATTCCCAGACTGCCTCCCACCCACAGCTTTGGGTGCAGCGGCAGCACTACCTACCCCACGTGTGTGCACCAGCAGAGAAGTCCACTCCCTCTTCATTCTCCCCCATCCTTTCAGACCCTTCTTCTTGGAGACCCTTGAAGCAGGGGCTGATTTGGCTAGAAATAGCCAGCAGGAGCAGCGAGGTGGAAGAATGGCCTAGAAGACAAAACACAGCAAGGAGGTCAGGTCACTCTGGCTGGCTTCCACCCTACCACAGACTGTCCCTGGGCTTAGGATCCCAATTTCCCCACTTTTTTTTTTTTTGTCTAGAGCTTGTCATTCAAAATGAGAGCCACTAGCCATGCAAGGCTGTTGAGCACCTGAAGTGTGGCTAGTCTGAATTGAGATGACCTGTAAGTGTAGCATACATATCAGAATTTAAAGACTTAGAAAAAGAATCAAGAATGTCAAATATCTTGTGGGGAAAAAAATGTTTCTATATGAATTACATGCTGACATGATAGGCTTTTAAATATACTATTGAGTTAAATAAAATATATTACTAGCATGAATTTCATCTGTTTCTTTTTACTTTATTTAATGACATCTGTGGCTTGCATTGTATTTGTGTTGGACGGCACTAGCCTGCAACCCATCCTGATCCCAGACTGCTTGGCTGGTCCCTGACCCATTGCTTGGATCTTGTCATTCCTTTCCACAGAAATAGGACCCTTGTCACCGTGGGCATCCTTTGCTGAATGGAGTAACAAATAGATTAATGCCAAGCCCACCTGACATGGACATCACCTCCTGCCTGGACTCCTTCCCACTGTTTTTTCTGGCCAGAGCACGCCCTCTCCTCTTCCCTGCTACCCATTCTGCTTGAAGTCCAAACACATGCTGGGTCTCTGGCCTAGACACAGGCCCAGAACTCTCCAGGAAGCCCCTGACAGGCTGGACCCACACCATCTGCTAGGGGAAAGCCAAGGGGCCTCAAACACCATGCCTTTCTCTTATTTTTTCCTTCTTCCTTCTTATCCGCCCTCTCCTCCCCCCACTGGTTCTTCTCTTTTTTAAAAGTCTAATTCTGAGCAGCCGGCTCTGTTCAGCCTGACTGGTTTGTTATGGCTTATAATCTGCGCCAGGATTAATTAGCTAATTACTGACAAACGTCCGCTGGCAAGATTCTGTTCCAGCTTGTCAGCTTGAAGTGTTTAATTATTTTAATCATTTACTTTCATCTTCAAAATTTATGCTGCCAAGAGAGTTGCAGGGCATCTTTTAATTATGATTTGGGGTTTCTGCTGGGCTGTGTTCTGTTCCTGGGAATAGGGGATATTATTTTTTACTAGTCTTCCACCAAGACCTGAACCCCCTTCTACTCCCAGGGCCCAGCATCATTCTCTGAGGATTGGAGGTGGGGAGAGAACCCAGGTCCACTGTGGACACCACCTCTTCTTTATCTCCAGATCATGATATGCACGGAGCACGATATGAATATGCATTTTGTGAGTACCTGCTCTATGCTGGACATTGTGCTACATATTATTGATATTATTTCACATTTGTGAGTGTTTGTAGACACAGAGCACAGAAACAGCTTGAGAACTGAACAGAGTGGCCTGGGGTGATCGGTGGTGAGAAGAAACATAAGGAATGGGCTTAGAGTATTCATTTATGATGTAATTTACCAATAGTCAAGTGAGGTTGTCTAAAATATAAAGCTCTGTGGTGTCACCTATGTGTACACCACTGCCCAGATCAATGTACCCTAGATACTCCTTTACGCCCCCTCCAAATCAATACCTCCCAAAGGTAACCCCTGCTGACCTCTATCACCATAGATTTGTTTCTCTCATCTTCACTGTCATATAAATGAAATCATGTGACATGTCCTCTTTTATGTGTGACTTCTTTCACTCAACATTTTGTCTGTGAGAGAAAAGGTTCTTTAATATAAATCATAGTCCCTGGCCAAGGCTTTGGTTTGGGTCCAACTGAGAGATTCAACCCAAGTCTTTAGAGAGACTTGGCCATGGTTTTCTTTCTCATTAGCATCATCCTAAAAGTGAGTTTGGATGTAATTTTTCTCCTTCATTTCCTCATCTTCTTTACTTCTCCATCTCTCCTCTCCTCCTGCCCCTCTCTCTTCTCTTCCCCGCAAAGACATGTTTATCACCGTAACCTATTGGGAAGTTATTTTTGAGCTTCAGTACATGCCATTCCTGATGCAAAGTTTAGGTGTTTCTTAATGACGTATGGTGTCTAGAGGGGGATTGTGAAGGGCAAAAGACTGTGTCTCTATTTTGGATTGGATTCTATCCTCCAAGAAAGATATGCTGGAGTCCCAGCCCCCAGTACCTTCTAATGTGACCTTATCTGGAGATAGGGTCTTTCCAGGAGTAATCCAATTAGAATGAGGTCGTTAGGGTGGATCCTAATCTGATAGGACTAGTGTCCTCAGGAAAAAGGGAGATTCGAACACAGATAACACACATCAACATCTCTACTGTGCAGATGAGGGCAGAGATGGAGGTGATACTTAACACAAGTCAAGAAATGCCAAAGATGGGCGCCTGGGTGGCTCAGTGGGTTAAAGCCTCTGCTTTCGGCTCAGGTCATGATCTCAGGGTCCTGGGATCAAGGCCCGCATCGGGCTCTCTGCTCAGCGGGGAGCCTGCTTCCTCCTCTCTCTCTGCCTCTCTGCCTACTTGTGATCTGATCTCTCTCTGTGTGTCAAATAAATAAATAAAATCTTTAAAAAAAAAAAAAAAAGAAATGCCAAAGATGGTCAGCAACCCACCAGAACCTGGAGAAAGGCTTGAAACAGACTCTCTCTCACAGTACTCAGTAGGAATCAACCCTGTGGACAACTTGATCTCATAATTCTAGCCTCCACGACTGTGCGACAACAAATTCTGTTATTGAAGCCATTTAGTTTTGTGGTTCTTTGCTATGACAGTCCTAGCAAACTAATCTATCCCCAAAGGGAGCTCTGGCAGGTCCTTCTGAATATGTGTCATGAAACCAACAGCAACTTCTACAGGATCTTCTTTTTTTTTCTTTTTTTTTTTAAGATTTTAATTATTTATTTATTGTGTGTGTGTGAGAGAGAGAGAGGTGGGGGCAGAAGGAGAGGGAGGAAGAGTCTCAAGCAGATGCCTCACTGAGCGTGGAACCTGACGTGGGGCTCGATCTCACAACCCTGAGATTGCGGCCTGAGCCAAAGCCAAGAGTTGGACACTTAACCAACTGTGCCACCCAACGCCACATCTGCCAAGATCCTCTATGCTAGAGCCACCAAGGGTTAACCCAGCCCCAGGCTGGGAGTGTCTGAGGTGATAGCTCAGAGCTGAGAGACTAAGGAGAAGAAAAAGATCAACTTAATGAGCTCAGTAATGCCATTAATGAGGCACCAGGCAACATCCAGGGGGCTTCTATGATGGCCTCCACCAGGGTAAGACAGACTGAAGGGTGCCAGCTTCTGATGTGATACGATCTATCCTATTTATGCCCGGGATGGGGGGTGGGAGTGGACACAAAGACTCCTTGTCCAGTGGCCAAGATGGCGTGGGACTCCCCTCCCCACCTCTGGACTTGGGTGTGACCCAGCACATACTTTCTGGCACACAGTGCGTAGCTGAGTGCACCCTCACACACGCTTGCACCTAACCGCAAGCTTCAGCAAAGGCGCTCTTCTCTCTCTGTGTTTCCCTCCTCCCGCTCCCACCCACCCTTAAAGTTCCATCTGGAACAGTTTGCATCCTAGGAATGCAATTGGGCATCTTGCTAGCCTGTCTGGCAAATGCATAGAGAACCTTCTGCCCAAATTCTACAAAACCCTTTTCCCCTGCTGTTTCATGAGAGAAATCACCCCAGCTCTCATCCCTCCTCCTTCCAAGGATCCCATCCCTAAGGTCAGAGCCAGGTCTTACTGCCTTCCACCAGAGTCAAAGGTTGCCTAACAAGCCCACTCCCCCCACCCTATAGCCAAGGAGTCTCCCCATCCTGTCCCTGGAGGCTTACATGGGGTCTGGGCCCCTGTCTCAGTCTGTGTCTCCTATAACTAAGTCTAGTTTACGATGATTTGCACGCTGAGAGAATAGGGGGCTGATCTCCCACCATGAGCTGTCTGATAATCTCAAACATAAGTGAATCTCAGTCACAGATGATCACAAGGCCTGTGCCTGGGAGGCTTATACTGAAGTAAAGAATGGGGAGAGAAACAGGATGGGACCTGGATTCTAGCCCTGGCCCTGCCTTTAACACAGTCGCAAGCCACCTTCCTTCTAAGTGTGTTTCCTCACCTGAAAAATGGGGCCATTGATGTCTACTGCATAGAATTATGCAGAATAAGTAAGCGTATAAACTGTAAACTGCATGTAGTATATTCACACGATGGAATATTATTCAGCCTTAAAAAGGAAGGATATTGGGCACCTGGGTGGCTCAGTGGGTTAAAACCTCTGCCTTCAGCTCAGGTCATGATCTCAGAGTCCTGGGATCGAGGCCAGCATCGGGCTCCCTGCTCAGTGGGGAACCTGCTTTCTCCGCTCTCTGTCTCTCTGCCTGCCTCTCTGCCTACTTGTGATCTCTCTCTCTCCATCAAATAATTAATTAATTAATTAAATATTTTTAAAAAAAAGGAAGGATATTCTGACCATGTTACAACATGAGTGAACCCTGAGTACAGGATGGTCAGTGAAATAAACCAGTCACAAAAGGATGGATACTGCACGATTCTACTTATATGAAGTCCTAGAGTAGCCAAATCCTTAGAGAAAGAATGTCGAATGGTGACTGCCAGAATCTGAGAGGAGAGGGGAATGGGAAGCTATTATGTAACGGGCACAGAGGGTCTGCTTGCACGGTGAAGAGTTCTGGAGCTGGATGGTAGCGGTGTTCACACAACAATGGGAACGTGCTTACCATGAGTGCAGGCAACAAGGTGAGTGTGAGGGGGGTGGAGGGGTGGGGGTGGGCACTGAATAGGAACAGGAAAGAGCCGGGATTCAAAGTGAGCATCTGGCTGGAGAAAGGGACCAGGGAGTTGGAAGAACATGACTTGGGCATAGATGAGATTTATAGATAAGAGAAGCAGATTGGAGTCCACCCCAGCATTTAAAGGGTGGGTGGAGGGGCATCTGGCTGGCTCAGTTGGAAAGCGTGGGGGTCTCCAGCTCAGGGTTGTGAGTTCAAGCCCCACTTTGGGCATGGAGAATTCTTAAAAATAAGTAAATAAATAAATAAAGTAGAATAAATAAAGGGTGAGTGGAGAAATAGGAGCACGGGACCAAGAATGAGGTATCACAAAGGAGAAAGAGAATGAACATGCAGCGCTGTCATAGAAGTCAAGGGAGGAGAGGGTCCCAGGAGAAAGATAAGGGTCCACAAGCATCAAATGTTTCAGACAGGTGGTGAGAAAGACCACTGGGATTGGCTTTCAGATTTATTAGCAGCTCTATCAAGAGTGGCAAGAGTGGTGGGACAGAAAAGCCAGACTGCAGTGTTTCAAAAAGAGAATGGAAGGGAAGGAAGCGTATCCACTGATCACAACTATTTTTCCAAGAATTGTCCTAGTGAACGGAAGGAGGGGATTTGAATGATGGTTTGAGGTAAGTCCATTTTGGGATGGAGAAGATGTAAGCAAGTTTTATAGGCTAAAGAAGGAGCCAGTAGATCGGGAGAAAACAAAGATTCAGGTTGAAGATGCAGAAGAGTGAAGGGCTGTCCAAGAGCTAGTTTTGCCCAGACTCCCTCTGAGCACCCCCTGCCCCTGCTTCATGTACATTCAGAGAGCCCAGACCCACTCAGGCTCCACCTGTGCTGACAAGAGGGGACCCCTTTGCCCTTTCACATGGACACTGAGATTAACAACATACTCTCATTCCCACCCCCCGACTCACATATACCCTTCCCAACACACTGCTAGCACATAGTACACATCATTAATTTATGTGCAATTTTTATAGACTACTCCATTCTGTGTTCTTCACAAGGTTGTGAGAAGTATAATGAAATGAAAAGCATATCTAAATGCCCTGTAAAGTAGGAATAATGCAAATATTAGTATTTTATCATTATTATTGACAAACAGACTCACTCAGACACATATACACATAAGCCCATGAACACAGGCAGAGGCTTGCTTTTTTTAAAAAGATTTTATTTATTTATCCTAGAGAGAGAGCCAGAGATACTTAGAGAGAGCATGAGCAGGGAAGAGAGGGAGAAGCAGGTCCCCGTCTGAGAGAGGGCCCAACGTGAGGCTCGATCCCAGAACCCCAGGATCATGACCTGAGCCGAAGGCAGATGCTTAACTGACTGAGCCACCCAGGCGCCCCACATGCAGAGGCTTTCATACATCAACCTTGCACACACAGGTCACATACAAGCTCACATTGTTTGACTGGGGCCTATCCCTTCACACCTGCCCAGGAGTCCACTAACACACTCACACAGTCCCCTGTAGGCCTACATAAATATGTACAGGTAAATACATATGCACAGTCTACCTTAGTCCCATACAAACCCACACATGTCCAAATCATAAGCACACTCTCACCTCGGCTCACATATGTGCAAGTAAATTTGTGCATACACACTCACAGAGGCCCACATGGCTGCACAAAATTAAGTGAAAAGTCTTTTTTTTAAAGGTTTTATTAATTTACTTATTTGACAAAGAGAGATCACAAGCAGGTAGAGCATCAGAGGGAGAAGTAGGCTCCCCGCTGAGGAGAGAGCCCAACATGGGGCTTGACCCCAGCACCCTGGGATCATGACCTGAGCCAGAGGCAGATGCTTAACCAGCTGAGCCCCTCAGGTGCCCCTACACTGAAAGTCTTCCCACCGGAGGAGGATTGAGTTGAGTGGACATCCATGAGCCAGGGAAGACATCTTGGTTAGCAAGTGATTTTACCAAACTGTAGCTTTGTGTCAAGATATTCGTATCCTCAGAGAACCAATCTGTCTGGGGCCAAGTCAGGGTAGCAGAGAGATTGAGATAGAGAGAAGGAGAGAGAGGATGTTGAGAAGAACAGAACTCTTCCCTCGCTCTCCTTGTTTGCCTCTCTCTAGATGCCTAGGGGTCCCTATTCTCACACTTCTGAGCAGAAGCTGCGGATCCTCTGAGCCACAGTTCCTGTCCTTGGAGAGGCCTCATCCCCCAGGCCAATGCCACAGTCATCGGTTAGACCTCACAGGATGTCTGCACAAACTCAGCTGCCCCCAGCCTCTCCTCTCCTGGTTTTCCTGCGCCATCCCCAGCAGGGCAGCTGTGTGCAGACGGGTCTCCACTTGGGTGATGAAAAACTCTGAGTGAGAGAAAGGAAGAACTCTGTCCTGGGAGTGGCACATGTTGGTCTCATCAGGGCCTCAGCCTAGCACACAGGCCTTTTCACAAACCCCCAACCAGTTCCCAGCCTTTCCTTAAACTGCTGCTTCAATCCCTCTTCTGAAGCCCACATCTCCACCAACTTCTGGCTTCATTCTCAGCATATAATCTCACCTCTTTCTTTACAGAGAACATACATGGTTTAAGGACCAACAGAAGCAGACCCTCTTAGCTTCCTGAACACCCCCTAAGAGAATCCCCCTAAATTTGTTCTCATCCTTACTCCTCCCATCTCAGAAGTATCCACAACTGATTGCTCACTGATGCTCTGCTTCCCATCCCTATTTTTTTTTTAAAGATTTTATTTATTCATTTGACACAGAGAGAGAGATCACAAGTAGGCAGAGAGACAGGCAGAGAGAGAGGAGAGAGGAGGAAGCAGACTCCCTGCTGAGCAGAGAGCCCGATGCGGGCCTCGATCCCAGGACCCTGGGATCATGACCTGAGCCAAAGGCAGCGGCCCTAACCCACTGAGCCACCCAGGCGCCCTCTGCTTCCCATCCCAATCTTTCCTAGAACTTTTCTCTATCAACTACTCCCATCTCCTATAACTTCAGTCTCTTGCTCTCCACAAGAGCCCTCTTGCATTTAAATATGCTGATATCCCTCCCAGCTTAAAAAATAAGTTATTCTTCTATACAACACTTCTATCTACCATTCTGTCTCCTTCCATTCATTGCCAATTTTCTTAGAAGAGTTGTGTCCGCTCACTCTATCCTTCTCTTTCCACCCTGCATTTCCCAAGTCACTACAATGTCTTCCGTACTCCACCCACCCGCACCCCACCCCCACACAGCTGCCCACCAAGAGCACCAGCCGTGTCTTTTGAGCTGACCCAATGTCCACCTCCCAGTTCTCACCATTGGAAGCTCTTGGCAGCATTGGACATTACTGACCAGTCAGTCCTTCCTTGGGACACTCTCCCCTGATTGTCTTCTCTCTTGGCAAATTTTGACTCTCTTGTCTTCCTCCCACCTCTCTGACCACTTCTTATTGGCTTCTTCTTTTTCTGTCCTATTCCTTGACTTTCCATGTCCAATCAATATTAATTCTGTAGCTTCTGCCTCCTAAAGATCTGCAAAGGAAAAGAAGTCTACTTCTCTTTTTGTCACGTGAGACTATCGGCTTTAATCCTAATTTGAACAACACCTCCCTAACTAGATTCTCTGGATCCACTCTTGCCTTTCCTTACTTACTATCTATTCCTCATCTGAGTTATCCTTTTAAAATACAAATCTGACTATATCCTTCTGCTGCATAAAATCCCTCCTTAGCCTCTCTTTGCCTGTATGATAAAATCCAAATTCTGAAAGGTGGCTTACCAAAGCCTATGTTCACATTCTACCTTCTCTTGTGGCTTCACCTCTAACACCTACTCCCCTTGCCTTTTGTTTTGATTTTTGTTCTTTTTTACTGTGTTATATTAGTCAGCATAAAATACATCATTAGTTTTTGATGCAGTGTTCTAAAATTCATTGTTTATGTACAACACCCAGTGGTCTATGCAATACATGTCCTCCTTAATAGCCACCACCAGACTCACTCATTCCCCCACCCCTCTCCCCTCTAAAACCCTCAGATTGTTTACCCCCCTTGCCTTTTATGAGCCATTTCAGTTTAGCTAAACCCATTTCAACTTTTGAAATACAGGATGCTATCTCTTTCCTTTAGTCAATCGAACATCCTATTATCTCTGCCTAGAACACTTCCCTACCCTTGCTCCCTACCTTTACCTAAACAACTTATCCTTCAGGGCCCAAATCAACCATTGGTTCCTTAAAACCCTCCCCGCCCCACCCATCCTTTATTCATTTGTTCATTTATTCAGTGAGACTAGTTGCACATAAACTTTAAGACCCTCAAGGAGAATGCCCATTCCACCCAGGGACCTGCTAGGGGAATAGAAAGTGAAGAAAAAGAACTATAGTGTCCTAATTACTTGATGGGAGGCAAAACTACTGAGAAAGAGAGAGTTCACTGAGCTTAGAATGACAATACATAGAAAAGTAATGAGAACTATGAGATTTTTCCCATGTGTGTTTTAGTTAAAGTTTCAAGGGCCAGATAGGGAACTCCATACTGACCAGGAAAACAGATTTCATAACAAACCATATTTATTGGGCACTACAGGCACTAGATGAAGCATGTCATGTGTTTCATCTACCACAATCCCTGTGACAAGATAAGTATTATGATTCCCATTTTGCAGATGAGGAAAATAAAATCCAGAAGAGTTAACTGATTTGTCCAAACTCTCACAGCAGATGTGTGGCAGACACAAAGTCAGACCTAAGTCTGTCTGAACCCAAAACCAATTCTTGATCTTGGCATTCTTCTGCCCATTATTACCACAGGAGTAGGTTTAGAGGGAAGCTAAAATACATCAAGGAGATGGAGAGCCCATCAGTAGTTTCCACACTTAATGTCCCCGTGGCACCCATCCGATGTGTGCTGACAGTCTGACAACTTACACAGCAGCTGGTTTGCTCGGAGGAGATCTCTGTTAATTAAAATAGCACAAAGGGAGAGCAGCGCACAAACCATGTCAGTGGGTAATTAATTCAAAGGAGGGCCCAAGCGTGCAGAAACGCTCAGCCTCTACCTGCCAGAGCCCAGCTTCTCTCTTTGCCCCCAGCTCAAAGTTGCCACTTTGTTCCTGTGGCCATGAGCTGCTACCTGCCTCCTACCTCCACTGATGGGGGAGGGAGGACCTGTCCTCTGGAGGTCAGAACCTGGGCTACTACTCTTGCTGGGTTCTGGCCCTCTCAACCTTCTCTGAACTGTTCATCTCTCCCAGGGATCCACAAGGACAGGATGAGCCAGAGATAAGTCATCCAGGACCTAGGGCTTTGGGACATCATCTCTAAGAAAGTGTTAGTCATTGACAGCCCCTGCTCCATCAAGTGGACCACTGCCTTATCTCTCAGGGCAGGGGCTTGAATTATCCTGCCTTGGTATCTGGTGCATTGGGATGAACTGAACCCAGTGCCACCATTGCCTCTGCCTAGGAGTTAGGCTGGCTTCCCTCCTAGACCTAGTGCCTGGTCCTGAATCTCATGGTTCTGCTGGATCCTGACCTCCATCCTGTCCTTTCACTCATTTCATTATCATCATATCTACAGCAGGTACACTGCAAAAGGATATTTCTCCATTGCACAGGTGAACAAACTGAAGTTCAAAGCAGCAAGGTAGCTTGTCCAAGGACAACAGAGGCTTTCCTTTCTCTTCTCAGAGGCCATATATGCTCTTCTGGGATTCTAGTCGTGGGTTTAGTTATACCTTGCTTTTCTGTTTTTAATAAACTTTTTATTTTTAAATAACTTTAGATTTACAGAAAAGTTACAAAGATACTACAGAGAGTTCCTGTATACTCCTTATTCAACTTTCCCATTGTTAACATGTTATATTGCCATGATACATTTGTCAAATCTAAGAAACTGACATTGTAGGGCACCTGGGTGGCTCAGTGGGTTAAAGCCTCTGCCTTCGCCTCAGGTCATGATCTCAGGGTCCTGGGATTGAGGCCCACATCAGGCTCTCTGCTCAGCAGAGAGCCTGCTTCCTCCTCTCTCTCTCTCTGCCTGCCTCTCTGCCTACTTGTGATCTCTCTCTCTCTCTCTGTCAAATAAATAAATAAAATCTTTAAAAAAAAAAAAAGAAACTGACATTGTATACCTAGCTTTGAATCAGTTTTTTTTTTCCTTGAGAAAGGAGCCACAAATTTCTCTCTTATCCATCCATAGGTCCAATGAAGAGTGTGGATGCTCAAAATGTGATCCCTTCAGTGCCAGCATAGCTCTCCTGCATCCCTACCTTGTTCCCCCCAAATAAAGCCTAAAGGACCATCAAGAAAAAACAGCTATAGAGCCAGAGGTTCAAACTCCCAGCCAATGTCCTTCAGCTGCCCCATGCATCAAGTCCCTTTTTCCATTAGCCCCCAAACTTACCTTTTGTCCACAAACACCGCCCCCCCCCCACTGCTTGTTAATCTCTTCGCTAACTCTGCCATTAGTCCTTGTGGGCAACCATCAGTGTCAACTTCATCCTCAAAGCTCTCAATCAGATTCAATTCAGCAAATATCTATTAATAACACAGAAACAAATCCAATCCAGTCCCTGACCCTGGGAAGCTCCTGGTATTTTGGAAGAAATAGACACCTCTGTCCACAATTAAAATACTATATGGTAAGTACACAGTGGTTAAAAGCTTGAGGTCTTCAATCAAAGCTATGTGACTTTGGGTAAGTGACATTAGTTTCTATGGACATCGGTTGTCTGAACTCTAAAATAAGAATAAGAGGGGCGCCTGGGTGGCTCAGTTGGTTGGGCCACTGCCTTCAGCTCAGGTCCTGATCCTGGAGTCCCAGGATCGAGTCCTGCATTGGGCTTCCAGCTCTGCGTGGAGTCTGCTTCTTCCTCTGACCTTCTCCCCTCTCATGCTTGCTCTTTCGCTCTCTCTCTCTCTCTCTCTCTCTCAAATAAATAAGTAAAGTCTTTTTAAAAAAATAATAAATAAGGGCGCCTGGGTGGCTCAGTGGGTTAAAGCCTCTGCTTTCGGCTCAGGTCATGATCTCAGCGTCCTGGGATGGAGGCCCGCATCGGGCTCTCTGCTCAGCAGGGAGCCTGCTTCCTCCTCTCCTTGTCTCTCTCTCTCTCTGCCTGCCTCTCTGCCTACTTGTAATCTCTCTGTGTCAAATAAATAAATAAAATCTTTAAAAATAAATAAATAAAAATAAAAATAAAAATAATAAAAAAATAATAAATAAAATAAAATAAGAATAAGAGTAGATCATAAAGTGTTTATGATTAACTAACTTTAAAAAAATAAATACCTGTCACTTATTATGTAGTCACTACCTGATAGGTGCTTTGTCAGTTGTTTTGCCTTGTGAAGTCAAGGATTACAAGTAAAAGTTTCCTTGCCTTTATAGTCAAAGCTAGGGATGATGGTGGCCTGAAAATGGATTCAAGAAACATTTTAGAAGTCAGTAAATGATCAGATTTGGAGAGAGTGAGTTGAGCATGATGTCCAGACTTGCAGCTTGGGCCACTGAAAAGGTACCAGTGACATTTATTGTGAGAGGGAAACTGGAGAAGGAACAGGTTTGAAGAAGTGGTGAATTTAGTTTGAGCGTGATGCATTGAAAGTGTCTTTGGGACATTTAAATGGAGATGCCCATCATACAGTTGCATATATGGGCTCAAAGTCAAGAACAGAGATAGAATGTTCTGAAGCATCTGTTTACTGATGATATTTGAAAGTGTTCATGTGGATATAGTTGCCCAAGTAGAGTCAGGGGAAAAAAAGAACAGAATTCAAAGCAACAGCAATATTTAGAGAATGAGTAGAGAAGGAAAATCCTGTACAGGAGATGGAATTGTTTTAATACTTAGAAACATTTTAAACGTTACTGCCTCTTGCATCCCATACCTTCTCTGGATTTTATGTCTTTTTTGCTGATAGACAGCCTTTAATAATTCTTTTAGCAAAAACTCTTTTTGTCTTTATGTGACTGAAATCACCTTATTTTGCCATCAACTTTCTGTGATAGGTCAGTCAGGTACAGAACTCTAAGCAGACAGTTATTTCTCCTCACACTTTGATGATATTATTTCATTGCCTTCTAGCATCAGTTGTTACTGTCGAGAAGTCTACTGTTGGTCTGATTTCCATTTCTTTTTATATATCTTCTCTGTTTGGTAGCTTTGAAGATTTTCTATTTTTCCTTAATATTCTATTGTTTCACTGTTATGTACTGGGTATGACTCTGTATTAATTTATCCTGCTTGGGATACTATGTTTATTTTCAATCTGAGAATTCATATCAATCATCAATACTAAAGAATTATTATCCAATATCTCTCCTAATATTGTCTTTCCCCCATTCTCGTTGTTTTCTTCTTCCAAAATTCTTATGAGATGTATTTTGAAGCTTACAATCCTACCATTTGAATCTCTGAACTTTTCTCCAAGATCTTTATCTTGTTATGCTATATGATGGTTATTTCCACTGATTTATGTATATTAGAATTCAACAACTCTCTCTCTCTCTAGTTATGTCTAGTTAACTGTTCAACTCATCCACTGAATTATTTTTAATTTTTAATTTTTTTAAAAGATTTTATTTATTTATTTGACAGAGAGAGAGATCACAAGTAGGCTGAGAGGCAGGCAGAGAGAGAGGAGGAAGTAGGCTCCCTGCCGAGCAGGGAGCCCGACGAGGGCCTCGATCCCAGGACCCTGAGATCATGACCTGAGCTGAAGGCAGAGGCTTTAACCCACTGAGCCACCCAGGTGCCCAATTTTTAATTTTTTTTAAGTAAGTTCTAAACCCAGTGTGGGGTTTAAACTCACATTGACCACAAGATCAAGAGTCACATGCTCTAGGGGCACCTGGGTAGCTCAGTCGGTTAAGCCTCCAACTCTTGGGGCGCCTGGGTGGCTCAGTGGGTTAAAGCCTCCAATTCTTGGTTCTGGCTTGGGTCATAATCTCAGGGTTGGGAGATGGAGCCCCACATCGGTTTCCCTCTCCTTCCCCTCTGCTCCTCCCACCTGCTCACTCTCTCTCTCTCTCCCTGCCTAAAATAAAAAAATAAACCTTTTTTAAAAAAGAGTCATGTGGGGCGCCTGGGTGGCTCAGTGGTTTAAAGCCTCTGCCTTCGGCTTGGGTCATGATCCCAGGGTCCTGGGATCGAGACCTGTGTTGGGCTCCCTGCTCAGCAAGGAGCCTGCTTCCTCCTCTCTCTCTGCCTGCCTCTCTGCCTACTTGTGATCTCTCTCTCTGTCAAATAAATAAATAAAATCTTAAAAAAAAAATAAAGAGCCACATGCTCTACCAACTGCATGCACCCCTCCACCAAATTATTTTTTTCAAAGATTACAATTTTATGTTTAGAATTTATTTCGAAGTCACCTATTTTTATATCTTATTTATGCTTTGTATATTATGTTATTTTCTTTCTCTCCTTGACCATTTGATACCCTGTTAGAATACTCTGTTTTCTATGCTTTGTGTGGTATCTCTTTTGCTATTTGATTTCCTTACTTGTTTTGTAATTTTTATTTGTGAACATATCTTCTGGGAAATTTTCTTTCATAGGATTCTATAAATGTCCTGGGTTGTGCAATAGATTGTGGATTGCCTCTGACCAGTTTAGTTCACTGGGTCTGGATCAATTTTTATCTTAGGCTGGGGCTACTTTGAGGTTGAGATTTCTATATCAGAAAGGTAGTGTAGAATTGTAGCCTTCTACCCACATATTGGTCAGGCCAGAGAGTCAGCTTTCTCAGGGTTGGGACATAAATACTTCTAGTCTGGATTGAGTGGCCTATTTACACTTCTGTCCATATCCCCCAGGGAATGAGCAGATAAAGAGTTTTGGAAGTCTAAATTAACAGGCAATACAGCCCTTTCTTGCCTCCATCTTTATGCAAGGAGTCCAATTCTATCTTATAGTCTTTTTTTTTTAAGCTTTTTAAAATTTGTTTATTTGACAGAGAGAGGGAAGGAGATCACAAGTAGGCAGAGAGGCGACAGAGATGGGGGAAGCAGACTCCCCGCTGAGCAGGAGCCCAATGTGGGGTTGGATCCCAGGACCCTGAGTTCATGACCTGAGCCGAAGGCAGAGGCTTAACCCACTGAGCCACCCAGGTACTCCCCATCTTATAGTCTTGATTCCAGATGGCATCTAGTGTTAAAAGTCTAGCTCCTTGCTGGAAGGAAGTGAGTAGGGGGATGGGGTAACTAGGTGATGGGCATTAAAGAAGTCACTTGAAGTAATGAGCGCTGCGGATGCAACTGGTAAATCACTGAATTCTACCTCTAAAACTAATAATACAGTATATGTTAATTAAATTGAATTGAAATAAAAATTTATTTTTTTAAAGATTTTATTTATTTATTTGACAGAGATAGAGAAGGAGCAGGAGGAGCAGCAAGAAGAGGGAGGAGGGAGAAGCATGCAGAGTCCATCCCAGGATCCTGGGGGTCATGACCTGAGCCAAAGGCAGCCACTTAGCCAACTGAGCCACCCAGGCATCCCTAAATAAAAATTTTTAAAAATAAAATAAAAGTCCAGCCCCAAGGCTTAGATCTCAATTCTGTCATAGGCTACATGGCCTTGGCTCCCAGTCACCACTGAAGGAATCTATAGAGTTGCTTTGGCATTTGAAAGTTTACCTTTGTTGTTCTCAAGCTCGGATACACATTTTTTTTTAATTGGAAGGAAAAAAATCTAAAACTCTATCCTTCATTTCTATGTGTTTGGATCAAAATGTTAGCTCAGGGGTGCCTGGGTGACTCAGGCATTAAGCATCGGCCTTCGGCTCAAGTCATGATCCCAGGGTCCTGGGATCAAGCCCCGAGTCACGCTGCATGCTCTGCAGGAAAGCCTGCTTCTCTCTCTCTCTCTCCCACTCCCCCTGCTTGTGTTCCCTCTCTCGTTGTGTTTCTCTCTGTCAAATAAATAAATAAAATCTTTTTTAAAAATGTTAGCTTGGGCGCCTGGGTGGCTCAGTGGGTTAAAGCCTCTGCTTTCAGCTCAGGTCATGATCTCAGGGTCCTGGGATCGAGGCCCGCATCGGGCTCCCTGCTCAGCGGGGAGCCTGCTTCCCCCTCTCTCTCTCTCTGCCTGCCTCTCTGCCTCCTTGTGATCTCTCTCCCTCTGTGAAATAAATAAATAAAATCTTTAAAAAAAAATGTTAGCTCAGTTTAATATCTCAAGCAGAAATGTTGAAATGTCATGAAAAAATTATTCCAAGGTTTGACAATAACATGGAGACAATGATGTCCCAGAAGACAATAGAGAAAAAAGTTTCAAGAAAGGGAATCAAGTGTATCATATCAAATATTGCATGTAGACAAGTAAAATAAGAATGGAATGGATTCTTCACATTAAATGTAAAACGTGGAGGTCACTGACTACCCTAAGAGTCTTTCGTGGGGTAGTGGGAGACAGAAGACTAATAATAGTGAACTGAAGAGTGAAAAGGAGACAATAAAGAGAAATAAGAGGTTCTCCTTCTGAAGTGGGACTTTGCAGAGAGGACACTGGGCTGGTGGTAGTGAGACAAGGGGTTGGAGGAAGGTATTTGTGGGCTGAGGGAAGGAATCAGTAGAAGCAGAAGAGACAGAAGAAAAGATGTTCTTCAGGAAAGAGACACAAAGTCTACAGAAGGCAGGGGTCAAACCCAAAGTTGCCCACAATGAGATAACATTTCACACCTGTTGGTGATAGTGGCTATTATCAACACAAGAAATAGCAAGTGTTGGTGAGAATGCAGAGAAAAGGGAACACTTGTGTTCTATTGGTGGGAAAGTAAATTGGTGCAGCCACTATGGAAAACAGTATGGATTCTCCTCAAACAACTAAAAATAGAATTGCCATATGATCCAACAATTCCCCTTCTGGGTATTTTATCCAAAGAAAACAAAAACACTAAATCAAAAAGATATATGCGCCCCCATGTTCATTGCAGCATTATTTACAATAACCAAGACACGGAAATAACCTGTGTCCTTTGATGGATGAATGGATTCAATGAATGAATGGAACAAGATGTAGTATATATATACCAGGAAATATCTCTTAGCCATAAAAAGGATGGATCAGAATGCCTGGGTAGCTCACCTAGTTAAGTGTCATCTCAGGTCATGATCAGAAGGGTTCCTTGCTCAGTGGAGACCCTGCTTCTCCCTCGGCAGCTACCCCTGCTTGTGCACTCTCCCTCTTTCTCTCTCTCCTCCCCGCTCGCTGTGTCAAATAAATAAAGAAAATCTTTAAAAAAAATGGATCTTGCCATTTGTAACAGCAGGGAAGGAACTTGAGAACAATATACTAAGTAAAATGAGTCTGAGAAAGACAAATATTTGAAGTTACTAAGAGAGTAAATTTTTAAAGTTCATATCACAAGAGGGACGCCTGGGTGGCTCAGTCAGTTAAGTGTCTGACTTGGGCTCAGGTCATGATCTCCAGGTCCTGGGATCGAGTCCCACATCAGGCTCTGTGGGACCTGCTCAGTGGGAAGTCTGCTTCTTCCTCTCCCTCTACCCCTCCCCACTGCTTGTGATCTCTGCCTCTCAAATAAACAAAATCTTTTTTAAAAAAAGTTCTCGGGCGCCTGGGTGGCTCAGTGGGTTAAAGCCGCTGCCTTCGGCTCAGGTCATGATCCCAGGGTCCTGGGATCGAGGCCCGCATCGGGCTCTCTGCTCGGCAGGGAGCCTGCTTCCTCCTCTCTCCTCTCTCTGCCTCTCTGCCTACTTGTAATCTCTCTCTGTGTCAAATGAATAAATGAAATCTTTAAAATAAATAAATAAATAAATAAATAAAGTTCTCATCCCAAGTAAAAATTTGTCACTCTGAGTGGTGACAGTAACTAGACTTACTATGGTGACAATTTCACAGTACATCAAATTATTATGCTGTATACCTGAAATTAATATAATGTTACACACCAATTATACCTTAGTAATACTACTACTACTAATAATAATAAAAACAAAGCTGTTGTTGTCTTTCCCAGAAAGAGAACATCAGAATCAAGAATGAAGAAAGGTGGGAGAGCATAGATCATTTGAGTTGGGGGGCAGGTGGAGGAGTTCACATCCGTGCCTAGGTGGAGTCAGTAGCTTGGCCCTGGGTGAGGGGATGAGGAGCAGAGGAGGTAGGGGCTTGAGGAGGATCTGAGTATGTGGGATGAGGTGGGAAGAGGAGAGGCAGCATCACTGAATGCTCCTCAAGGGTGGAAAGGCCATGGAACCCCCACCCCTCCACACCCCTCAGCAGGCCAGCCCGGAGTGGGTTTTAGTGAGGCAGATGCTGCAGGGAATTTGGGTGCTCATGAGGAGGTGGAGCTGGCACAGGTGGGGCTGGGTGGAGTAAGGGCTCAAAGAGAGAGAAAGAGAAGTGGGTAGGTACAAACCATATTTGGGCAGAAAGTGGGAGAATTGGGTGAAAGTAAATGTTTCCAAAAGTGGAGCTTGGAAATTTTTTCTTATATGTAAATTGTTTTGTGGTTCTCTTTGACTGGGACTTGATCATAGATGAAGAATGAATGAATGCATGGTAAATGAATGAGTGATATGTAATAGATAAAGGAAAACAAAGAGAGAAGTTGGGGAGACAGGCAGGGGGCAAATGGCTAGGTGAGTAGATGACTATAAAATAGCTGGACTGACAGATTCATTCTCCTCCCTAAACTCAATCCTTCTAGACTCAGTTATGTTCTCTGTATTCCTCCTCTTTTTCCTTCCTCCATCTCTTCCTGTTATCTAGCGGCTCAATGCCAAGGTTGGAGTGGGGCTGGGGAGTTACTTTGCGAAGGGCTGCTTCTGAAGGCTGGCACCGGGTTGGGGCACTGGGGCTGGAGGGAGCAGCTTTGGGGACGCTGGGCGGCAGTTTGCAGCTGAAGCTGAGGGGGAGGGGCAGGGAGAGGGGAGGCAGAGGTGCCCCAGGCATGGAAGCTGCGAGGTGTCAGAGTCAGAGATTTAATGACAAGCCTGGGGTCCACCTGCACAGATGAGCAGGGCTGGGAGGTGGGAGCTGTGGGGAAATTGGAAAAGGGACACGTTCATTTTTCAGCACACTTCTCTCCCTTACACACACACACACACACACACACACACACACACACATCTTTAATAAAGAGCCAGAGGCTTACTCTGTTCTGGCTCTCACTCCATTTGCACAAAAGACCCCCAGGAAAGAGATTGTAAAGGGGGTCCTGAGATGAAATGGAGTTGATTTCTCCCCTGGGCTTTGTCCCTGTCCGTGCACCTGCCTGGGGGTGACCCAGCCAGCCAAGTCTCTGGTAAGAGGGCAGTGAGGTAGGGAGGGCTGGAGAACCAAGAACTAGGCTGGGAGGCTGACCGGGTGCCCAACACTGGAGCAGGCTCTTGGCCAGAGCCCCAAGCCTCTGGAGTCTCAACTCAGCCCTTCAGACGAGGCCCAACTGCAGCCTGGGAAGACTCCTGAGTGCCCTCTCCCCCAAACCCAACACACTAAGGTCACAGGAACCCAGGACACTCACTAAGCCCAGAGCCGTTAACTCAGGCACTGTGTCCTCCTTCCCTGAACCTGGAAATGGGCCAATGGAAGCAGGGCCATGCTGAATTACTGGGCCAGGGAGAGGCCTGCCTGCTGCTTAGGTCAGTCCTCAGGGCCCCATTCCAGCCCCATAGCGCATAACAATTCACACCTGTCTGGAGGAGTGAGTGGTTACATCTGTAAGAGTTGTACAAACACACTGTAACAGTCAAGGGCATCGCTCCCAGCTCCTGGCAGCGGGGAGAAAGCCTTTCCCCCGGATCTGCTGGAGGAGGGGGTAGTCCTTGCGTCC
Organism: Ailurus styani; assembly: GCA_002007465.1. Taxonomy (NCBI): domain Eukaryota; kingdom Metazoa; phylum Chordata; class Mammalia; order Carnivora; family Ailuridae; genus Ailurus; species Ailurus styani. The sequence continues at coordinate 1,245,526 of LNAC01000108.1, forward strand.
AGTGCCTATACATTTGCCCACACGTAAACTGGAGATTCCCTAATGCAACTGCTGTGTCTACATGCACATAACAATAACCCCAGTGCTGATCTCGCGTGACCACGGAAGTCCACCCCCTCTCCCACATATCTCTGAGGGTTCAGGGAGGCGTTTACATGTTCCTTTAACTCACTGCCTGCCACTCAAGGAGCTCAGAATGGCTGCACAGGTTGTAGACTCTACACCTCCAGGGCACTATACGCATAGACCACAATGATCTTATAACCATCTTTGTAGTTCCAGTCAAGTACCCTGACATGGGTTCAGGTTCTTCTCTTTTTTCCAAAAGGCACAAATCACCCAAGTCAAAAAGGCAAATCCTCCCAAAATCTGAAGTTGAGTTATTTAAGCTGTCCTGACTTAAGCAGTCTGCCCTTGTTGTTTGAAGCCCTTTTTTTAAACCTGGCAAGGGTATAAAATGATTATTTAATTAGTCACCAGTCACAAGTAATTCATTTTTCTTTTTCTTTTTTCTTTTTATTTTTTTTAAGATTTTATTTATTTATTTGACAGAGAGAGAGATCACAAGTAGGCAAAAGGGCAGGCAGAGAAAGAGGAGGAAGCAAACTCTCTGCTGTGCAGAGAGCCTGATGTGGGACTCGATCCCAGGACCCTGAGATAATGACCTGAGCTGAAGGCAGTGGCTTGACCCACTGAGCCACCCAGGAGCCCCAAATAAATAAAATCTTTTTTTTAAAAAAAGAGAAAGATGGGGCGCCTGGGTGGCTCAGTGGGTTAAAGCCTCTGCTTTCGGCTCAGGTCATGATCTCAGGGTCCTGGGATCGAGGCCCACATCAGGCTCCCTGCTCAGCGGGGAGCCTGCTTCCCCCTCTCTCTGTCTGCCTGCCTCTCTGCCTTCTTGTGATCTCTCTCCCTCTGTGAAATAAATAAATAAAATCTTAAAAAAAAAAAAAGAGAAAGATGGGGCACCTGGGTGGCTTTATTAAAAAAAGATTTTATTTATTTATTTGACAGAGAGAGACACAGCAAAAGAGGGAACACAAGCAAGGGGAGCAGGAGAGGGAGAAGCAGGCTCCCCGCTGAGCAGGGAGCAGGATGGATGCGGGACTCCATCCCAGGACTCTGGGATCTTGGCCTGAGCTGAAGGCAGAGGCTTAACAACTGAGCCACCCAGCCGCCCCAGTACTTGTAAAGCCCTGTATCACCTACAGAGTTAGTTTTGTTCCTAAGCTCTGATGGCTGCTGTAACATTTGTATGCCACTTGCTTGTGAGTATGGATTGCATGAAGTCACTTGACTCTGATTAGCCCAGGCAGCAGTTGGTAACAGATATACTCTCACAGGAATGGACCAAACAAAGTGCCAATCACTTTGTTTGCTTTTATGTGTATGGTCAAATATACGTAACATAAAATTTACCATCTTAACTATTGTCAAGTGCATAGTTCTGTGGCATTAAATACATTTGCACTGTTGTATAACCATCACCACTATCCTTCTCTAGAATTCTCTTTTCATCTTGCAAAACTTAAACTCTATATTCATTAAACACTAATTCCCCCATTTCTCCCTCCCCGACCCCCCAGTCCCTGGCAACCAGCATTCTGCGTTCTGTCTCCAGATTTAACTATCCTAGTACTTTTCGTAAGAAGAATCAATCAGTATTTGTTGACTGGCTTTTTTCACCTAGCATATTGTCCTCAAGGTTCATCCACACTGTGGCGTGTGGCAGAATTTCCTTCCTTTTTAAGGCTGAAGACTATTCCATTATATGTCTATACCGCATTTTGCTTATCCATTTGTCCACTGATGGACGCTTGAGTTGTTTCCACCTTTGGCTACTATAAATAACATTGCCATGAACATGTTTGAATCTTTGCTTTCAGTTCTTTTGGGTGTTTACCCAGATGTGAAGTTTCTAGTTCATATAGTATTTTAAGTTTAATTTTTGGAGGAATTGCTGTACTGTTTTCAGCTACCCTGTTTTACATTCTAACCAGCAGGGCACAAAGAGTATGATTTCTCCACATCCTCATCAATGTTTCTTATTTTCTGTTTTTGTTTTCCAAATTCTGACCAGGTCAGCCTCTGCTGACTGCAGGGGAAGGTGGGACAATCAGTGGCCACAAGGGACTCATGCATGGTCCGGGCTTCATATACGTGAGGAGCCTGAATTCTGTATGTTAAATTTTATTCCAATGAGATAGTACAAAGATTTGTTTTGTTTTTGTATCACTGTTAAAATAATCAATTTGGGGCATCTGGGTGGTTCAGTCAGTTAAGCAACTGCCTTCAGCTCAGGTCGTGATCTCAGGGTCCTGGGATCAAGCCACTGTGGGGCTCTCTGCTCAGTGGGGAGTCTGCTTCTCCTTCTCCCTCTGCCCCTCTCCCGACCATGCTCTCTCTCTCTTTCTCAAATAAATAAAATCTTTTAAAAAATAATAAAATAGGGCGCCTGGGTGGCTCAGTGGGTTAAAGCCTCTGCTTTCGGCTCAGGTCATGATCTCAGGGTCCTGGGATCGAGGCCCGCATCGGGCTCTCTGCTCAGCAGGGAGCCTGCTTCCCCCTCTCTCTCTGCCTGCCTCTCTGCCTCCTTGTGATCTCTCTCCCTCTGTGAAATAAATAAATAAAATCTTTAAAAAATAATAATAATAATAATAAAATAATCAATTTATTAATGGAAGCATTTAAATTATACTATATTTTCAGCTCCCTGTATTGGCACTAGACATTTTTTAATTTACCCTGACCCTCAAATAAATAATAGTGGCCTAAACTCTGTTAGACTCTGAGAGGCCCTGACTGGCTGCCCCTCCTGGAAACACCAGTCTCAATCTTACATTGTCATGCCTCTGTTCCCCGTCTCTGCCTATTCTTCCCTTTCCCTGTGCCCCTCCATGCAGGCCTTCATTCCTTAAGACCCATGGGGCCCCTCATCTTCCATTATCTTACCCCACTGCTCCACATCCACCATCTTTGTTCCCAAATCTCTCTCTCTCAAAACAAACTTTCCTCCTCAGCCCAGATATGTATTTCCAACTGTCTAGAGTTGATTCCCTGAAAACAGACTCCACGATGGAGATTCATAGGCAGGAAGCTTATTGGGCAATGCTCTTGGGATCAGCGTCAGTCGGGGAGGGGAGGAGGTAGACTTGGGCAGTTGAAGAAACTGAATGGTCAGAACAAAAGTCACAACCAGTCTCATAAAGAACTCTGGAATCAGGGTGGCCTACGGATTTGTCCTGTCTTGGGGCCTGGCCTTTATGTCTCCACTTTGGTCAGTCACTGATACTGATTTCCTAGGAAGACAGTGTGACCTTGGTCCTCTTCAGCTGAGGGCAAATACAGAGAGAGACTCAGCTGAGAGCCCTCAGCCACCAACACTTTCAGAATGAGGGAATGAGTGTTTTGGCCCTAAAAGAGGATCCCATATATGATATACCATAGCATGTGCTACCCCAGCCACTTCTTGGATGTCCTTGGATGTCTCAGACTTGGTATGCCCCAGAGTGAACAGCCCCTGCTCCTTTTCTGGGTTCTTTCATGTTGTGACCCAGTTCTTAGGTTTGTCAAGTCTGAGTAAATTATCCTCCCTCTCCTTTACCCTACATCCAACTGATACTCATAGAGGGTATTCGAATTGGTCTAAAGTCTCTTGAATTCATCCTGATCCCCTCCTTCCCCACCACTGACTTGGCTCAAGCACTCACAACCTTGTTATGGCACTGTACTTCAATTACCTTCGAGCATATTCAATGGAAAGAGCCACTTAGCACAGAATAGGCACTGCATGAAAGATTTATGGGATACTGTTTAAAAAACAGTGAGAGGCGCTCGGGTGGCTCAATCAGTTATGTGTCCAACTCTTGATTTTGGCTCAGGTCATGATCTCAGCGTTGTGGGATCAAAACTCCACTCCTTGGGCTCCACGCTTTGCTGGGAGTCTGCTTAAGATTCTTTCCCTCTACCCCTCCCCACTTTTGCATATGCTTATGCGCTCTCTCTCTCTCTCTTTCTCTCTCAAATAAATAAATAAATCTTTAAAAAAGAGAGAGAGAGTGATATTCAACCCCACCAGAAATCAGGAAGGAAGGAAAGAGAAAAGAAGGAAAATGAAAATAACAGTTTTCATAATATATTGTTAATTGTAATATATATAATAATATAAAGTATATTTTGTTAGGTATATATACAATTATATCTAATAACTATTGATTTTGTATGTATTACATTTGCAAAGATGTTTTCATTTCTCAAGAGCAACAAAGACCCTTTGATCCAGGAATTCTAACACTAAGAATCTACCCCAAACAAATAGTTTGAAATATGAGGGGAAATACGAACAAAGATGTTAAGTATAGCATTACTCATTATAGTAGAAAAAATTGGAAGCATCTTAATTATCTAACAATAGGAGATGAGTTAAGTATGCTGTGATTTTTTCTATGTAACATTATAAAATTATTAAAAATAATGGTCGAACAGTCGATGTAACAGCATGGAAAATGATTACTGCAATGTTGAGTAAACAAAATTGGGATTCATCATGCTTACACATTATGGTTGTGATGATGTAGAAAATATGATTGGGAAAATAATCTGAAAGAAAATACACCAGCATGCTGAAAGTCATTTTATTAGAAGAGTCATTCCTGGTATTGTTAGCTCCTCTTCTTTCACCATAATCTCCTCCTCATCCTTTGATATTGACATTATTTTCTTAGTATATAAAGGGGTATGGAAATGCAATTCCAAGGTCCATTCCCTGTTCCCTTCAGCAGCACATATACTAAAATTGGAACCAAGGAGCACCTGGGTGGCTTAGTGGGTTAAGCCTCTGCCTTCGGCTCAGGTCATGATCTCGGGGTCCTGGGATGGAGTCCCTCATCGGGCTCTCTGCTCAGCAGGGAGCCTGCTTCCTTCTCTCTCTCTGCCTGCCTCTCTGCCTACTTGTGATCTCTCTCTGTCAAGTAAATAAATAAAATCTTTAAAAATTTTTTAAAAATTAAATTGGAACCAAGATCCACTCCTTCCCATCAGATTGTTGTCTGAAAGCCCTCTTACACAATAATTATGGAGTCACTACAAGCTATCTCTAATCCCACAACCCTAGTTTTCAAACTTGTAGTTGCTGACTTTATTTTATGATATGACATATAATGTCATATAATTATAATAAATAAAAAATGGATCAGTGCTTTAGTTCTTTTATTGCTAGGTAATATTCCATTGTATGGATATACCGCATTTCATTTACCCATTTATCAGTTGATGGACCCTGGGTTTGTTAAAAAAGGAACTGCAAGCTCAAAATGGAATCACTGGTGGGGCATCTGGGTGGCTCAGTTGGTTAAGCATCCCACTCTTGGTTTCGACTCAGGTCATGATCTCAGGGTCTTGGGATCCAACCCTGCATCAGTCTCTGTGCTCAGTACAGAATCTGCTTTGGATTCTCTCTCCCCCTCTTCCTCCACCTTCCCTTCCCTGCCCCATCCCCTGCCATGGGTGTACACATGCTCGCTCTCTTAAATAAATAAATAAACAAACAAACAAACAAATAAATAAATAAATAAAATCTTTTTTAAAAAAAATGGAATCACTGGTGCTAAGCTCACATCAGCAACTAAGACTTACTACCTAATCTAACCTCAGTTTCAGCTTCTCCCAGGAATGTAACCTTTAACCACTTGTTCTAGAAGAACCTCATCAGTACTAGTGAGGTAACCTACAGGATAGATGCCCCCTTTCCTCAAAGAAAGGTAACGTTGCCTGAAACAGTCCCCTCTTTGCTAGAATTACTTCTTGCCCCACCTCCTTCTGCTGTAAAACCTTCCTTTTTGTATGGCTCCTTGGAGCTCCTTTCTATTTGCTGAGATGCTGCCCATTTCATGAATCATTAAATAAAGCCAATTAGATCTTTAAATTTATTCAGTTGGGGGCACCTGGGTGGCTCAGTCAGTTAGGTGTCTGCCTTCAGCTCAGGCCATGATCCAAGAGTCCTGGGATGGAGTCCTACATCAGCCTCCCTGCTCAGTGGGGAGCCTACTTCTCCCTCTCCCTCTGCCACTCCCTCTGTTTGTGCTCTCTCTCTCTTTCTCTATCAGATAAATAAATAAAAAACCTTAAAAAATAAATTTATACAGTTGGTTTTGTTTTTTAACAGGTTGTTTCCAGTTTGGGCTGTTATAGAGAATGTTGCTTTGAACATTCACGTACATTTTTTGTGTGTGAATGTATGTTTTCAATTCTCTTGGGCATATACATAGTAGGAGTGAAATTAGTGGGTTGTGGAATTATGGTAACTCTATTTCAACCTTTTGAGAAACTGCCAGATTGTTTTCCAACCAGCTGCTTCATATTTCATCCCCACCAGCAGGTCATGAAGGTTCCAATTTCTCCACATCCTCACCAACACTAGCTATTATCTGTTGTTTCGGTTATAGCCATGCTTGTGGGTGTGAAGTGACATCTCATTGTGGTTTGATTTGCATTTTCCTGATGGCTAATGATGCTCACCATTATTCATTTGTAACTGAAAGGAATTTTTTTAACAAAATAAAGTCGAAATGTTCCCATTATAAAAGTAATTCATGCATATTATGAGATATTTTAGAAACAGATTTTTAAAAAATTCAACCACACCCAAATAGCACCATCTAGAGGTAATCTCTGTAAATAGTTCAGTGTTTCCTTTGAATTTTTTTCCTCTATACTCTTTCTAAAATATGGCTGAAGTCACATGACATTTGCAATTTTGCTTCTGGCATTTTTACCTAATATGATAAAATGGGAATTTTCCCATGACTGGATATAACGATTTCTTTAGCCATTCCCTTATTGATGGAACTTGGTCCTTTCCAACTGCATATAATCTTGTAAATAATGCAATAATAAACTGATTTGATACTGCTTTTTGTTCTGTGTTCCCTTTCCATACATTGGCATCATTCTGGGATAGTACTTGGTACAGAGACCTTACCGAGTCTTCACTGCAAGACAGACACTGTTCTAAGCACTTGATCAATGCATCAATGCATTTAATCCTTACTACTTCCCCGTGACTAAGTAATATTACTATCATTCCTATTTTATACATGAGGCAGTTGAAGTAGAGAAATTCGCCCAAGGTCATCAGCAAGTAAAGGACAGAGGTGGAATTTTAATCCAGGCAGCCTGGTTCCAGAGTCTGAACTCTTAACCATCAGCCATTCTGGTTCCCTGTGATGATGGAGGCCAAGGGAACCGGTGATGGGAGACAAAATCCTGGCTTTGGGAACGGGCTGGTTTCATGTTTGAAATCTGGCACCCAAGCTTCGTCTCTTAACTGGAAAGGAAGGGTCAGGAAGGCCTGGGGTACGGAAGTGATTCGGCTCCAATTCACAGGGCAGGAGCTTCCAACTGTCTCCAGGCTTGCACCTTTCTATTAGCCCACAAAGCACCGGAGTGGTCTTTCTGATTGCAAATCCCATCTTGTCATTTCCCTGCTCAAATCTCTCTACTGCCCTCAGGGTAAATACCCAAGCCCATACCTAGCAGGCAAGCTTCTCTCTAGCTCCAACTCTCTCCATTCTCTGCCTTACCCACAGGTCCTACAAACTCCAGCCCACTGGGTCTCACTCTCCTGCATTGTGGACTACTACCCCAGAGAGCTCTTTCCTAGCTCACTCCTGCTTACTTTGTCCCCCCCCCAAGTCTGTTTAAGCTCTCCTCTCTTCTAGAAAGCTTCTCCAAACCCCTTGACAGGATTGTGCTCCCTCTGTTAGTTCTCTACTTCTCTCCTGACACTCACCATATTTCTTGTAGTTGCTTCTCTTAAAAACAATACTTTTTTTATTCTAGAAAATTCAAACATAAGAAAAACAAAAGAGGATATTCTCACTCCACAACTTCAATTATCAATTCACCGTCAATGTAGTTTCACCTGCGCTTGCAACTATTACCCTCCTCCTCATTTTTTTTTTTTAGATTTTTTTTGGTATTTTTTTTTTATTTACTTGACAGAGAGAGAGACCACAAGCAGGCGGAGAGAGGAGGAAGCAGGCTCCCCACTGAGCAGGGAGCCCGATGTGGGGCTCAATCCCAGGACCCTGAGATCATGACCTGAGCCGAAGGCAGAGGCTTTAACCCACTGAGCCACCCAGGCGCCCTCCTCATCATTTTTAAGCAAGTAATACAGAGCATTTTATTTCATCTGAAAATATTTTATTTAGCAAGTGTCTCTAAAAGATAAGAACTTTAAAAAATCATAGTTACAGAATCATCATTATACTTTTAAAAGTCAATTATAGGGGTGCTTGGGTGGCTCAGTTAGTTGGGCATCTGCCTTTGGCTCAGGTCATGATCTCGGGGTCCTGGGATCAAACCCTGCGTCAGGGTCTCTGCTCAGTGGGGAGCCTGCTTCTCCCACTCTCTCTGCTCTTCCCTCTCCTTGTACTCTTGTCCTTTCTCTCTATCAAATAAATAAATAAATAACGAAATCTTTTTAATTTTTTTAAATAATAAAAGCCAATTATAATTTTTTTCAACTTTTTATTTTGAAAAATTTCAGAGTACAGAAAAGTTGCAAGAGTAATTCAATGAACCCTGAATTCCTCACTCGATTCACCAATTGTTAGCATCTTGCCACATTTGTTCTCTGAACCATCTGAGACTAAATTACAAATATCATGATCTTTTATTCCTATACATTTCCATGTATATTTCCCCCAAACAAGGAGATTCTTCTGTGTAACAATACTATGCTGGTCGTATTCAAGAAATTTATGAGAGATATGATAAAATATGTATAATATAATCCATATTCACATTTTGCCGGATGTCCCAATGCTGTCCTTCACAGAATTTTCTTTTCCAGTCCAGTATCTGATCCAGAATCATGCATTACATTTAGTTGTCTTGTCTGTTTCACCCCTTTAATCTGGAACAGTTAATTCTTCTTTTCTGACTTTCATGTTTTTAAAGAGCCCCTGCCTGCTTCCTAGGCTGACCTCGAACTAGGGTTTGTCTGATGGTTTCCCTCCTGGTTCTGCATCGTTGGCAGGCTTGCCACCTGGATGACAGTGTGTCCTCAGGCCTTCATACCTGGAGATGGATGGCCATTTGTCTCACTATGATGATACTGATTTTGATTGCTTGATTAAGGTGTTCTATAATTGCTTTTAAATTTGCTTTAAATGGGGCGCCTGGGTGGCTCAGTGGGTTAAAGCCTCTGCCTTCGGCTCAGGTCATGATCTCAGGGTCCTGGGATCGAGGCCCATATCGGGCTCCCTGCTCNCTGATTTTGATTGCTTGATTAAGGTGTTCTATAATTGCTTTTAAATTTGCTTTAAATGATCTGGGGTTTTTGTCTGTTTGTTTTTTCCTGCTAGACTGTGAGCTTCATGAGGGCAGAAACCATGTCTGTTTTCTCCATCTCTGGATCCACCAAGCAAAGCAGGTTTGTTTGAACTGGAAAGGAGCACCCGTCCTGGGTTTTGCTGAGCTCGGCCTCACAGCAGCCCTGGGAGACTAATTGAGACCTCAGATGAAGAAAATGAGGCTTACAAAGGGCCTGGCTTCATAACAATGCGATTTCCTCCAGCTTCTACCTGAGCTGTTCCCTCCCTTCTAAGACCCTCTCTTTGGATGGCACCTGGGAAAAACCCTCCCCCGCCCCTCCTAAAAATTGGTTTCAATGGATACAGAAATTCCCGAAAAGAAGGAAATCACATTAGCTGTCCAGAGCCTAGGGGCTGGAGGAGAGAGGTGGGAGGCCCTATTTGCATTTTTTCCATTAACAAGCTGGAGTTGAGCTAGCTTGCCTGCGGAGATAATTTGAGAGGGAAATCTTTGCATATTTTATTTAAAAGCACGCTGCGTTAGGCGGGTAATAATGCGGAGTGCGGCGATTAGGTGAGGCCTGCAGGGGGCGGGGGTGGGGTCCTTTTCCTCCCCTCCTCCTACCACCCTATCCCACCCCTCATCACCACCTCCCTCCCACCT
>LNAC01000108.1:1258201-1272760 GCA_002007465.1 Ailurus styani
GAGAGAGAGAGAGAGAGAGAGAGAGAGAGAGGGAGAGACTCCCTCTCCCTGGGATACCTGGGTGGCTCAGCCAGTTAAGCTGCTGCCTTTGGCTCAGGTCATGGTCCCAGGGTCCTGGGATCGAGTCCTAGGTGGGCTCCCTGCTCAGCAAGGAGCCTGCTTCTCCCTCTCTCCCCACCCCATGCTCTCTCTTGCTCTCAGATAAGTAAATAAAATCTTTAATAATAATAATAAAGTAGATGGTACTTGCTTTCTTACCTCCTTCTAACAGATGTGGGAACTAAGGCTACAAAAGACTAAATAAACTAAGACTACAAAAGACTTAAATGAATGTCTTGGTCACAGGGCTAGTGAGCTTGAGAAGAGGTTGTAAAGCTTACCGTTTTCTAAGGGGAACAGGGAAGAGGAAGGGAATAGAGATGGGGAGGTCGAATGGGGCTGCTGGTGCTGAATAGGATGAAACTGGACCGGGAGTAAGTGGAGTGGGAATAACACTCCCAGGACAGGATGGTAATGGCATCTGGGCATGGAAACTGGGGTGGGAATAGGAGTAGGAAGAAATGAAGAAATGCGCAGAGGTAGGTAGGGGTGGAAGCAGGGCAGTGTGGAGTTTGAGGGGTGGGAGCACTGATCCTGCAGCCACACCATCTGGGTTTGAGTCCTGGCTCTGCCTCCTCCCAACTTTGTGAATTTAGGCAGGTTGCTCAACACCCCTGGGCCTCAATTTCTTCATTCACAAAATGGGGAGGGTAATAGTATCTTTCTCCTATGGTTACTGTGAGGATTAGATAAATTAAGCATCAAGAACAGTACCTGGGGGCACCTGGGTGGCTCAGTGGGTTAAGCCTCTGCCTTCGGCTCAGGTCATGATCTCAGGGTCCTGGGATGGAGCCCCGCACTGGGCTCTCTGCTCAGCGGGGAACCTGCTTCCTACTCTGTCTCTGCCTGCCTCTCTGCCTACTTGTGAGCTCTCTCTCTGTGTGTCAAATAAATAAATAAATAAAATCTTAAAAAAAAAAAAAAAGAAGAAGAACAGTACCTGCCCTGTACAAAGTAAGTGCTCTATGGGCATGCCCTCCCCCTCCTCCTCCTCCTTCTCCTCTCCTTCCTCCTCCTGCTTCTTCTTTCTCTTTGTTGTCAGGGAAAGGGTTTGGGCTGCCTAGAGAAGTGAGGTGGAAAAGCTGGTGTTAATGGTTGGAGGATTTGCCGGCTGCTGGGGGCTGCAGGAATAACACATGGACTCTGGTGGGAATAAAATGGGAGAGAGCACAGCATGGAAAGCCACCAGAACATCCAAAGAAAAGATGCTCCAGCTTTTTCCACACACATTTTCATCTGTACACACCTGCATGTTCTAGATGGAGCCTATGTTGGGCTCTTGTGGGACCAAATTCAGTTGATACAAAATAGGGTCTTTTTTTTTAATGGTTTATAAAAATTTATTGAAATTAAAAATCTGATCTTCTATCCCATGAGCATCCATTCAGGTGCCTTTCAACTGGTAGGCTGCTCTCATAACTTGATTGCTGCTCTGGTAACTGCCCTCTAAATCTTCAGGTTGACAAGTTGGCCTTGGCTTAAAACTCCTTCTTCCAGGCCTTATAGGCTGTCCCAACTCTTCACACCTTTGTGTGGAAAAATTCTTCAAACTCGGCACCCCAAGCAAGCCATCCATGATAGTGGCCCGTAAGCCTAAAATTGGTTGATCCAGACATGTTAAAGACTCAAGTCCACCCCTTCAACTTCCAGCTAATTCTGTCTATTGCCTGTTTTCCCATGGCTAAGGTGTGAAATTTTAGGACCTTGGCAGTCCCTTCCACACTTTTGGCACAAAACGTTCCTTATCTGTCCATCAGAAGCCATCAAAAGCCACATTGCATTCGTGCCGGGCACTATTCCTACCCAACACCGACTTCCAGCCTCGAAAGAAAATAGGGTCTTTGGAGGGGATCTTGTAGGCTCCCATGATGATGCCTAGTGACCCTGGTATAGAACCCCTCTTTACAGAAGACTGGTTTCTGGGGTCCCAGTCTGCACCCATTACTACCCCATATGCGCCCAAACTGTGAGAGTCCTGGGTGTACCCGAAGACAGAGGTATGTCTGGCTCACAGACCAGTGCGGTATTTTTTTTTAATTTTATTTATTTATTTGACAGAGAGAGAGAGATCACAGTAGGCAGAGAGGCAGGCAAAGAGGAGGAAGCAGGCTCCCCACTGAGCAGGAAGCCCGATGCAGGGCTCAATCCCAGGACCCTGAGATCATGACCTGAGCCGAAGGCAGAGGCTTTAACCCACTGAGCCACCCAGGCGCCCCAGACCAGTGGGGTATTTTACTGACCTTACTATACTGTCCAGCATCCCAGGAAGTGATGTGATGTCTCAGGCCAAACTGATGAGAGCGAACACCCGGCGCAGTTGTACAAATAAAGCCCCTTTCCACCTTGCAGCTGCTGGCTCAAAAAGACGTCTCTGTCTCTAGGGCAGTGCCCTTCTTGGAGTCCCGGGCTCCTGTCACCCCAGGGCAAGCCCCCTTCCCTTTTCCTACAATGCTCTTTTCCTCACCTCCTTTTACTCATCCTCCAGGGTGACACCAGGTCTTCTGTGCACTCCTTCTTGATCGCCCCTTGCCTCTCTCATTCCTCTTTCCACCACAGACACGGAAGCAATCTCTCCATTCTCTAGGTTCCCATCGCAATGTGTTTCCCAAATATGATCTCTGGAACACTCGGTCTAGAAGATGATCCATGAAAAAAGCGTTCCGTGTTCAAATAAGTTTGAGAAGCCCTTTTCATACGCTGCTCTCCTCTCAGGAACTCACAACACATAATGGCACAGTAAAGGCCCTGAGGAGTCCTGCAGTAAAAGTAAAAAGGGGTGCCTGGGTGGCTCAGTCAGTTAAGCGTCTGCCTTCAGCTCAGGTCATGATCCCAGGGTCCTGGGATCGAGCCCCCAAGCACGGCATCATTGCACCCCATCATCATGGGGCTCCTCTGCTTCTCCCTCTCCCTCTGCCCCTCCTCCTGCTAATGCGCTCTCCCTCCCTCTCTCTCTCAAATAAATAAATAAAATATTTTTTTTAAAAAGAAGTCCAGTTTGCATAGTTAAACCCAAGCCCTTTGGTCTCGGAAATCTTTTATTTCCTGTCTATTATTCTGGAAAGTGCTTCCATAGCACTTATCCCACTGTACTCTGATTACTCATGTCTGGGTCTGTCTCCCCGGAGAGACTGTGAAATCCCTGCGGGCTGGGACTGTCTCTGATTCATCCGGGTCCTGGGTGCCTAGCAGAGAGTCTGGCACATGGTAGACAGTACTAAATATTTGTTCAATGCAGAAATTTCCTGTCTGGGACTAAGATGAGGACATGAAGGCAGTGCCCAGGAGGAGGTGTCTTGTGACAGTGGTGACAGGAGCAAGGTGACACAGATATGCTTGCGGACTGTGGGGTTCTAGGCCTTCCGGGGATATGACACCCTGAGGGATCTGGGACAGAGATGAGGCTGTCCAGCATCTCTGGGGATTCAAGCACCCAAAGTGGCCTCTGTGGCCCCAGTGGCCTGAGAGAGCCCCAGGAAGGGCAGGTCCTTATCAGCTTGGGAGGAGCTCAGCTGTCCTGCATGTGGCAGACATAGTGTGGGTCAGCCTGGGCCAGCATATACCATCTTTGGAGAGCCCGGCTTCCCAGATTCAGCCACTGCCCTGTCGTTCCCTAGACCTGGACACTGAGGGATGGTTCTGTGAGAAACGAGGCTAAGCCAGCGATTTCATTCCCTTGCCTAAGAGTGAAACAATCTCCATGAAGCCTCTTGAGGAAGGTCTTTATGGACTAGACGGTAACTTGCAGCAGAGCAGGTGCTGGAGAAACATCAGGCCAGCAGGCATGCAGGAACCAGAGAAGACCTTGCAAGCCAAGCTAAGAGGGTGGAGTCCCTGGAGAGCCTCAGAAATGTCTGAAGTTGGAAGAGCCCTGTCAGTGCGGTGAATGGGAAGGAGGGAGCGGGAGCCGGAGGGGGCTGGAGAGGCACCTGCGAAGTGGAAGCACAGCACCTGAGGAGTGTGACTGAGGAGGAGGGCCCCAGATGACGGAGTGGAGTGACCAAGTTTGGGGGTGGGGAGAAGACGGATCAGTCTGGGACTTGGGAAGTTTAAGGTGCCCTGGGGCATTTGGGTGGCGCTGTCCAGTAGGTAGTTGACCATGCAGAGATGGGCGGCGGAGGCGAGGCCCTGCTGGAGACAGAGGTTGGGGAGGAAGCCGCAAGGACAGGAGAGGACTGAGGTTGCAGAGTGGAGGAGATCCCAGGAGGAGTGTGGAGAGAACCGGGTCTCAGGACAGCCCAGGGGCGCTTAGGGGGAGTTGCTTGCCCTGCGAGCGGTCTACACACCGACTGCTAGGGGCTGGCTGGAGGAGTCTAAGAAGCAGGCAGCACCAGCCTCCCGCCCACAGGTCCCGTCCCACACCTGTGTTCTCACTTGCACACCCCTGCACTCCAAGCGGGGGGCACACCCCGCAGCCCCTTTTTGCTCTTCCCCCCACGGCCCCGCCCCTCCCTGCAGACCCCGGGGTTAATCCTCCCCTCCCCCCGATTAGGGGGGCTGCCCCGCTTTGTGCGCCCAAGTGCCGGAGGCGAAAGCCCTGGGAGGCTCGCGGCGGTCCGGGCAGCTGAGGTGGGGGGCGGAGCGGGGCGCGGGGAGGAGACACAAAGAGGGGGAGGGACCCCGGCTGCAGCTGTCCCGCGAGGGGGCCGGGACAAAGGGCCTGCTGGCGGGCCGGCCCGAGCCGTTTTCATGCTTGTTGGGATTAGGCGCAGGAAACGTCGCTCCCCGTCGTGCGGATCAGCGGTCCGGGGCGCGCCGGCGCGTGGGGCGGGCTCGGCCCCGCCCGCCCCCCGCTTTGTGCGGAGCCCCGGCTCCCGGACGCGCCGGGCTCCGGGGAGGCCGCCCCTTTGTCTGCGCCTTTCGGGGACGAGCCCCGCCCGGGCCCGCTGAGCACCAGCTGAACGCGGGCCGCCGGCGCTCTCCCTCTTCCCCAGCGCGGAGCCCCGGAGCTCCACCTCGACACCCCCTTTGTGGGCAAAGGTCACGCCCCTCCCCCACGCCCGAGGCCCTCGGGCTGCTCCCCCCCCACGGCCCGAGCCCTCTCTCCCCCTGGGCGGGCGGCCACAGGCCTCCGGGGACCTAGCCCCCACCCGGGCCCTGACCTCAGTAGGACCAACCCCCCTTTCTCGCGCGCCACCTCCCCCTTTCCGCCCGCCGGTCCCATAGCCAGATGACTCTCTTCTCAAAGCTACTGGTGATAAATGAGGATGGAGCGATTAGAGGATGACCGGTTCCGAGCCCGGGGCTTGGGGGGAAGGAGCGGGGCAAGCATGAGGTTTGGCCGGAGAAGCCTCCAGGCCTGGAGAGGAGACGCAGACACGTTTCTGACTGTCCGGTGCTGGGCCTGGGAGAGCCTCGGGGGTCTGCGGGAGTGTGGACGCCTCCCCAGGCTGGGTGCGGTCTTATATCTGAAAGGGATTGAGGGAGGAGGAGGGAGAAGACATGTGGGGTCTGTGGCCAGGAGTGTGTGTTTGTGAGTGGGAGCAAATTTCTGTGTGTGCGTGCGCTCGTTCATTGGTGTGGGCCCCTGTGTCCGTGTCTCGGGGCTCCTGGGGGGTGTGGGCGTGTATATGAGTGTGTGTTGAGGTCTGCCTCAGACCCCAGAACGTCCCCATCTCATGCTCCTCTTCTCACCACCACCATTTCATTAAACTCATGGGTCTGGGATTCAAGGCCTTTTAGCAAGGCTTTTAATAGACAGCACAATGGCCCGGCTGTATTTCCTGCCTCTCTGGATCCCCATCCTCTCCAGTTAACAACAGCTCAGGTTCGCTTCTCTGGGCCAGGCTCAGGTGTAAGCCCTTTCCATGTGTAAACTCCTTTCTCTCTCTCACAATCCTATGAAAGAAGTACGAATTATCCCCATTTGACAGTTGAGAAAACTGAGGCACAGCTAATAAGTGGAGGATCCAAGACATCTAGGTCCAGTCTACACTAGAAATCACACTATCCTCTGTTGCTTCAACTTTTACTCATTCTCTAGGCACTTCTTCCTCCAGGGAGCCTTCCTAGATCAGGTGCTCACAGACACTGCTTTCCTGTTCCTGTCACCTGTTCTGGGATTTGGAGCCGATTTTAGGAAACAGAGGCTGGAAAACTAGTCACAGGCGGCCACCAGGGGGCATCCAATCTCCTTAAAAATAGCCACCACACACACCCCTTAAGAGGCAGGTTGGGGAGCTCACCCAGCACATTCTGAAGCCTCCTCATGCCCCAAACTTTTTTTTTTTAAGATTTTATTTATTTATATGACAGAGAGAGATTACAAGTAGGCAGAGAGAGAGGAGGAAGCAGGCTCCCTGCTGAGAAGGGAGCCCGATGCGGGCCTCGATCCCAGGACCCTGAGATCATGACCTGAGCCGAAGGCAGCGGCTTTAACCCACTGAGCCACCCAGGTGCCCATTTTTTTTTTTAAAGATTTTATTTATTTATTTGACACACAGAGAGAGAGATTACAAGTAGGCAGAGAGCCAGGCAGAGAGAGGAGAAAGCAGCTTCTCTGCTCAGCAGAGAGCCCGATGCAGGACTCAACCCCAGGACCTTGAGATCATGACCTGAGCCGAAGGCAGAGGCTTTAACCCACTGAGCCACCCAGGCATCCCAAATGCCCCAAACAATTTACACTCTTCCCCAGTTCCCACTTCACTGCCTGCACCCCAGGCTTTAACCCCATCACCTCTGCCACACTTCATGGAAATGACCTACTTCTCTCCTAGTTGAGAAAATTTTCATGGAACTAGCCCATTCTTCTCCCCCCAGAGGACCCAGCCCTGCACTAACCGCCCCACCACCACCACCACTAATCCCTTCCAAGCCCCATCCTGTCCCTGGGGCTTGCTCAGCCCTCTGCTGTGCCCTGACCCTATTGGCCTCTGGTTGTCAGCCCCAATTTCATCCCTCCTTCCTACTGCTAAGCAAGACTCCTTAGGTAGTGCCAGAAACCTAGTTAGACTTCCTTGCTCCTGATCACCGGATCCCATTCCAGCTGGAAGAGGAAGGTGGCCAATTGGTTAATTCCCTCCCTTCAGCATGAACCTTCCCTACTCCCATCCCAGTCCCAGGGACTAACTAATCCCCACCCAATGACTTTGAAACAAGCTCCCAAGTGAAGGAGTCTCTGGTGGAGACCTGCGCAGAGGACAAGCCCAGCTTCCCCTCTCCTAGGCCCAGAGAGGTTTGTGCATTAGTCTTTGGGATGCAAGTCTCCTCTGCCTGCTCAGATAAGGTGTGTTCAAGGGCAGAGGCGGGCCCCACAGGGCCTTGTGGGTTTTAATGCATACAAAGCATCTCCAGGGGGCACCTGGGTGGCTCAGTGGGTTGGGCCTCTGCCTTCAGCTTGGGTCATGATCTAAGGGTCCTGAGATCAAGCCCCAAGTCCGGCTCTCTGCTCGGCAGGGAGCCTGCTTCCCCCTCTCTCTGCCTGCCTACGTGTGATCTCTCTCTCTGTCAAGTAGATAAATAAAATCTTAAAAAAAAAAAAAGTCATCTCCAGGTGTGTTTCCTCATTCACGCTGTACAGTTGCCACAGGTGAAGAAACAGAAGCAGTCTAGAGTCTTCTCTCGTCCCCACTGTACCAGGGGCTGGGCCTACTCCTAGACCCTCAGTGACTGGCAGGGGTCCTTACAATTCACCATACTGATTCCTTGGTCACACTTTATCTTTTTCTCCATTCAGACAGCTCTTACATGGAAACGAACACTAGGCAGCTTTATTTTTAAAAGCTTTTCTTTAAAGGTGGCTTTCAGGGGTGCCTGGGTGGCTCAGTTGGTTAGGTGGCTGCCTTCGGCTCTGGTCATGATCCCGGGATCCTGGAATGAGTCCTGCATCGGGCTCCCTGCTCTGCAAGGAGCCTGGTTCTCCCTCTGCCTGCTTTTCCCTCTGCCTGCTGTTCTGCGTATTTGTGTTTTCTGTCTGTCAAATAAATAATATAATCTTTTTAAAAAATAACATGCCTTTCAAATTTTAGAGTAAAATTCCTTCAGGAAAAATTTAATTTTTTAAAAGAAAAATGTAATTGTGCATCACAAAAGCACTATTTATAAGAACTCTCATTAATGCAGTTTACTATGTGCCAAGCAGAGTTCTAAGGATTTTGCATATTATATATTCATTTAATCCATGCAATAACCCTATGAGGTAGTTACTATTATTGTCTCCATTTTAAGATGAGGAAACTGAGGCACAGAGAAGTTAATTGACTTGCCCGGGTCACAGAGACAGAAAGCAATGGTGCCAACATCCAAATCCAGGGGTTTGGCTTCAGAGTCTGCGATCTTAACCACTGACTGTGCTCAAAAGAGCTTTCACACATTAGGGAAGAGTCCCTTCTAAAAATTCACTATCTTGTGCTCTGAGAGATTGACGTTGTCTCCTTGTTAGAGATCTCCATGGTTAAAGTTGAAAACCTTAAAAATAAAACTGTCAGTTTTTTTACCAGGAAAGATGGGTTTATTTGAGGGTAGCGAAGAATTGCAATTCAGAATAAACAAGCTTCAGCAAACCATAGGCAAGTCTGGAGAACAAAGGAGAAGAATGCTCTTCTATAGAGAAAAGGGGGGAGTTGGGAGGAGCTGTTGTGAATAAAAAGCCCCTGTCAGACATACCCCGGGAGTATGAAGTGTAGTGGCGGTCACCAGCTGAGTTGTGACAGACTCTCACTGGCTGGTCTGTTGCCCGGCAAGGAGAAAACCTTTCTTCCTCCTGCTCCCGCAGCAAAGTATCAGCTTTTTCCTGTTGGGAATGCAAGGAAATCCCTTCCTGTTGGTTATGCAATTGACTAGGAGTGATGGGGGTGAGAGCTCCCCCTTCTGGCCTCCCTACTGCATTTTAAATGAGGTTTCCTTTTATTAATTTTCAATTATGCACATTTAGCTATGGCTCTTTGCTAGTACAACATCTTTTAGTAAGCGGAATTTGTTAATACTGATGCAGTATTGTTTCTGTTTAAAGGGCAAATGTCAAGGTGATAAGAATTATTAAGAATTACTAATACCTCGGGGCTCCTGGGTAGCTGAGTTAGTTGAGAGACCGACTCTTGATTTTTGGCTCAGGTCATCAGTTCAGAGTCCTGGGATCGAGCACCGAGTTGGGCTCTGCACTCAGCACACAGTCCGCTTCAGATTCTCTCCCCCTCTCCCTCCCACTCACTCTCTCTCAAATGAATCAATAAAATCTTTAACAAAACAAACAAAAAATACCTTGGGTCACTGTTTCAGTGAAAAGTACAATTTGTGAGGTTTAAGACATTGTTGGGGAGAAGTACAGGGGAACCTGAGAGTTCTCTGGAATGTTTCAATTTATGAAAGTAGAATATAATTTTTATTTGTGTAATTAAAGAACAATAAGAAATGCCTTTATTCAATCAATCAAAAAATCCCTTCTGTGGTAGGCAGCCTCCACCTCCTGGTAAGTAATCTTATATAATACCCTCCCTGTAACTTGCTTTTTTATTTTTCTACATTTATTTTATTTTATTTTATTTTTTTAAAGATTTTTATTTGACAGAGAGAAACACAGCGAGAGAGGGACACATAAGCAGGGGAGTGAAAGAGGGAGAAGTAGGCTTCCTGCAGAGCAAGGAGCCCAATGTGGGGCTTGATCTCAGGACCCTGGGATCATGAGCTGAGCCAAAGGCAGATGCCCAACAACTGAGCCACCCAGGCGCCCCAATATTTATTTATTTTAGAGAGAGGGTGCACATGTGTGTGGATGTGTGAGTGAGGGGAGTGGCAGAGGAAGAGAATCTTCCCTGCTGAGCATGCCCCGCCCCGTCCCCAACGTGGGGCTCAGTACCATGACCCATGAGATAATGACCTGAGTTGCAGTCACAAGTGGGACGCTTAACCAACTGAGCCACCCAGGCACCCCTTGATTAACTTGCTTTTAACCAATAGAATATGGCAACATTGAGGGGTTAGCCCTCCCATGAGTAGGTTCCAGAAAATGATCACCTCTGTCTTGCTGGAACTCTACCACTTTCTTGGCTTGCATGCTTTGATGAAGCAAGTTGCCACATTGAAAGAACCCACATTGGGGCGCCTGGGCGGCTCAGTGGGTTAAAGCCTCTGCCTTTGGCTCAGGTCATGATCTCAGGGTCCTGGGATCAAGGCCCACATCTGGCTCCCTGCTCAGCGGGGAGCCTGCTTCCTCCTCTCTCTCTGCCTGCCTCTCTGCCTACTTGTAATCTCTCTCTCTGTCAAATAAATAAATAAAATATTTTAAAAAAAGAACGAACGAACGAACGAACCCACATGGCAAGGAACAGAAACTGACCTCCGTTGAGGAACTGAATGCTCCCAACAAATAAGACCACAGACCCTGGACTGACACCTTCATTGCGGCCTTGTGAGAGATTCCTGATCCATGGAAATCGTGAGATAACAAATGTGTATTCTTTTAAGTCCCTAAGTTTTAGAGTAATTTGTTATGCAGCAATAGATATCATTTTTTAGACAAGTGAATTTTTGAGAAACTAATTAATAAATCATCATACAAACCCATATAAAAAAGAAGGTCTAGTCTATCCTGGCACAGTAAGTATCTGAAGTCATAACATGCACTATAACCACAACTGTCAGAACCATCTGGGAAGCCTAACTCAGTCTTTGGCAGTCAGGGCAGCCTTCAGGGAAGTGGTGGCTCTGGGGCGGGGTTGAGTAGGAGTGTGGGGGGGGAGGGAGGAAGCATATGTATCCCTCACCATCAATGCCTACCACCCTCCACCTTCTGGCCCAAAGGTGCCTTAGGACAAGGGCAATCCCATACAAGGCTCTCAGGCTGCGGCCAAGTCTCCCCTCTCAGACCAAGAGGCCCCTGGGGAGAACTTCTTGTCACCCCCAAGCTCCACAACAGGCTGAATTCCTCCTCCCCAGTGACCTTCCCCCCATCTGTCCCCTAGCTCCCAGCCCAGAACTCTGCTCAAAAGGGCAGCTCACACAGTGTGGGAAAAAGAGGCCCCCAGACAATTCGTAGAATAGAAACACAAACTCAAGAAATGCATTTCTCTGCCCCAGTTTATTCACCCTGGCTTGGCCCAGAGACCTGGTTCATACGCAACAAGCAAGGACACAGAAGTCCCCAGGGCCTTTGCTTCAACCTTACTTCCTATGCCCTTCACCCACCCCCGTCAGGGATAGAACTCTAGAGAAAGGATGAGCACCCCTATTTTGAAGATAGGGAGACTTGGTGTCATGCAACTGCGCATCCACCAGGATCTTGCATCCTCATGGCTCCCAAAAGCAAAGCAGAGAGCTTGGCTACCTTAGTCCTTGGTTCTCCCCAGAATTCACCCACTCTCCATTTCACGGAGCCTCTGCTGGAGCCTGTCAGTCCCCACCTAAAGGACCACGCAGGGACAGAAGGGGTTATGACCCAGCATCCTCAGAGCTTCCAGAGGCTGGCCTGACATGGCCCCTGCTGGCCCTGGAAAGCCGACTATGGCTCCTCGGTGCCCAGACAGCCTGACTTCGGGAAAACAGACCAACCTAATTTAACATCCAGTGTTGCTAAAGCCAGAGAGGCGCAGCAAGTAGAGGCACAGAGAAGAAAGAAGTGAGATTTTTTTTTTCCCCAGCAGTCTCGGAACACCTCGTCCATTCCTTGCAAGCGAATAAGCACACATTCGCTTTCATCAGAAGCTTAAATCAATATGGTCTGCAACAGCGTTTGCCGTGGAGAAGTGTGGCTTGTTTCCAAGCGATACTGTAGAATTCCCTTTCTCCTTTTCTTCATAGGGTTCTGCCGCTCTCTTCTCCCCCGTCCCCATCTCCCATGCGCCTCAAAGCAGAGTTCAGGTGGGACAGTCCTTTATCTTCTTCTCTGATCCCGCCTCCCCCATCCCTGCCACAGTGTTGATCCCCAACCCCAGCTCACGCTAATTCTTTACCAGTTGCCCTGGCAAAATTGTGGCCCAAAAGCCATGGCAGGCCAGAGCGGCCACCGCACTTCCCACAGCAAATCCACCATCAGGACAAAAGCCTTCGCAGAGCGAAGTCTGAGAGGAGTGATGGGGAGAGGGTGGAGAGGCAACCTGGGAAATCTCCGGGGAATGGATCAGCCACAACCCTCAGATAAATACTGCAGGCTAGCCTTCTCTCCGGAGCAACGGAACCCTGTAGAGAAAAGAAGGCTAGGGTTGGCAAGGAGTAACACAGGGTGTGGACACCCCACATAAGCTACTGAACATGTATTTGCATAACACCTGCTTGTGAGTCTGCTGCAAATACACACGCCCCTGATATACACTTCCCCTGCCTACACCTGCACACAAAAAAGCATGCACACACAGACACATTCATATACACCTACCACAAGCCTACACACTCAAACTCAGTCATATGCACACATACCTGTGCATGCACACATATCCAAGCTTACTCCCGCTCACCTACGTGCTACACACACCCATATGTACACACGCAGAGGCCTGCACCTAAGTTGGCTTGCGTGTATACACAGGTCCATGCCCACCTGTCGGCACATACACACTCACATCTGCTTACCTGCACTCATACCAGCAAATAATCATGTACTTACTTGAGCACAACCACACACATGCCTGCAAATATAGACATATAACCCTACACCCCTGCGGAGGCACACCCTTAGCCCTGCTCCTGGGGCCCCGATGGGGCTGCCCTCTGTTGGAGACAGCGAATCAGCTCCTTTCGGTTATCCAGGATGGTGTCGAAGCTCTCCTGCAGACGGGTCTGCTGGTCTACCAGCTGGTGTTGCAGGCCCCGGATCCACTGCAGCAGGGCCAGCCGGCGGTACATCACCAGGTGCACGTGGTGCTTCTCCTTTTCCTGTTCTTTGTAGCGCTCCTGGGCCTGTAGCTGCTGCACGGCCTGGGCCACGGAGGGCAGAAGGGGATCTGGGGGACCCGGGCCTCGGGGGGTCCCACAGGCTGGCTCAGGACTGCTGCTGGGGCTGTCGGTGCTCAGGGAGCTGCTGGCATAGCCGTTGTCCTCCAGCGGGGAGCAGACTGTGCTGGCGCTGCCCAACTTCTCGAGCTCAGCTCCGGGGATTTCTGCCCCCTCTGGGGGGCTGCGCACCTCCCCCTGGAAGGCCTGGTTGTCAGAGGGTAACTCAGAGGAGCTCCTCATCGGGATGGGCTCCACGTGGCCTGGCATCCCATGCCAATTCTCATTGGCATCTTTGGCACTCGCCATGAAGTTAGAGTTGCTGTCTGGTTGGAGCTCTGGCTGACATACTCCCGGCGGGCCCCCCGGGAACTGGCCCCCCTCAGCTACCCCTGGCTGGATGGTGAACATTTGGTCTGTAAAGGGGAAGCAGAAGAATGAGTTAGAGCAGGATGGGGGTTGCGGGGGGCGGGGTGCTCCAAGTCATGGCAACCTAGCTGGCAGGCGCAAGGCAGCCTCAGTCCCTTTCCCTCCGGCAACACCTCCGTTTGTGGTTCTCCTCCCTCTCTGTTGACTCAGTCTCCTTCCCGAGCAGGGTTGTCTCAGCCCTCTGAGGCTTCTTGTTCTGCCTTCTCATTCTATGCCCATCGCCCCAGAGGACCTCATCTTCTGCTGTAGCCTCAAGAACCGTCAGGTGTTGGTGACTCTCAGATGTGTCTCCAGCCCAGATCCGACTGCTGTCCAACTCTGCAACCAACCACAGGCTCCCCAAATTCTACATGTCCAAACCAGCTCTCCCTCTCCAGTGTGTTCGGCGAAATGGTCCGCTCTCTATTCAGTCACTCCAGCCAGAAACCTGCGAGCAGCCCGGACTCCTCACTCAGCTTCCTTCCCCCATCTCTCTGGCCACCAAATGCTGACAATTCTTCCCCGTAAAACCCTGCGCATGTGCGCACAGACATCGACCCTCACTTTCACTCGGTTCAGGCCATTTCTTACCTGGATTACAGACAGCCACAGCCTTCTCACTGATCTCCCTGCCCCCCGTTAAAAAAGTAAACTGGATCTGTCACAGTCCCAAGTGCCCTCTCTAAACTGCTGAACCTCCACATGGCCCACAAGGCTATGCTTCGGCTGGCCCTTGCTCACCCCTCTGGACTGGTCTCTTCCACTCTGGTCCTCTCACTACCCCCAAACTGCTCAGAAATCTCAGAATATGCCATCATTCACCTTGGCCTCCTATACCCTCCCTTTCCCCTTGCCTCTAAGCTCCTCCCTTCTCCACCCAGCAAAGTCAAAACCCAGCTCTCAACTCCCCCCCCCTCTGAAGCCTTCCTGATATCCTCCCCTCTGCCCCAGCAAACATTAATAAGCACAGTTAACTATGCCTTCCCCTGGGTCCCCATTGCACCGGTACACAGTGCTTTGTCCGTATTTGTTCCTTGTCCCTGGAACATAGTTGCTGGTCAGTAAATGTTTCTAGGTAGTCGTCTTGGGGTTTGTTTTGGTTTTGGACCATCTTGTGCTAGCAGCTTGTACATGCGCTCCCTGACTAACCCTGGAGTTCTTTTTTTTTTTTTTTTAAAATTTTTTTTTTTTGAA
>LNAC01000108.1:1274299-1309898 GCA_002007465.1 Ailurus styani
CGGAGCCGGGCGGCGTCAGCGCGGCGGGGCGGGGCGGCCGGGCCCACGTGGGCCGGTTCGGGGGTTCTGCGGAGCTGGCGGCTCCGGCAGCCCGAGCGCCCGAACCGACTCCCCGCCCCCTGCAGCCTCGGCCGAGCCCTGCCGGGTCGGGTTTATCTTCTACCCGCATCCACTGGGCCCCGCGGATCTCTTTGCATCACTGCTGCAGCAGATACAGTGACATTTTCGAAATGAAGATCCTATCAGGTCACCTGCCTCCTGCTTAAAGCCTTTCAAATGGCTTCCCTCTTGCGGGGTAAATCCTGAAGCCTCCGGGCCTCTGTACCTACCTAGCTTCATCCTCCGCCCTCCATCTCTGTAGTTGGGCCTCACGCTCCTTTCTGCCACGCGACTTCTGCACACACTGTTCCCTATACCTAAAATTCTGTTCCCATTCTCCACTTACTCATATTTCAGCTCTGTTCTCAGATAAACCTTCTCTGACTTCCAAGACCAGATTCATTTCCCCTTTTATGTTATCCAAGGGCACTTTGTTCCTTTCCTTCACTGCATCTATCACAATTTGAAATGATATATTTATTTTGGGCTTATTTCATTAAAGTCACTTAATGGAAGCTATGTTTTAAGAAAAAAAAAGAAAATCTGCTCTGGGACAAGCCTGGGCCTCCTCTCCTGCAGCTAGGCCCCGGCACCTTCCTCCCTGCGGGGCGGAGAACCTCTCTATGGTGTTTGTGCAGTGAGCTCTTCTCAGTGCCTGCTTACTAAGGCCTGATCCCCCTCACTTCCTTCTTTCTAGGATGAAATGTGAGGATTGGGACTCAGTTTGCAATCAGAGAGAATGGAGTCAGAGTTGGTTCTGACTCTAATGATAAGACAGCACTGGCTGGTGTTAGGGAAGTTAGGGCTTCTTAAATTTAACTTCTTGCCTAAGGCAGCCCTAGACAGTAGACTGCGACAAATTTAACCTTCAGGGCAACCACATGAGATTCTAGGGGGTCCCTTCCATGCACCCCCACTTTCCTGATTAAAGCACATAACTGGCTACAACATTCTTCCTGTCCTCCCCCCATTAAAAACAAAACAACACTGATGTGGATTCATCTTTGGATCATAATGCATTTAAAAAATACTCTTATCTTTCCCTCCTCTCTTTCTGCATTTCTCCCCCTCTCCATCTTTTGCTGTTTTTTTAAGCCTCAGCCCCATTTCTGCATCAGGTGCTAAAACCTAACTAGTCTTCCTTTTTCTCTTCCCCACTGCAAGTTCCCCTTTAGCCAGGTGACCAAATGAGGTGACCAGATCCTCATTCCTAAAGCCGCCGAGAGCCTGGGTGGTCTAGAGTTCTGCAGAGCTTCCTGTGCCATACAGCTGTGTCAGAGAGTGCTTCTGTGGGCCCAGAGCTGCTCCTCCCCACCTCTCCCATGGACTCCATCCCTCCCAGCTCTAACCGTGTGGGCCAAAGGGGAGCCTGATGAGTCCTCAGATGGGAACCCCACTCCAGGTGAGTTAGCATCCTTCTCTGGGACTTTCTGAATAAAAGGAAGACAAACCAGGGAAGACATGTGGGCAGGGCTGCAGCAGGCTCATTCCCTGCCAAGTGGGAGTCAGTTTGTAGTCGGAGAAAATGATGCTCATGCACGGAAGCAGAGACAAAGGACGGAAGTGCTGGAGACATTCCGGTCCCTGCTTCCTGAGGCCTTTCTCTACCTTCCAGTAAGGCCCTTATTTTTTTTTTAAGATTTTATTTATTTATTTGACAGAGAGAGAGAGAGAGAGATCACAAGCAGCCTGAGAGGCAGGCAGAGGGAGAGGGGGAAGCAGGCTCCCTGCCGAGCAGGGAGCCCAATGCGGGCCTCGATCCCAGGACCCTGAGATCATGACCTGAGCCGAAGGCAGAGGCTTTAACCCACTGAGCCACCCAGGCGCCCAAGACCCTTATTTTGCCAAGCCTAACTTGAGTGGAATTTCCTTCACTGCAGTCAAAGAATCCTGATTACTACAAGAGCACAGGTGGTGACCCAGGGGTCCCTCTCATATATGTCTCAGCCTTCATTAAGGCTGGAACAACTCTGCTTCCCCATGGTAGCCGTTATCAATTCGGTTTACACGATGACCTCCTTTGAGATGCAGTGGAATCATCTTAGTGCTCCCTCATTAAACATTCCTCCCTAGATGCCGAAACCTCGATGCTAGAATGGCGGAGACAGGAAGCAAACTCTTGGAGAAAGTATCAGGTGCAGTCACATAACATGTTATGCCTACTTCTGCCTCTTCTTCTTTTTTTTTAATATTTTATTTATTTATTTGACACAGAGAGAGATCACAAGTAGGCAGAGAGGCAGACAGAGAGAGAGAGCCGAGCAGAGAGCCCGATGCGGGACTCGATCCCAGGACCCTGAGATCATGACCTGAGCGGAAGGCAGGGGCTTTAACCTAACACTGAGACACCCAGGTGCCCTATCTCTGCCTCTTCTGATGTATTCTGGCTACAGATGCCAATTCCATACTGATTGTTGACGGAGCCTCTATGGTACTCTTCCGGGCAGCCCACCACCTGGCGTAGCTGAGTCATCAATCTCTCTTTCCATTGTCCTGTTAAGCTCATTGTTTCTAAATAACATCATCTCTGAGAAGGCAAGTGGATTTCAAGGGCGTCACATCGTAGCCTCTCTTCTCTTAGTCAAGGGCAAAGTTGCATGGGATACGGTAGCCCTGGATAATCAATGCAGCAAGTGCTCAGACAGTGGTCCTGGGCACTCCATAATTTTCAAAAGCTGGGAGGCTTGAGAACAAAAAACCCCAGGAAGGCAGGGGCGTCCATGCCTGCATGATCACAAAAAAGCAGGTGTATGGATGTCCGTGATTCATTCACCAGAAGATTCCACAGTCAGGATGCCAAGGAATCAGTCATTGCAGGTAGAGCGGTAAAACGCCCCCCTAGCTACATAGATTTCAGGGATGTAATCGGCAGGGACATAGAAATCACCAGAGAAGGCCAGTAGCGGCCCGACTAGGCCAGCCCAGGGCAGTAGGTAGATGTCCTGGCAGACGGACCCATGTGACAGCCAAGAGAGGCTAGCAGTGAGTAGCCAGACCCAGGTCCCGAGGGCTTAGAGTGTCGGGGGCGAGGAGACAGGGAGATGAGAGGTATTTGTACCCCAGGAAATAGGACAGGCATGAGTTCCTCTCCAGGGGGAGAACCGTTCAGTGTCAGGACTCCCAGGAAGAAAGGGGAGGGGATAGGATCAAGGTGTTTGAACCTCAAAGACTTTGCCACTTCCTGTCCCTTCACTCACATCCCCCAGAGGGCTCACCTGTGTCACGTGCTGTGTTGGGATTCAGAGCAGAATCGTGACTGGTGGGGGCCTCGTGCGACTCTCTGTTTAGAAAGGGAAATGGAAAAAGTGGGCCATACAGTGTGGCAGGCCCTACAACAGAGCTACGAGGGTAACGAACCCACTGGCTTCACAGAGGAGATACTTGAGCCAGGCTTTAAAGGAGGAATAGAAGCTCCGGAAGAGAAAGTGGGGGAAGGCCAAGGAGACTGTATGTGGGGTGTATGCTCAGACTGTGGCCAGGGTGACCGGGGCTTGAGGGAAGTGGAGGTAGGAGATGAGGCTAGAGGGTAAAGTTGGCCTGGTTGTGAAAGGCCTTGACCACCATCCCAAGGAGCCTGAGCCTCATCCTGCAGGCAGCAGGGAAAACCTGAGCACGCCCCCACGGCCTCCTCATCAGAACAAAGCACAGGCCGCTAGCCTCGGAGGACAAACTATTGCTACCCGCTTTCTTCTCTTTCCCCCAGCTCATAGCATCTGCCAGCTTCCCCACATGGCTTTGGGAACTTAGGCAAATCAAAGCATTCCAAACTTCTCAGATTAAATAAAGATACTATGCCTTGAATATGGTTAAATAACATTGTAATTGTGAACATTGTTCCTTGGGCTCCCAGCACTAGGCACAGCCCTGGAGGACCTGTGGTGTCCCAGAGAGTCCTTACGGCAGATGAGAAGGAAGTCATTCCCCAGAATTAGCTCATCCTGGGAAAGAAGGCCTACAAAGCTGGTGACCTAGTTGTTTCGTTCATCCATTTCTCTGCTGTCTCTTAAAGGTAAAGGGCCCCTGTCTTCTATCAAGAAATTGCTGTGCAATCACTTTAGGTAAGACATGTCCTTTCCCCATCCCCAATATGGCTGTTTTCTCAGCTGTAAAATGAGGGGGAGCTCCATCAAATCAGAAGTTTTAAAGTTTTTTTTGTTTTGTTTGTATTTTTTCAAGCCTCGAAATCTTATTTTTCCCCCCCCCAAACAAAATCTATGCAGTCTACCCAGATCGAGGTCTTGTCTCCTCCTGGAACCCTCCCCACTAAATGGCTCCTGAGGAGGCTCCCGGGAAGCCTTTAAAGCTCGGAAGGGGCACAGTTACAAATGCCTCCACTCTCCATTCCTGCCCCCCTGAAAGGGGCAAGGAGAAACTGAGGGGGTGTTCTGGAGCTGCTGGGGGAATGAAAGGTAGTGTCGACTCTTTCTCCTCAGTGCACCCAAGTGGTAAATGGCCTCTTCCAAACCTCTCTTCCACCACGAGACCAGAAAGCCAAATCCAAGGTCCCGAGGCTGTGGGAAACCCTAGAGCCCACAACAGAGGCAGTGGGCTAGAGAAGCTGATGGGAAGGAGGACTGAGAGAAGGGAGTGCCTGCTCCGCCCCCTGCCTAGCAGCTGCCTCTGTGGGCTCCATAATCCCCATGCCCTCTCCCCCTCCGCACCCTCTGGCCGCCCACCTCTCCTCCACGCACTCCATTCTTCAGTAGGAGGGCACGGTATCAGCGCAGCCTTTCAGGGTCTGACAGGTCCTTTCTGGGTGCCCCCCACATGTAACCACTTAACCCCCAGCACAAAGGGCCTAGCTGAATGGGCTTGGAGCCGGCGGCTCGTGCAGAGGGGGAGGCCTCAATAGGATCTGGGGAGCTGGGTGTATAAACGGCTCTGCTCCAGCAACCCTCAATGGAGGAGCTGGAGTCGGGGCATGTGCCGAGGGGAGGAGCCCGGCAGCTGCATCCCACCCCTGAACAATGATTTATTCATTCTCCTGGCACACACAGAAAAACACGCGGGGTGGGGGGAACGTGGCCCCACAAATCGCCCTTGGCCTCAGCTGATTCCCGAGGCGATCGCAGCAGCTCAGAGCGCCCCCTCCCACTTGTAATGGATTGCCTCCAGCCAGCCCTTTCTCTTCCCGGCCAGCAAGTAGAGTGCGGCCAGCAAGTAGAGTGCGTGACACATTAAGGGAGGCCTCCAGTAGCCCATAGTTCAGGCAGGCTTGCTCTTTGAATTGGCTCCACCCAATCTCAACTTCCTTCTCTCTCTAAAATCTTCCTGGTCAGGTTTTTCTCAAACCCATTTCACAGCCAGAGAAACTGAGGCAGAAAAAAGAAGGCATATAGCTTGACCCGTCCTAGGACGGCCCCCAGGGAGAGACTGCAAAAAAAAGCAGGGTTTGGGAGTTCAGCGTGAAAATAACCTGCAGATAAAGGGCATGCAGTAAAGGCTTGCTGGGTGAGTTTATGGCTGCTAACAAAAGGTATCCTATTTGTTGTCCACACTCCTTTTCCTAGCCCCCCATCCTCCAGCCACATCTGCCTCTGATTCCCCCGAACAATCTTAGGGAGAATGTTGGGGATTAAAGGAGAGAAGGAAGACAGGTAAGTAGAGATGCTAAAACCAGTAGATTAAAAAAAACTGTTTGGGGGGGCACCTGACTGAAGGTAGAGTATGCATCTCTTGATCTTGGGGTCATGAGTTTGAGCCCGACGTTTGGGGGTAGATTGTACTTAAAATTTTAAAAATAATCTTTAAAAAAATGTTGGGTGGGTAGGTGGTTTCAAGAAGCTAAACTGTGACAAAAATAAATTTGTTTTTGCCTTCTAGCCTCCACACCTCATGTCACCAGAGCCAGATCAAAAAAAAAAAAATCATCATAATAAAGAAAACTAAAAATCAATAATGTTAGCAGAACAGGGAGAACCAGATTGAAGTGACCATCCTCAGACTGGCCCCTGGGCCTCCTGGCCCCAAGCTCATAATTACCCTGTCACACAGAAAACAAATCTATTGTGAGTGTTAAATGTGGAGAGATGCGAGATCCTGGGCAAGCAGGTTGCCCAGCTCAGGAGGGGGAAGGGAGTTGCAGAAGGAAAACAGATTGGCCTTTGGTGCTGGGGCGGGAAGGGGTGGTTTGAAGCTGACAAAAATTAAGGCCTTGAAAGTTCCAGGTAAGTTTTCTTCCCTGAGATAGGAGGGTAGACGCATGAAGGGAGGTGATCCTGCCTAATACTGAACAGTAGTGGTGGGAAGTCAGAGAAGTCCCCCAGCCCGTTTCTCTGAGCCCAGGAGGGCGCGTTGCTATGCTGCTGCTGCCCTCTGGTGGGCAAAAAAAAAAGACACTATCAACACCTCCAATGCCCGGAACTTGCTGCAAACTGCAAAGAAGTCTTTCCTTTTCTGGTCTAAAGCCTTGGCCACCAGGACTAGCACAATCCAGGAAGCAGACGCTGAGGCAGTTTAGCATATAGAACACTCATTAAGAAGTGCCTTTGGGATCAACATCTGTGGAAGAGAGAGGACAGAAGCCCAACCGCCATTCAGGTCCCTGACAGCCTCAGCCAATCCCTCAGGGAACTCTGAAGTTTGGATGGTCGGCAGGATTGTCCCCAAATGAGCTGAGATGGGCAGCCCTTTATACTCCTGTCACGTCACTGGATGTGGGCCATGCTGGAAAGGGGCATGACCTCAGGCAAGGGGTTCTCTGCTGCAAAGGCAGTCCTCCAAGGGACTGACCATTGCAAGCTGTCTGCAGAAAGTGCTCCCAGGAGGCACCTAGGTGGCTCAGTGGGTTAAAGTGTCTCCTTTCGGCTCAGGTCATGGGCTCAGGGTCCTGGGATCGAGCCCCACATTGGGTTCCCTGGTCAGCGGGGAGCCTGCTTCCTCCTCTCTCTCTCTCTGCCTGCCTCTCTGCCTACTTGTAATCTCTCTCCCTGTCAAATAAATAAAATTTTTTAAAAAAATAATAATTAAAAAAAAAAAAAAGAAAGTGTTCCCAGAAACTGGGCCAACAAGGTCTTCCTTGAAGTGGGATGGGACAGCGCACTTCTGTCTACCCCACACATCACAGATACTCATCAGATGTGTGTTACAGGAGTGGTCCGGTTAGATCCCACCTGGGGCTCCAGGCTCAACAGGGACAGCCTGCAAATCTGCTATTCAAGCAACTGACCTGGCGAAATGGTCAAGGGAGTCTTAATGCTCGAACTCATGGATGCATTCATTCAACAGACACTCATTGGGGTTTACTGTGTGCCAGGCTTGAGGGAGACACTTTACCGATGTTTTTCTTATTTAATCCTCACAACTGTGCAGCTGGTATTAACTTAGGTTATTCACAGGAGATGAAGTTATTAAGTGGCTTTCGCTGTGCAATGACACTTCAAAAAGCAACACAATGGGACAAGTGTTGTTGCTGCTGTTAAAGGTCCTTCAGGACACAAAGGGGTGTCGGCTCTGTTCTGTGTGTGCGCACGCATGTATGTAGAGAGGCAGATCTCTCTCTGCTTTTAGCCAGAATATTTCCTAAAACACCGCCAAACGTCATGCTTCCATGGCTTCTGACTTTAATTCCTTTCTACAGAAACATAGGCTTTAAAAAATTCCTGCTTGTGGGATGTCTGGGTGGCTCAGTTGGTTAACTGTCTGCTTTCAGCTCAGGTCATGATCCCAGAGTCCTGGGATCGAGTCCCATGTTGGCGGTGTCTGCTTCTTCCTCAGCCTGCTCCTCCTGCTTGTGCTTTCTCTCTCTGACAAATAAGTATCTTAAAAAGAAATAAATAAAAATTCCTGGTCGTAGCTGCAGAGCTAGCTCCTTTCCTGGGTACTTAAAGGGAGAAACCACTCTTCATCCCTGGTGCTCTTTGGCCATCTGACCATTAGAAAGTCAATGAAAGGGTGAGTTCTATCTCTAATGTCTAACTTCCTTACCTGCATGGTCATTTGGGGAGAGCGCTGAAGGGACCAGAGGTGGAGGTTTCTGCTCCAAAAACCTCTCTGTGCTCTGTAGCTCTCACTAACCCGACTTTATAGGGGGCGAGGGCTGGAGAGATAGAGGAACCTGCCACTATTCCATTATAACCCTGACCTGTTCTCACCTTTGCCCAATTAAGTCTCCCAGCCACCAATATAAGGATTTTAGTTTTCTCATTTAGACTCCAATCGTAAAGAACTTGGAGGAAAAAGAGGCGTGTATGTGGGTCGGGGGGGAAGCTTGGATGTCATGGAGCAATTTCTGGGTCTGACTGCAGAGAGACATAAAGTACTCTCAGTATTCCTCACCCCCTCCCAACCACGTGCACACACACACACACACACACACGCACATACACTCACGCCTTTCCTCCTGGGCCCCCAGAACCTAATTTTTCACGTTTGGAAAATCCAGATGATTTTTGCCTGGGTCCATCTGGTTTTCCAAATAACCTGTCTTTTTGATAAATAACATAAGTTAAATTAGACAAGACAAACAAAGAGAGGGGTGGGCAGTCGGTTTTTTCCCTTCCATCAGCCTCTGAGAGAAAGACAAGGGCTGAAAAACGTGCACCATGACTCACTCCCAACCCTGCCCTAGCACTTTCCACCCCTCAGACTCGGCCCCGTGATTCCCCAGCCTAGAGCTGGGGGCCACCCCATCACCCCCAGCATCAAGAATACCAGACTGTGGGGCTTTCTAAAATGAAGGTAAAGAACCCAGGCGTTCAGCCCCAGAGCCTCTTCCAAACCCCCTGAGGCTGTAGCTGCTTCGAACCCCCTTTTCCCATTATGTATCCCACCACAGGGAAGAACTAGATCAATACACTGAAAATGAAAATCTTTAAGGTGAGAGAAGAGAGGATAGAAGAGGGGATGGGAAGGACGTGGATAGTACAGACAGGTGATACATCTGCTAGGGATAGAGGTCTGGCACCGGGGTCTCCAAGGTAAAATCAGAGGTGACCCCAGCTGTCCACAAAGCCATGCTGATCTCCTCAGCTCGCTGCAAGAGTCCAGGTACATGGCCCATCCCTACCACTCCCACAGGTCCCAGCACACAGCCAGCCCACAGGCCAGGGGCTGTTGGCTCTGGCCAGTCTTGGCTTCTCCTCCTCGCTCAACCAGACCCCTACGAGGTCTGAGCCCCACCCTGTCCTCAGCAGCGGGCTAGTGGGCATCAGGCGGCCTCGTCCGTCCATCATTTCAGATTAATTTGTGCCTCTGATCCCAACCACAACTCTGTGAGCTAAACCCAGTCATTTCACTCCGGCCTCATTTCCAGATGAGGAAAGAAGTTCAGTGAATGACTTATTCAAGGTCATGCCACTTGTAAGTTGCAGAACAAGAATTTAAGGCTTCAGCTACGCCAATATTCTATCCCACACTAGAAAGTTACTTTGTAAGCAGCTCAGCTCCAAGCTTCTCTAGCTCTTCCAGGGTTCAAATCAGTCCTTGCTCAGAAAGTACTTATTGAATGATTCTATGTGCCGGCTATGGTGCTACCTATACTTTTTTTTTTTTAACTTTTAAAAAAAGATTTTATTTTTAAGCAATTTCTATACCCAACGTCAGGCTCAAACTCACAACCCCAAGATCAAGAGTCATACACTCTATGGACTGAGTCAGTCAGGGACCTCTTTACATTTTTTAACAAAACTGATATGGTCTCTGCTTTTATAGAATTTAGTCTAACAGGGAAGGCAGACCTACACAAACATTAAGGTGGCAAATTGTGATAAAAGGGGGTGCCTTTGTGGCTCAATCAGTTGAGCATCTGCTTCAGCTCAGGTACTGATCTCAGGGTCCTGGGATTGAGTCCAGCATCAGGCTCCCTGCTCAACAGGGAGTGTGCTTCTCCCTCTCCCACTGTGCTCTCATTCTCTCTCTCACAAGTAAATAAATAAAATGTTTTTTAAAATTTGTGATAAAAAATGCAAAAGAAAAGGAAACTAACAGGGGTAAGCTGGTTAAGAAAGGGGTGGTTATGGAAGGCTTCTCGGAGGAAGTTCAATCTAAGCTAACATCTGGAGAATTATACACTAGCCAGACAAAAAAGGAGGGTGGAGAGAAAGGCATGCCAGGAAAAGGGAAGAACACTTTGGAAGGCCCTGAGGTGAAGTGTAATGTGGAAGGAGAGTGGACAGGAGTTGGGAGGCAGAGCTATATAATGGAGGGCCTTGTAGGCCATGAGGAGTCTGAACTTCATTCTGAGTGCAACGGAAACAATGAAAGGTTTTATTTTTTATTTATTTTTATTTATTTATTTATTTATTTATTTATTTATTTCACAGAGGGAGAGAGATCACAAGGAGGCAGAGAGGCAGGCAGACAGAGAGAGGGGGAAGCAGGCTCTCCTCCGAGCAGGGAGCCCGATGCGGGCCTCGATCCCAGGACCCTGAGATCATGACCTGAGCTGAAAGCAGAGGCTTCAACCCACTGAGCCACCCAGGCGCCCTATTTTTTATTTTTTTATATTTTAGAGGAGACAAGGGGAGAGGGAGGAGAAAATCTGTTTTGTTTTTTTTTTAAGACTTTATTTGACAGAGAGAGCAAACACAAACGGGGAGCGGCAAAGGGAGAGGGGGAAGCAGGCTCCCTACCGAGCAGTGAGCCAACCTGGGACTTGATCCCAGGACCCCGGGATCATGACCTGAGCTGAAGGCAGATGCTTAACTGACTGAGCCACCCGGGCACCCAAGACACTAAAAGGTTTTATATGAGGGAGTGGCATCTTCCGATTTATGTTTATACAAAGGTCACCCTCAGGGTGATGTGCATAGATTAGATGGAAGGCAAGCAAAAATATTTTAGGAGAGGAGAGCTCAGGAGGCTGCCGCAGTCCACTGGCAGGAAATTATGGAAGCTTGGATTAGGGCACTGGCTATTGAGCAGCAAGACAACTGAATCAAGATGCAACATAGAAGTCAGAATAACAGGTCTCAGAGAGTGTTTGATTTTGGAAGTAAGGAAGGAGGGGTCAAGGATGTCTTTACAGAGGCACCTGGCTGACTCAGTTGGTGTAGTGGGTGACTCTTGATCTCAGGGTTTGTGAGTTCAAGCCCCATGTTGGGTGTAGAGATTACTTAAAAATAAAATCTTGGGGCTCCTGGGTGGCTCAGTGGGTTAAAGCCTCTGCCTTCAGCTCAGGTCATGATATCGGGGTCCTGGGATCAAGGCCCACATCGGGCTCCCTGCTCAGAGGGGAGCTTGCTTCCTCCTCTCTCTCTGCCTGCCTCTCTGCCTCCTTGTAATCTCGCTCTCTCTGTTAAATAAATAAATAAAATCTTAAAAAAAATAAAAATAAAAATCTTTGGGGCACCTGGGTGGCTTAGTTGGTTAAGCATCTAATTCATGATCTCAAGTCTTGATCTCAGGGTTGTGAGTTCAAGCCATGCATTGGGCTTTAAATATAAAAGAAATACTTAAAAAATAAAAGATAATAAAAAGAAAAATATTTTAAAAAGAGAGTCACGGAGATGTAATCCATAGCATGGTGACCGTAGTTAATAATATGGTATTGCATACTACGGAGTTGCCACAAGAGTAGATCATAAAAGTTCTTATCACAAGAAAAAAATGCGTAAGTAACCATGTGTGGTCACAGATGTTAATTAACTAGACTTACTGAGGTGATCATTTCATAATATATACAAATATCAAATCATTATAATGTACACCTTACACTAATAACATTATGTCAATTACAACAAAAAAGAAAATCCTTTTGACTCAGATTTGAAGGAATGATAAAATGAAATAAAATCTTCATAACTTAAAAAAATTATGCCCTTCAGATTTCTAGCCTGAATAACTGGGTATATGAGGTACTTTTTACTGAAATGAGAAACACTTGAGGAAGAGCAGGTGTTAGAAGGAAGGAAAATCATATTATTATTTTTTTTTAAAGTAAGTTCTGGGCCCAACATGAGGCTTAAATTCACAACCCCAAGATCAAGAGTTGCTCGCTCCACTAACTGCGTCAGCCAGGCGCCGTGGAGAAGATCACATTTTTAAGATGCTTTTTAAAATCACACATTTGAGATGCTTACGAGACAATGGGCCTTTTAAGGAGTTGTCCACAAAACGTGATACAGTCGTGACAGTGGCGATTTCTTATGCTTGCAGAGTAACACTTGACATAACGCATTCACGTTCATTTTCCATCTTAAGCCTCACAGTAACTCTGAGATAGGCAAGAATGATGATCCTCATTTTATAGCTGAAAATGGAGGCTCTGAAAGGTGTGGTATTATTCATTCAACCTTTACTAGGCAGCACTACATTCCAGGCCGCATGTCAGGGAGGAGTTGCCTGGCTGGCTCAGTCAGTAGAGCAAGCAGCTCCTGATCTCGGGGTTGTAAGTTCGAGCCCCACGGTGGGTGTAGAGATTACTTAAAAATAAAATCTTCATGAAAAAAAGAAAAAAAAAAGAATACAAGGTAGAAGCGTCTCCAGTATGATGTGATCAGAGAGAATGACACTCCTCCCAGAAATATGCTCCCCTACCCTCAGGTGAACAAGACAGGAAGCCCCATGAGTTTTTAAACAAGTACAGGACATAAAGACCACAAATGTTCAATCTGAACCATTAGAAATTCTCGAAGGGCACAGTTTGTGGAGAAGCAGTTGAGATGAGGGATTGCAAGGGAGCTGAGCGGCTTGTCCCCACGGTGCTTTGGTGAACAGAACCTATATATGCATGAGGCCCTAGAACGGTTTGTAGTTGTAAAACTGTGGACTGAATTATCGAGATCAGAGACCTGCTCACATGAAGTAAAACCATGTGTCCCTACCCCACGGTGTGGGACCAGGAGGTGAAAGGGTTGATGCTGAATGCATCTCCCTCACAGACTCATGGGCTCTTACCCCTCCAGGGATGAGTCCCAAGCCAGCAGGAGCAGAGCCCCAGCAGGAGCCATAGCAGCAGGCCCCGGGGCCTATTTCACTAAAACATCAGTGAAGCCGAAGGCTCAGTGTTCGGGGCACAGGCATCTGGGTCAGGAGGCAACTCCCCACTTCAATCCTGTTAGCAAGGCTAGGGCTGGGCTTGGCCTATGACAGCTAGACCCGCATGGGGAAAAAGTGACCCAGAGCTGGAGACCCAACTTTGCTTTCTCCAAAGAGTGCTTTCTTTCTTTCTTTTTTTTTTTTTTTTAAGATTTTTATTTATTTGACAGAGAGAGAGATCACAAGTAGGCAGAGAAGCAGGCAGAGGGAGAGGGAGAAGCAGGCCTCCACTGAGCAGGGAGCCCGATGCGGGGCTCGATCCCAGGACCCTGAGATCATGACCTGAGTGACCTGAGCCAAAGGCAGAGGCTTAACCCACCGAGCCACCCAGGCGCCCACCAAAGAGTGCTTTCTTTCCAGAACCTAGGACAGAAACCACTGGCTCCCTGGATCTCTCTTGCACTGCTTTTCTTATCCTCAGTGATCAATTCTTCTCTCCCTGCAAAAAGGATCTGGGAAAGCAAAAGGGGAGAAATATCTCGCCCTCCTTCCCAGCTCTCTTTTGTGTGGCAAAGTCTGCCTGCCTGGGGCCCAGCTTAGAGGCCTCAGAGCGGGGAGTGGATGGTGGGGGGTGCGGGCATTAGCCCTCACCTTGGACCCCAGGCTGTCAATCAAAGAGCAAAAACCACTGGTACCATTTGTGTAAACTCTCCTCACCTGCACTGAACCAAACCACTTGGGGAGCTAATGCGACCAATTCACTGGAGCAAAGAGGCCAGGAAAGGCATCTACGGCGGTCTTTCTCTAGTCTCAGGGGGGCTTCCCTGGGAGGAAGGTCACCTGAAAACAATGCTCCTGAACATTAGACAGGCACTACCTAAGAATGAGCATCCAATCTGGATGGCAAACCCTGCCTTCAGGCATTGAGATTTATTGAAAAGCTACATACATAATAAAACATCTTTATATACATTTTTCCCATTACAAGATTACAAATATATACATTTAAAGTCAGCATCTTGTATATTCAAAACAATTGTAGAAAACCTACACCCTAACTCCAGCAATTAAACTGGTGTTCCCCATCTGCTGGTAATAAACTGGCACAATTCATCCAATTTCTAAAGTCCAGCTCCTGACAATGAAACCGCAGTATTCACATGGAATATTTTTCCAAAGCAGCAGTGACACTCAGTTCTGAGGGTGGGGAATCTGTCTAGAATTCTAAGAGCCTCGTGATTATTCAGGGAAAATTGGGAGGTGGGGGAATTCTCTTCAACAAT
Organism: Ailurus styani; assembly: GCA_002007465.1. Classification (NCBI taxonomy): domain Eukaryota; kingdom Metazoa; phylum Chordata; class Mammalia; order Carnivora; family Ailuridae; genus Ailurus; species Ailurus styani. Next base: position 1,288,600 of record LNAC01000108.1, read on the forward strand.
ATTTTGATTATAAACTCGATAGCGGTATTCTCTCTAAATACGCAATGAAGTGTTGTCCTCTGACTGGTCAGGGCAATGTAATAAACCCAGTTGTGTGCAATAAATAATGGTTACATGTCTTTTTGTCAGGATGAGAAGGGAGGTCCTTGAGCAACATTGTTTCACGTTGCGAATTTAGCTCCCCGAGAGAGCTCTCTGTCTCATTGGATATGTAATGTGGACAGACACCGGGTGTGTGTAACCCTTTATCTTCATCCTCGTAGTCCAGAAAATTAAGGCCAATGTTCTTCTGACTTGGGTACCAATTTGAGTCCTTACTATAAGGGAAGCAAAGGTTAATTGACAAGTTGAGGCTGCCATGGGAAGAGGCATACAGGAAAATGGAAAGAGCAAGACAAAGGTAACAGCCCATCTGTTGGTTCCAAGGTCCTCCAAGAAGGCTCTCTTTCACTGAGTCCAGGTCACTGTGGGGCATATTTTAGGGTGTGAAGGATTCCTTCTAGTATTAACATTCCCTGTTTTCTGGAATTTTCCGTAATGCCACACTTTTTCCTCCTCCTCCTCCAATCACCCCTTTCGCAAAGAGCTATCAACCCAGGAGGCTGCTAGGCTAAAATGCCAAATATACAATGGAGGAAGTGAGCCTTCACCCAAGCAGCCATGAATTAACGTTGTAAACACCGCAGAATTAAGATTAGTGGCCAATCCAGGAAATAATACTAGGAAAAGAAAAAGATGTCCAGAGCGATGTAGTGGAAAGAACTGCAATCTCTGTAATCTTAATGTGCTGATTATAAAGGAGGGTGGGGAGGGGAGATCATCCACGTGAGTGTCAATTCCAATCTTCAACGCCAGAAACTTCTCAAAGCAGTCTCAGCAAAGGTGCCAGCACCCTTGATGATGTTAGCTTTCCAAGTATCTGAAGATGCTTTGCTTCAATCCTGAAGTGCTATCATCTGTTTTGAGGCGCTTAGGTGAAGGCGATGTCATTAAAGATGGAGCCCTTCTCCTTACCTAGAGAGCAGAGAAAGAGTCAGGACCAGCTCAAGACCCTCATACAGGTCCTCACCTTCAATTAGCTCTTAAGGAACACATAGTTAAATTATGGACATTTAGGAAAAAGAAATATAAACTTTCCAGGAAAATTTCAAAGCTGATGACCTACTGCAGGTAGCAGTCCTCTTGTACTTCATTGGGGAGTACAGGATTAATAACCCAGCGTAAGCCTGTAAGCCAGAAATATCTATATTTTTTTACTTAAAAATCAATCATTCATCAATCTTGCTTTGGAGAACCACCAAATCAGTTCTCAAATTCCCTACCTGAGGCTTAGATGATTCCTTTGCTGCCTCAGCCTTAACAGGAGAAAGTGTATGGAAGACAAAGTTTCTTAAATTTCGGGGTGCACTGGGGTTCAGGTCAGAGAGGGCAGCCAGTTTCTGAAGCACAGCTTTGGGCTGGTTTAGCAGTGAGCCTGTCTTCAGCTGAAGAGAGAAGAGTTGGTTGGCATCAGATCCCAAGTGCCAAGGGAAGCATGAGAAGTCAGTCCCTCCCTGCCTCCCCCAGGTCTTGAGGGGACATATTCCTACCCCACTCAAGTAGAAAAGAGCGAGCAGACTCCTTTTACATCTACTTCCATTTCCTGCAGTCACCTCCCTCCGCTAATGAGAGTACTCCCTTAGACTGACCCGGGCCTAGAGAACCTTGCAGATCATGAAGTCCCCAACCAACCTGGTGGGCACTTTCTGGCCTGATGGCTTCAAAAGGATTTCTGAGTAAAGACTTTGGTTCTTGAGTAACCACAGTGCGATTGGCTGAAAAGACAAGACAGAGAGGCTTGTTCTGGGCAAAACTGGGTAGAACTACCTTTAAATCTAAACAAGCTGAGAAGTCTGTAACGAAACCAGTAAACTAAAGCTTAAGAACTCGGATTATTTTATAATGGTGACTTGAAACTACAGTAGGGAGCAGCAGGAAGACAGACAACCAACTTGAACGTTGATAAATAGTTAATGGTAATAAGCAAAACAAGCATGGTAAAAGTACAGAATAGTGTTTAAGAGCCTCATTCTGGAATTAGATATATCTGGGTTCAAAGTCCAGCTCTAACACAATCCTGAGCAACTAAATAAAGAAGCCAGAATTCCTACTCTGAGCTGCCTTAGAAGATAAAGTCAAACCAGCTACATATACTCACAAGTACAATGTCCACTGCCCAATAGCCTAAGATCCAAGAACATTGCCATTTCCCATCTAAGAGGGCCCTCTTTAAGACAATGTTAGACACAGGCCCATGTCTAAGCAACAAGAGTCTCTAAGGCTGGAGTCACTTCTAAGGCTCCAGCATGAACAATCCAGGCGGCTGGACCCAGAGGATGGCCAATAGCTCACCATTTTTCTGTAGTGCTTTGGCTGTAACTTTCTTGGCTAGCATCATAAACTGACTGTCTTCTCCAATGTCTTCTTCTTCAGCTACAATTTTCCCCTGCTGTGCCTGAAAATAAAAATCAGCATTAAGAGAAGTCTACCATGCCCCCAAATAGTTAGCATAGCCTGGACTGTGAAGCTAAGGCACCTGGGATATCATTTGCTTTCCTTTTTGCAACCTTTGTAGCTACAGACAAAAAAACCGGTACTGAACAAACATGAATTGCTCACAGTCATCTTCTCAAAGCACAAAAGAAAACTGGATTAAAAGGGACAGCAATAAGTTGCCCAAGGTTTTGAAACTATCCTGACAAATGAGGTGAGTGGTTCCTTTCCTCCTCATAAACTCGGGACAGAACAGAGGACTTTCTTGCAGATTTTCTACCTGATCCCGAAGCCACTGCTCTCGTTCAATTCGCTCCTTCCTCCAGCGGGCTTCTGTCTCATCAAGCTGCTCTTCAATCTGATCATCATCAGAGTCTCTGTGGAACAAGTCCATCTGGGAAGCATCATCTAAAGCAAAGAGTCAAGGCTATCAGCATTCTGCAGTCTCCTAGGAGAAGGTGCCCGGACAGACACAAAGAACTTGTCGTTCCTTGTACACCGACACAAGTCTTTCCCACTCACTAACACAAAGTCACAGTTATAGCGAGGTCCTCCTCAACAGCCTGCTCTGGTTTTGATATCTACTCGCTGTCTTAAACTGGACAAACACGGTCGCTGTACTGTTTGTTTCTGAAAGCAATGACCAAGATACCTATGTTTTTCCATCGGAATTTCCTCATTCGGCCAGGACCGTCACTGTGCAGATCCCCATCAGCGAGGTACCTCTCTTGGTACAAACGTAACTGCCGTTTATCATCATCCAACATCGTTTTCCTGCAGGAAAAGTACAGCATTCAAAACCAGGACCACTCTGGCTGGTCGTAGAAACATCCCATTATACAGGAGGGCCTGTTGGGATACTGACATGTGTATTTTCTTGATTTGATTCTGCAGCTCCTCATCAGATGGAAGTACTTCATCAATTTCGTCCTGTTCATATTCGTCAAGCTCTTCCCCATCATATTCATCTTCACTTCCCACGTCACTCCCCGACACCTCTGCCTCATCCTCCAGGTATTTCTTCAATCTCCTAGAAAAGAATTTTGAAGATTAGAAATGAATACAAGGAATACAAACATACACAGACTATGGATGTAGTGAGAAAAGCAGAACATAGAGAGCCACGTAAATTTTAATAATACATTTTGAAGAGAATTAAAATCTGTCATTTAATATACACTGTATGCCAATAACTGTACCTTCCAGGCATCCTGGCATTATCTCAGGGGGACGGACTATTATTCCCTTCAATTTACAGTTGAATGAACTGAGACTGAGGGAGTAAATAAATTATCCAAAGTCACACAGCTAGGAAGTAGCAGAGCTGGATTCAATTAGGTTCTTTAAAGCCAGAGCTCCCAATCTCCTCTACACATTTGGGACATACCTGCTGGCAGGTTCAGATTATTCTGTTCGGTATTTAAGCTCACCAGTGTTGGGAGACAGATTAGAGATGGTATGGTACAGAAACGTAATAGTCTGGGATCCCTTACAGCCACCACATCTTGACCCCCAAGTTAGAGGCATGACTGAGGCTCAGAGTTACTGGCAAGTAAAACCACTACTAGTTAGTTTTTGTGACCTCAGCTCCTACTGAGAACAAATCTGCTGTCACTTTGGGTTCAAAGTCCTGTCATCTATGGTTATGAGTGGCAGAAGTTTGATGGGTTTTGGAAAGCTGATTTTTGTCAAAGACTTATGCTATATTTTTTAAAGCTGAGTTCCTCTAAATCTTAGGGATCCTGGGGAATTCCTTCGAGGGCTACCAGCTGAGTTCTCTAATCTTCCCATTTACCCACTTGGAGCTGCTCAACTTTTAGCTGTCATTCTTTCTAAGATTTCATTTGGACAAAGGACTCTGCAGTTAAATAAAGTTTAAAAACCACTACCTTAAGGGCACCTGGGTGGCTCAGTGGGTTAAGCCTCTGGCTTCGGCTCAGGTCATGATCTCAGGGCCCTGGGATTGAGCCCCACATTGGGCTCTCTGCTCAGCAGGGAGCCTTCTTCCCCCTCTCCCTCTGCCTGACTCTCTGCCTACTTGTGATCTCTCTCTCTCTCTGTCAAATAAATAAATAAAATCTTAAAAAAAAAAAAAAGGACCACTACCTTAGAAAAATCTATAGATGACCCAAAGCTGCAAGAGATAGTTAATTTGACAAGTGACAAATTAAAACCCCAAACTCGGGACGCCTGGGTGGCTTAGTGGGTTGAGCAGCTGCCTTCGGCTCAGGTCATGATCCCACGGTTCTGGGATCGAGTCCCGAATCGGGCTCCTTGCTCAGCAGGGAGTCTGCTTCTCCCTCTGCCTCTGCCTGCCACTCTGCCTGCTTGTGCTCTCTCTCTGACAAATAAACAAAATCTTAAAAAAAAAAAAAGGGTGTTTAAAAATAAATAAATAAATAAAAGAAAACCCCAAGCTGATCTTTTTTTTTTTTTTAAAGATTTTATGTATTTATTTGACACAGAGGGAGAGAGATTACAAGTAGGCAGAGAGGCAGGCAGAGAGACAGGGAGAGGAGGAAGCAGGCTCCCTGCTGAGCAGAGAGCCCGATGCGGGCCACGATCCCAGGACATTGAGATCATGACCTGAGCCGAAAGCAGAGGCTTTAACCCACTGAGCCACCCAGGCGCCCCCAAACTGATCTTAATAGAATAAAATGATGGGCTAGAGACAATCATATAGAGCTAGTAGGGATCAATATAATACCCTATATGTGAATTCCAAACGTCATTCAAGTACAATATAATACTGAATACCCATTAAAATGGTCTTTATAATACTTTTTTTTTTTTTAAAGATTTTATTTATTTGACACAGCGAGAGAGAGATCACAAGTAGGCAGAGAGGCAGGCAGAGAGAGAGGAGGAAGCAGGCTCCCCGCTGAGCAGGGAGCCCGATGCGGGCCTTGATCCCAGGACTCTGGGATCATGACCCGAGCCAAAGGCAGAGGCTTTAACCCACTGAACCATCCAGGCGCCCTTTATAATACTTTTAACATCAAGGAAAATGCTTATGGATATCCCAAGTGAGAAAAAAGCAAGATGCAAAAGTGTACATACAAAAAAAAAAAAAAAAAAAAAACAAAAANCACAGATCTCACTATATGAAAATATATGCATAAAAATGGTTATGGAGCAATCTACCATCCACACATTCATTAAATATTTGGATGAACACAGATGACTTTTTATTTGTAGCTTTCTGTCTTCTTTTAAATATTCTAAAATAAATGATTTATTTTCATGAGCAGAACAACAAAACATTAAAAAAAGAAATGAACAGGAGGTCATTTGCTCAAGACTAGGATGAGGAAAACCTGAAATGACAGTAATTCATAAAAAAAAAAGACCCTAGGGCACCTGGGTGGCTCAGTGGGTTAAAGCCTCTGCTTTCGGCTCAGGTCATGATCTCAGGGTCCTGGGATCAAGGCCCGCATCGGGCTCTCTGCTCGGCAGGGAGCCTGCTTCCCCCTGTCTCTCTCTGCCTGCCTCTCTGCCTCCTTGTGATCTCTCTCCCGCTGTGAAATAAATAAATAAAATCTTTAAAAAAAAAAAAAAGGGCGCCTGGGTGGCTCAGTGGGTTAAAGCCTCTGCTTTCGGCTCAGGTCATGATCTCAGGATCCTGGGATCGAGGCCCGCATCGGGCTCTCTGCTCAGCAGGGAGCCTGCTTCCTCCTCTCTCTCTGCCTGCCTCTCTGCCTACTTGTAATCTCTCTGTGTCAAATAAATAAATAAAATCTTTAAAAAAAAAAAAAAAAAAAAAGACCCTATTCCTAGACAAGGAATTTTCATAGTCTACTAAATCCTCAGGATCTATAGTGACTCCATTCTTATGATCCTTAGTTACTATATAAGTCGAATGCGCCCAGAACAAGGATGTGGTTGTATGGCCACCTACAGCGGGAATCGGACCACACCTGAGGATAAAGAGAATATCCAGGACATGAGGGAGGAGTCGGGAAGCAACATCACATGAGAAATAGCTGAAGGAACTAGAGATATTTAGTACAGAACTCACTTAAAGAGTACATAACCATCTTTGAACACTCAAGAGATATCATGTGAATGGGGTTTACTTCATCTGTGTTAACCACAAAAAGCAACAGAACCAGCAGACTTAGGTAATACAACACCAAGCTACAATTCAACCGTTAGGAGAACTTTCTCTAGCAATGGAAGGAATGGCCATAACACCTACATTTGCCTTTTCAACTTCTCAGACTGCTTCAGGAGCTCTTCCTCATCATCATCTTCATGGTCTTCCAGTGCCAGATCCTCATTATCAGAGTTACTGCGTTCATCCTGAAAAATGGCAGAATATCACACACAGAGTTAAGCAGAACAAAACATGTCCTCAACTAAAACAGGATTTGTAAACTTCTGCCCAAACATCTCCTTCTAGGAAATGGCTTCAGATTATATGCCAAATTCAGAATTCTCAGCAACTCAGACTAGGAAAAAGACCGACAGCAGCAATAACTGGAGTTCAGTTAGGATTACTCTGTTCCCTTCAAACTCACCTCATCACTATCAAACTCATCATTTGGAACAAGTCGAAAGTCTCCAAATTCCTCCTCTTCACCTTCTTCTTCCCTAAAGTGCAAATCAAGAAACCAATAAATAAGTTGTTGAAAGCAAACTACAAGGATTCAGCCAACTTAGGAATTGAAAATATTTTACTGGCACCAAGAATCTCTTCAAGAAACAGGAAACAAGATACCCTGCCTTTAAAAAAAAAAACTGTGGTAAAATACACATAATATAAGGCACCTCAGGTGCCCTGCCTGAGACCCCGTGAGTGCCAACCTTATTCCCCCACTTGGCCCCATTTCCACTCCAACAAGATGAAAGAAACCCTCATGAACCAGGAGCAACTCGCCAAACGGCAAAGCACAAGTGGGCATTGGTGGGAAAGGAACTGCTCGCTGAAAGAAGGTAGTTCATAGAATGGCTACAGCAGATGATAGAAAACTTCAGTTCTCCTTAAAGAAGTTAGGGATAAACAGTAGCTCTGGTACTGAAGAAGTGAATATGTTTACAGAGAAGAACAGTGATCACTCTAACAACCCCAAAGTTCAGGCATCGCTGGTGGTGAACACTTTCACCATTCCAGGCCATGCTGAGACCAAGCAGCTGACAGAAACGCTACCAACTTGGTGCAGACAGTCTGACTACTTTAAGACTGCCTGAAGTTCTGCCCACACAGTCTGTGGATGGAAAAGCACCACTTGCTACCAGAGAGGATGATGATGAAGTTCCAGATCTTGTGGAGAATTTTGATGAAGCTTCTAAGAATGAAGCAAACTGAATGGAGTCAACTTCTCAAGAAGATAAAACTTGAAGAAGTTACTGGGAGCTGCTATTTTATATTACGACTGCTTTTAAAAATCTTGTTCACGGGTCTGATGAAATCTAGATCTCTAATATTTTTAAGCCCAAGCCCCTTGGACATTGCAGCTCTTTTCAGATTTTGCTTATACACAATTCATTCTTTGAGCTAATTAAGCTGAAGAAGTCTGGGAATAAAGTTTGAAGCAAGGTTAATAAAGTTCTTTGCCTAGGAAACAAACAAACAAAAATACACATATCATAAGCACAATGCCCAATGCAGAGCCCAATGCGGGATTTGATCTCAACACCCTGAGATCATGACCTGAGCCAAAATCAAGAGTCAGACGCTTAACTGACTGAGCCACCCAAGAGCCCCCAAACTCTGTACCCTTTAAACAACAGTTCCGGGGGCACCTGGGTGGTTCAGATGGTTAAGCGTCTGCCTTCGGCTCAGGTCATGATCTCCAGGTCCTGGGACTGAGCTCTGTATTGGGCTCCCAGCTCAGCAGGTAGTCTGCTTCTCCCTCTGCCTCTCCCCCTGCTTGTGCTCTCTCCATCTCTGTCTCTGTATCTCTCTCAAATGAATAAATAAAATCTTAAATAAATAAATAAATAACAGTTCCCCTCTTTTCCCTCCCCTCAGCTCCTTGCAACCACACTTCTACTTTCTATCTCTATGAATATGACTACTCTCAGTACATCATGTAAGTGGAATCCTACAGTATTTGTATTTTGGGGACTGGCTTATTTCACCTAGCATAATGCCCTCAAGGTTCATCCATGTTTTCACATGTGTCAGAATTTCCTTCTTTTTTAAGGCTGAATAATCCATTTTGTGTGTGTGTGTCCCCACATTTTGTTTCTCCACTTGGGATGTGTCCCCCTTTTGATCATTATGAATAATGCTACAATGAACATAAGTATACAGATACCTAAGACCCGGTTTTCACTTCTTTTGTCAACATACTTGAAAGTGGAATTGCTGGATCATATTCTATTTTTAATTTTTTGAGACACTGCCATTCTGATTTCCACAGAAGCTTCAACATTTTACATTCCCACCAGTGGTGGATAAGGGTTCCAATTCCTCCATATCCTCGCAAACACTTATTATTTTATGGGCTTTTTTTTTTATACTCGCCATCCTAACAGGTGTGAGGTAGTATCTTATTGTGGTTTTTGATTTGCATTCCCCTAATTACAGTGTTGAACACTTTCATGTGCTTATTCTTGCCCTCTTCCCTTTTTAAAGAGAAATGTGTTTAATGGTAAAACTTAACACACTTTTTGTACCAGCCATGGCCTGAAATTGAAGCAGCAGGGACAGGTAGGTGACCCCCACAAAGTCTCACATGGCAAAGAGAATGAGGAAGGCAACCATCACACAGAAGAGCCCCATGTCCTCAGACAGGACAAAGCCCAGAATGGTACAGGAGAAGAGCTGCCACTTGAGAGACAGGTTCTTAGCACAGCCAATGATCAAGCTGCTGAACTCTGTTTCAGAGCCAGCCCCTGAACCAGCCACTCTGACTGTGGCAGCCTCGGCACCAAATAAACATGGTTGCTGTGGCAATGTCTCAGGAGACAACACTGGTCTGGAACTCCAGAACTCTGTCAGGGCCCTGGAGCAGGGAGCTGCTGTAGGAGGGCTGTTTAGATGGGATCCTGGCCTACTCAAGGAGGCAAACACAGGCCTGACTGGAGCCCTGGTACAATAGCAGATTGAAGCCAGAGGAATGAGCAGTACTCGGTGCTCTGCACTGTCTGCCTCCCAGTTTTAGTACCAGATCTCTATTCTTGCCTTTTCTTTTTTTTTTCAAGATTTTATTTATTGGGGTGCCTGGGTGGCTCAGTGGGTTAAGTGTCTGCTTTCAGCTCAGGTCATGATCCCAGGGTACTGGGATTGAGTCCCGTATTGGGCTCCCCACTCAGCAGGGAGTCTGCTTCTACCCCTCCCCCTCCGCTTATGCTCTGTCTCTCGATTTTTCCTCTCTCAAATAAATAAAATCTCTAAAAAAAAAAAAAAGATTTTATTTAATTTGAGAGAGAGAGAGAAAGCACAAGTGGGAGGAAAGGTAGAGGGAGAGGGAGAAGGACAAGCAGACCCCCTCCTGAGCACGGGGCCTGACACCAGGCTCAATCCCAGGACCCTGAAATCACAACCTGAGCCCAAGTCAGAGGCTTAATCAACTGAGAAAAACAGGCGCTCCATATTGTTGCTTTCTTTAACCCTGTTCTCCACCAACTAAAGGAAAGCACTGTAATTTCCCTACTTTGTAAACAAGACTCAAACATACTGCAAGACTCTCAGACAGGATAGGAAGCCCCTAAGATGGTTCCTTATTGCTGACCTCAGGATTTTATCAGACCACTGGGCCTTCCTATGCTCCCTCCAATCACTGAGACTCACCTGTCTGTGGGGAAAGAACCTGAGCAAAGAGCAAGTGCTTCTTCCATTGGGTCCCCCAAGCTGCTCTCCTTCTCCTGCTTATTCAACTCTGATGGAGCCAGAGTAGAGGCGTCTAAATCACAACAAAGAAAAAGATTTGTCACCAAGAAATAACAGCTTTGTCCTCTTTCCCCAGCTCAATACAGTTCTAAGGTAAGCTTGCCAAAAAGAGCCATCCATTCATTCAACAAATCCTTATTTGGTGCTTACTATGTGCCAGGCACCAGGGATATGGTAGTGAACAAAAATCCCAGCTCCCAGAGAGCTGACAATCTAGCATCGGGGAGGAAGGAAATTTCCATGCAGGTGGAAATAAGTAGGCATTTATATCAAATTAACTACACACCAACTCTCTTCTAAGCTTTGCGCGCATATTAACCATAAATGAGAAATCACATGGCTTAAGTTAAGAAATCACTGAAGCTTAAGTTGACATTTTATCACCTTAAGAAAGGGCTCCAAATGTCAGGAAGCTAAAAATTCAACCCACACACAAAAATCCATCACAGCCTTGTTTTCTGTGAATTTTTCATTCAAGGGTAACAGGCTTCTTTTCAAGGACACTGACTTAAGATACTTGACTATGATAAACCTGATCTCTTGGCTATTTACCCTGAGAAGTGAATTTTCCTGAACAAAGATTCAGAAGTTCTTCTAGGTTCTCTTTCTTGTCATTCTTCCTGGGCAGAGATTTTTCAGTCTGAGATGTGAACTTCCCAGTACACAGATCCAACAGCTCATCCATGTCAGCATCCATGGCATTCTCATCCATACTGGCCAATGGCAACCCAGGCTTCAAAGCTTGGTACTGATTCCTATGGTTTCTAACATTTAAGAACCTACAAGCACAATAAAGAATGTAAGACATTCTCTGGGGGAAAAAACAAAGTAGTGGGTAAAAAATTTTAAAGAGGATTTTTTTTTTTTTTTTTTAAAGAAAGTGGGTAGAGCAGAGGGAAAAGGAAAAAGAAAATCTTAGGCAGGCTTCGTGCCCAGTGCAGAGCCCAAGGCAGGGCTCAATCTCATGACCCTGAGATCATGACCTGATCAAGGTCGGATGTTTAACCTGATGAGTCACCTAGGCACACCAACCATGGGTAAAAAAATTTGATGTTTCTTTTTCTTTCTTTCTTTTTTTTTTTTAAGATTTTATTTATTTATTTGTCAGAGAGACACAGAGAAAGAGAACACAAGCAGGGGGAGCCACAGGCAGAGGGAGAAGTAGCCTCCCCACTGAGTAAGGAGCCTGATGTGGGAATCGATCCCAGGACCCTGGGATCATGACCTGAGCCAAAGGCAGGTACTTAACCAACTGAGCCACCCAGGCGTCCCAAAAATTTGATGTTCCTAAAACCAAACTTAAAAGCTGAATTTCAGGGGCACCTGGGTGGCTCAGGTCATGATCTCAGGGTCCTAGCATCAAGCCCTGTGTGTGTGGAGGGGGTGTCCCTGCTCAGTGGGGAGCCTGCTTCTCCCTCTCTCTCTGCCCCTCCCCCTGCTTGCACTCTCTCTCATTCTTTCTCAAATAAATAAATAAAATCTTAAAAAAAAAAGCTGAATCCCAAACCAAAAGACAAAGGATTCAAACTGTAGCCTTGTGATAATCTAAAGAGGGAGGGAGTTTAATAAGAGAATAAATGCTATTTAAAAGGTAAAAGGGTAAAGGATAATTTTTGGTTTCAGACGGTGCCAGAGTAGAACTTGGTGTTATGTCCATGTAATGTGCCACGGGTCTGTACACCCTCAATCCCACACTGCAAGCCTAACACAGCAGGACAGATAATTTGATGCTCTTACAAGAGCTGTGCATTTCAAGGAAAGCAGAGCTCGAAGGATCAGAACACCAGCAAGGACTATTTACGTTTTAATTTCTGGAGAGCTTTTGTTCAAACTTGCAGAATGTAATACTAATGGTCTGTACACCTTCTCTTTCTCAGAAGAGAAAGCACAGATGGAGTGACAGAAGCTCACTTTATTTTTAAGCAAAATTAAGCAGTACCCAGCACCATCCCACCCACAGAAACATAAAACTACCTACCCATCTGCATCCAACAGTTGGCTCTGAGTGTCATCTTCTAAACAGAACTGGAAGTCTCCGGCTCCTAGGAAAAGTGTCTTAGGCTCTGGGGAGGCGTTATACAGATCCTGGGAATCCTCTATGGGAAGTGAAGGCTCAGACAGCTTTCCTGAACTCTGGCACCAAAACAAAACCAAACAAAAACAAAACATTTTATAATTGTCATTCACTGTCATGACAACAACAGAAGTTGCTATTTGCAGGATTTTATCTCCTCTCAGGCAATTGCAGTGGAGGAGGACAATGCATAGCCAAGAGAAGAATAAAGAAAAACGTCTTCGAGAAAGTAAGAACACTGGATGAGGCTTGTTTTTAATACACAAAGGGGGTGGTTTCTTTAAACTGAGCATACATAATGTGGTGGGTGTTGGTTGGCTTGGACACAATTTAGCAGTGTGGGAAGTAAAAGAGGGAGGAGATTAGAAAACCATTACCATCTTACCTTAGAAGCTGAGCTGACCAAACTGGCTCGAAATAGCCCAGGGGAAGGAGATCTGAATCCTCCTGCTGTAGGGAAAAAACTGGTCCCACGGCCTGTCTGTCTGTTGCAAGGCTGATAGGATGGAATCGTGGAGCCAATCAGCTCAAAGCTACTATTGTGGCTGCTCTCCTTTGTTAGCAATGAGCATGAATCATCTTCATCTAAAGAAAGAGAAGTAACTTTTAAGTGTATGGGTCCAGAAATAAGGTAGGTCTGTTTAGGAAAAAGAATTGAGAATGAAACTGCCAGGTAACATTCATAGGCAAACCTCTCAAGTTATATGTCCTAAAACATGAAGTTGAAGGTGAATTATGATGCTAAAATAGCATTATCCAGTCGGGGTTTATCACTGAGCTGAGTGACACCTGAAAGCTCCCATCTTTCTCTCACCCTCCCTAACACCTATCATCACTCTCCCCATTAGGTAATCACATATTCATCTTCCTTTCATCTACATGTGACACAAATGTTTCATGGTTCACTTAACACACACTACTAAAGACTTATTGTATGTCCATGGTCAACTGAATGTAAGCTTTCAAAAACATAACCAAGAAAAATCTTCTAATTCATAAATTCCTTTCAGAAAAATTTTCTAACTCATAAATTCCTTTCACTGCCACAGGGAAGACTGAGAAAAGTCTACCAGAATTAAAAAAAAAAAAAAAGAAAGAAAGAAAAGGAATCTTACGAATTGCATCCTTAAGTACCAAAGCTAGAGGAGCTCATAAAAGTCAAGTTCTGTGTAAGAGTCACTACTTACCCAGTTTGCTAGACCTTTTGCCTGAGATTTCATCTGTTTCTGTTTCTGATTTTTCTTCACTAGGAAAGTAACTATAAAATAAAAAGGTAAGTTGTTTATCTGTTTTCTGCCTTTTTTTTTAAGATCTATTTGTTTTAGAAAGAGAGAAAAAAAAAAAGAAACAGAGAGAAAGAGAACTCGAGCACACACGAGTGAGGGGAGGGGCAGAGGGAGAGGAAGAGAGAACGAATCCCAAGCAGACTTCCCACTGAGCCTGGAGCCAGACACAAGGCTCCATCCCCTGACCCATGAGACCATGACCAGAGCAGAAACCAGGAGTTGGACACTTAGGGCGCCTGGGTGGCTAAGTCGGTTAAGTGGCTGCCCCAGAGTCCTGGGATCAAGTCCTGCATTGGGCTCCCTGCTTGGTGAAGAGCCTGCTTCTCCCTCTCCCTCTGCCTGCCACTCTGCCTACTTGGGCTCGCTATCTCTCTGTCAAATAAATAAATAAAATCTTAAAAAAAAAAAGGCGCCCCATGTTTTTGCTTCTTATGAGAGGGCAAACCCAAGGGAATCTTATCTTTCCCTAGAGAGAATTACGTACCCCATCTTGGAAGAGTTGTCCTTAAACAGAAGTAGGGTAGAATCGGACGACAGAGGCTTGGGGACAGAGAGAAGACCAACTGACTTGCCAATGTCACTACTGCCATCACTGTTGTCTTTATCTACTTCTTTCTCATCTTTGGTTTCTATTTCTTCACTACCGAGAAGGAATTCTGCAATCTTCACCAATCACACCGCCCGAAAACAAAGAGGCAAAAAATTCAAAAGCAAATATGCTGTTAGCTTGATATATGGCTGCTTGGTTACAGGTCACATCTTAGATCTGAAAAGGTAAACCTGAAGGAAGCTTGGTCTAACTATTAGCAGTAACATAATTTTCCCTGACACTTCTTTTACACTTATTTTACCTTTTACCTTCCCCAGATTGCTACAAGATTGTAAACAACTGGATTATCATTTTGAGGCAATAAGAGGTTAAATAATTAGCCTGAGACTGAAGGACAACTAGTGGCCTCAGACCAAAAACAGTGACATGCCTCCCAGTTCAGCCTTTGCTTTCTTTTTTCTTTACCCAGGGATAAATATGAGCCAACTCTCAGTGACAGCAGAGTTCCAGGAAGGGGGCTTTTCTTTTTTATTATTTATTAATTTATTTAGGTGGCTTTTTTCTTTTTCTCAATACCCAAAACCCTATCATCATCTATCTTACCTAGGCAGAAACAAGGGAAGAGGCCCTTCTACAAATACCCTCCTCAGTGAGAAAGAAACTCAGGAAGGTCTCAGCCTGCCTGAGAACTTATTCCAGACCTCCACCTGACCCAGGTTAAGACTGCTGTTCATCCTGAATAGAGAAAACTATGTAAACAACAAAGATAAAAGCATCTATGAATACAAAGCCATTTCCATTTTCGCCTTGTATTTCAATAAGTAGACTAACAGGTAGAAGCCAAGGCTAGGGCCCTGTGAACAGCAGGTAGTCAAAGGTGCTGAAAGAACTAAATGCACTGGACTTCAGTTCCTCTGAGCTAGTTATGTCACCTCTGCCCCTTAAATCTCTTACACAATTGAGCATGCTTACTCTGCTCTTATTAAAATCTGATTTTCTCTTTCCCTTATCCATCCCGACCAAGCAACAAAATTAAATAATTGTCAGAACCTCCTGATTGCCTTCTTCCTCCTCTTCTTGCTCTAAATCTTTCTCTTCTTGTTCTAAATCTCCCTCTTCCTCCTCTTCTCCATCTTCCTCTGACTCATCCGTCATTTCTTCCTCCTCTTCCTCTTCTTCAAATCCATCTTCATTATCTAACTTAAATAACACTTGGCGCTTTTGGCGCTCCTCAAGCCTACGGAGTTTCATCGCTTCCTGTAGTTTGGCTTTCAGCACCTGAAGCTTCTCCCCTGAATAGAAATATGGAGAAACGCTTCAGACGGAATGACCGGCTACCTACTGTAATCATGGAGGCATGCATTTCAGGCAACTCCAGGAATGTTCTAGTCATATCTCCAAAGGAAAATCAGAGACGTTAGTACTCTAGGCTTTTGTTACCTTAACAAATGAGGAGTACTAAGAACTAAAATGTAAAAGAGAACTTCCACAGTGATGTTCTGGGATAATAAACTACATGGAGATTATCAAGTTATTAAAGAGCAAAAAAAACGGTGGAAGAGCAGGACTCTGAAAATCTCTGGCTCAGAAGCCATGAAGGACAACATTGATAATATTAAGGAAAACAAGAAACAACTCAAGAGTAAAATGGGCAAAGCGTACATTCCAAGAAAAAATAAACATGTGCGGTGAATAAAAGTAATACTTAACCTCATTTTTTTTAAGATTTTATTTTATTTTTTAAAGATTTTATTTATTTATTTGACAGAGAGAGAGACAGCGAGAGAGGGAACACAAGCAGGGGGAGTGGGAGAGGGAGAAGCAGGCTTTCCCGCAGAGCAGGGAGCCCAATGTGGGGCTCGATCCCAGGACCCTGGGATCATGACCTGAGCTGAAGGCAGACGCTTAACAACTGAGTCACCCAGGCGCCCCTTAAGATTTTATTTTTAAGTAATCTCTATACCCAGCGTGGAACTTGAACTCACAACCCCAAGACCAAGAGTCACATGCTCTACCACCTGAGCCAGCTAGGCACCCCTCACCTCATTTCTAATTAAAGAGGTATAAATCAAAGTAAGAGATACCATTTTTGACATATCTGGCAAAAATTAGACATGTTGGCAAAAATTAGAAGGCTTGATAATCTCTTATTAACAAGAGGAAACAGGAACACTTACACACTGTGTTCAGTGTGTAAACTGGCACAACTATTTGGAAGGACAATGGGATAATATATATCAAAATTTGACTCAATAATTCCACAGTAAGGAATTCTGCATCCAGATACACGAATATACACTTGATACTGGGGTACAACATTGTAAACCAGAATAGTTTAGAATAACTAGAAAAACTAGAATAAACAAGATGTTCATTAACAGGACTATGGTCAAACAAATCATATTATAGTTGCACAGTGGAATATTATGCAGCTGTTAAAAAACTTCAAAAGCAATAAAATGTGTATCTGAGCTCTGAAGTTAGGAGGTCTGGATTAGGCTGCTGGTTCTACTACTCATGGGCTATGTAAACTTGAGCAAGTGGTTTAAATGCTTTGTATGTCAGTTTCCTCATATATAAAACAAGGATACTGATGTTATTTACAGTAAAGCACCTAGAGCAGTGCCTGGCTGAGAGTATGTATCCAATGTCTGTCTGTCTCTTTCTCTCATATACACACACAATGGTATACATATACAGTATGAATTTTCTTCCTAGGATACACAAAAAATTGTTCACAGCTGCCTTTAGGAAGAATAATTTTGCATTTCATACATTTTCCTCAGTGTCTTAATTTTTTCTATGTGTTATATTAATTATACTTTCAAAGTAGAAGTGGGGACTACAGACATCGTTAAAACAAAAAAGCAGATTAGAAATCAGAATGCATGGTATGATCACACTATTGTTTGTTTGTTTCTTTTTTTTTTTTTAAAGATTTTATTTATTCATTTGACATACAGAGACAGATTACAAGTAGGCAGAGAGGCAGGCAGAGAGAGAGGAGGAACCAGGCTCCCTGCTGAGCAGAGAGCCGGATGTGGGCCTCGATCCCAGGACCCTGGGATCATGACCTGAGCCGAAGGCAGCGGCTTTAACCCACTGAGCCACCCAGGCGCCCTATTGTTTGTTTCTAAAAACATATACATACATGGAAAGAGAGATTAATAGGATACATAATAGGGATGCTCGGGTGGCTCAGACAGTTAAGCGATGGACTCTTGATTTCAGCTCAGGTCATGATCTCAGGGTTGTGAGATCAAGCCCTGTGTGGGCCTCTGGGCTCAGGAGGACGTCTGCTTGAGATTCTCTTTCCCTCTCTCCCTTTCTCTCTCTGTCCCTCCCCCCACTCATGCCCATGCTCTAAAATAAACAAATCTTAAAAAAAGATACAAAATATAGTTATAAGTGTCTCTGATAGAGGATCGTAAAAGCTTTTTCTTTATTCTTTGTGTTCTCTACATGAATATTTATAGTTTTTTTTTAATTAACGTATTTGTTTTTAAAGTTTTTTATTTAAGTAATCTCTATACCCCATGGGGGACTCCAAGTCACAACCCCAAGATCAAGAGTTGCATGTTCTTCTGACTGAACCAGCCAGGCACTTCTATTTCTTGTTTTTTATAAGACAAAGACAACTGCAAATAAAGTCATCTAACCTACCCCACACATCTAAGCAATGCTACATGTGAATCATGCCACAGGTACTGCTACCCAATCTCCAAAGTGTCCAAGGAAAGAGATTCTAGAACTTTTCACGACAGGGTCTTTAGTAACCATAATGACCTGCCCAAGTACAAACCATAAGGAATCAAACAAAAACATGAACTCAAATACCTGGCTTTGTGTGGCTTGCTCCATCTAGCTTCTCGGCTGCCAAAGTCACAGGTACCACATCTGCCTTCAGCTCTTCCCTTCCATTAGTGTCCACGCCTTTCACTATGATGTTCACATTCACCTTCTGACCAGCCTTGGGCTTGACCGCTGGGTTAGCGTGCTTCCAGAAACGCTGTTTCAAGGCTTCCAGTTCTAGATCCAAACACCAACAAGTATGTCAGTTTGCCTCGCTTAAACTCTTTCCTTTAAGATTCCAGTTATTTTTAAGCTCAACAAAGTTGCAGGGGAAAAAAAAACATGCAAAGACACCAAAACTCCTTTGCTACTAACACCTATGTCAAATTCATATTCATATAACTTAACCCAAACTAATGAGATGTTGCAATTGTTTTTCCTCAGTACACTTTAAAACTCATTTTAGGGTAGAAATTTATAATTGAAGTTTCTAAATGTATACAATTCTTTCTTTTCCTCATTTTTAAAATTTAAATTCAATTTATTAGCATATATTATTAGTTTCAGATAAATGTATGCAATTCTTTAAAAAAAAAGCATTAAACTGGTAGAACCAGTACCATAATTATCAGTCATTCAATGGCTTAATTTTTCATAGATTCCAGCCTCTTTTTAAAAAATTATCCTATTTTGGGGTGCCTGGGTGGCTCAGTGGGTTAAAGCCTCTGCCTTCAGCTCAGGTCATGATCTCAAGGTCCTGGGATCGAGCCCCACATCGGGCTCCCTGCTCAGCAGTGAGCCTGCTTCCTCCTTGCTCTCTGCCTGCCTCTCTGCCTACCTGTGATCACTCTCTCTCTCTGTCAAGTAAATAAATAAAATCTTTAAAAAAAGTTATAAAAATTTCCCTATTTTGAACATTTCGCTATTAATTGCAACCTTACCAAAGACGAGCAACATCAATTTAAAAAGGGGGAGAAAAAATGACAATCCATCCAGTTAGTGATGTAACTCAGCAGCAGGACTGGAAAAGTCTGTTGGTGAAACTGTTACACTAGTATAATCAATATCATCAGGAAGGAAATCCTACTTACATGTGGTCTCTATACCACACGCCCAACTTGTATACAAAGGGGAATATACATACTGGGAGCAGTAAGTTCAGTGGTCCAACGGCAGCAGGGTCTCTCCCCACTTTCCCATTTCTATAATAGCTCAGAATGTCTTTCTCCTTTCTCCCTCAGCTAGCTGCGACCTGGCACCATCACCTAATGTCTCCATTTGAGATCTCATACCATAGTGGGCTGTTTTAAGAGAGTTGACAGTTATAAAAAGATTCCTTTGGGATTGAGGGATGCTGGATATTTTCATGTGCCTTCTCTTCCATATAAAATGTCCAGAACACTCCCAAGTTTGATTCTTTTTCTAAAATGCATTTGAGGGCGCCTGGGTGGCTTCGTCATTAAGTGTCTGCCTTCAGCTCAGTTCGTGATCCCAGGGTCCTGGGATCAAGTCCTACATCGGGTTCTCTGCTCAGTGGGAAGCCTGATTCTCCCTCTCCCACTACCCCTGCTTGTGTTCCCTCTCTGGCTGTCTCTGTCAAATAAACTTTTAAAAATCTAAAAAATAATAATAAAAATAAAATAAAATAAAATGCACACGATTCATATTTTAGTAGTTTTGGGATTAGCATTTAGATGTGGTTTTTCCTTCTCTAGAAGGAACAGAAGAACTAGAAGGAAATCTTTTAATTCTGAGTCCCAGCATTATTAGTAGCAAAAATCCAGCTCCAAAGGATGGTATGTTTAAATGACAAACAAGGGGTGCCTGGGTGGCTCAGTTGCTAAGCGTCTGACCTGGGCATCATCTGGGCTCCCTGCTCAGCGGGAAGCCTGCTTCTTCCTCTCTCTCTCCCCCTGCTTGTGTCCCTCTGTTTGTGTTCCCTGTCTCGCTGTGTCTCTCTCTGTCAAATAAATAAATAAAATCTTTTAAAAATTTAAAAAACAAACGATAAACAAAAGTGTAGGGAGAGGGGCGCCTGGGTGGCTCAGTCAGTTAAGCAGTTGCCTTTGGCTCAGGTCATGATCCCAGGGTCCTGGGATTGAGTCCCACATCAGGCTCCCTGCTCAGTGGGGAGCCTGCTTCTCCCTCTTCCTCTGCCTGCTGCTCTGCCTACTTGTGCTCTCTCTCTCTCTGTCAAATAAATAAATAAAATCTTAAAAAAAAAGTGTAGGGAGAGAAGATATACATTTGCACCCTCTTTTATAGCAGTTCAGTAAGGCTGGAAGCAATGGGGGAAATGCAAGTGGAAAGTAACAGAAATAAGCAGGTCATTATTGGCACCAACAGAATAAACCAAATGGATGTGGAAGATTTGTTTGGGACCCAAAATAATAGTGAGGCAGAGGAGTTGCCTTCGTTCTTCTAGAGAAAGTCAGGCTCCTTTTTTTTAATTTTGTTTTTTAAAGAATTTATTTATTTATTTGACAGAGATGGACAGCGCAAGTAGGCACAGCAGCAAGCAGAGGGAGAAGCAGGCTTCCCGCTGAACAGGGAGCCTGAGGCAGGACTTGATCCCAGGACCCTAGGATCATGACCCAAGCCACCCGAGCCAAAGGCAGATGCTTAACCGGCTAAGCCACCCAGAAAGTCGGGCTCCTTAAAGCTCTTCATCTCCAAAGCACCTAGGGACCTACCTTCCTTGTCTTTTACTACATGGCACAACCATCTCTCCCTCCTCGCCCTTGAATCCCTGTTCGGGCTCCTCTCCCTCAATCAGTCTTTGTCCAGCTCCATTCATGTCCTACGTGAAAAGTCTGCTCTAGCTCAGGTCTCCACTGGCAGCAGCTTGAATCTAAAACTGTTCTCATTCCCATTGTTCTCAGTCCAGAAAGCAAAGGGATTAAGGGCAGGGATTATTCCCTACACTATTGTAGGAAGCAGGAGTCCTGTATTTCTGGCACCCCAAAGTGCCAGAAATACCTTTTCTACATGTGCCAGAAATACCTTTTTCTACATACCTTTTCTCATGGAAACCTTATTTTATGTGAGGTTAAGGAAACTAAGCTGTTCTTACTGCTTTTATTCTTAACCCCTTCCCCTGTCCACCCTGCTAGCCACCAGATTGAACCTCCAAAATGACTATCTGATTGGGTCATTTTCTTTTTTTTTTTTTTTTATTTTTTATTTTTTTTTTTTTTTTTTTTCACAGAGGGGGGGAGATCACAA
>LNAC01000108.1:1316740-1354530 GCA_002007465.1 Ailurus styani
CAGAGAGCCCGATGCGGGCCTCGATCCCAGGACCCTGAGATCATGACCTGAGCCGAAGGCAGAGGCTTTAACCCACTGAGCCACCCAGGCACCCTCTTACATTTCTTTATTATATCTTTCCCTAAGGAGGGACAATGACTCCCAGGGAGCTAAAGATAACCTTATTTATTTATTTATTTGACACAGAGAGAAAGATTACAAGTAGGCAGAAAGGCAGGCAGAGAGAGAGGAGAGAGGAGGAAGCAGGCTCCCTGCCGAGCAGAGAGCCCGATGCGGGCCTTGATCCCAGGACCCTGAGATCATGACCTGAGCCGAAGGCAGAGGCTTTAACCCACTGAGTCACCCAGGCGCCCGGAGCTAAAGACAATCTTAACAAGAACTGTGCTTCCAAACACTCAGGACGATAATCTTTGACTGTTGCTTCTCTTTGATACCTTTTCAGAAACACTTTAGGTTCATTTCACAGTGGCCATAGGATTATAAAACTTATATCTCTTAAAATTTATATCTCTACAATATAAAGTATCTCACTTTTTCCCCCTAACACTCCTATGGGGCAGTCAAAATACTAGCTTCCTGGGGCACTGGCTCAATTGGTTAAGCATCTGACTTTGGCTCAGGTCATGATCTGAGAGTCTTGGGACTGAGTCCCACATTGAGCTCTCTGTTCAGCAGAGAGCCTGCTTCTCTCTCTACCCCTTGCTTGTGCTCTCTCTCTCTCTCTCTCTCAAATAAATAAAGAAAATCTTAAGGAAAGAGAATATTAGCTCCCAACCAAGTTAGCATGTCTTATCACCTGTACTGATTCCAAAATTAACAGCCAAAAAACTTAAATCAATTGCCACGTGTTTTTCTTCAGTTAAAAAAAAAAAGGTTCCAACAATAAGTCAGAATATAAAGCAAAGGTTAGAAGCAGTGGGTTAGCTCTTCTGCAATCATCTTTTACTTGCCTTGTACTTTTTTACTTTGTTTTTCACAGCTGCCCTTATCGATTCTAATGACTCTTCATCTTCCAATGCAGAGTTATTTTCCTCTTCCTCCTCCTCCAGCCCAGTTTCGAAAAGGTCTTTATCCACAAGAAGACAGCCACTGTCATTAAATGGCTGTTTCACATCATCTTCCTGGATGATGCATAAAGAAAAAGCAAAATCCAATCACCCAAACTCCAATATTTCACAACATCATAAGGTAATTTGGATCAAGCCATAAAAAGCCCCTGCTCAGTCAACAGACAAATATATGGCATTCTAGAACATTCTCCCTGGTTCCTACCCACAGATTTCCTTTGAGGTCCATGCTGTGATTTTACTGTCCCAAACTAACTTAATAAACAGTATATATATTTTTTGAAAAGTCAGTTAAATACTTATTAAGCAACTACTTTATAAAACTTGAGGATGGTTTCTCCAGTTAGCAAATAAGACTTGACTTATGGATGTCTAAAAAACTCTTCTCTGAAAGTTAATTTTCATCAGAACGGAGGCAGCAATTACTGCATGTGCTCACAAAGAAAATTAGAAATCTATTTGGAAGTGTCCCATTTATCTAAAATGGAGAATGAGACCAACAAATTTTAAATTACTTTTGTCATTACTCACAATGCAAAACAATCAACTTGAAGCTATATTCTGAGCGCAGAAACCTCAAGAACTGAAAGCAACTCTTTCTAAGATGTTAAATTCATTTGTCTTAGAAAATACAAATTTATTCTTTTAAATATACCTCATTTTTCGTTTCCTTCTTTTTTAGCCGCCTGATTTTTTCCATCTTTTTTTCCTCTTTCTCAAGTCTTCTCTTTGACTTTACTTTTGCTTTTCCTCCAATTCCTTCTTTATCACGTTTTGGTTTTTTGGAAATCTTTCTGTCAACTGGGAAGTCCCCAGAGTTTTCAGATTGGAGACTCCGCTCCAAGCAAGGCATCACCTGGGTTTCAAGATTTTCCTGATACAAAGACTCCTCGATGTCACTTCCAGCACTGTCTGCCAGAGTTTTGTAAATCCTTCTGACTTTTCCATATTTCCCAGCATATAAATTCTCTTTATTTTCCTCCCCGACACTGTCATAGGGAGTTTTCTCTGGGGAGGCATTTGTGTCCTCTCTCTCAGAATCACTGTCTTGTAGCACCTTGCTGCTTTTCAATTTCTTACTCACAAATATCTCTTCATCTGAATCTGGAGGAAACATAATTTTTTTTAGAGGTCTACTATCATTTGGCCCTCCTCCTAGTCCCACTGCTCCTCAAAAACATCCAATTATCCATGTGCTATGTCACCTTGTAAAATTATGTAACTACCACTAAGAACTGATTGTAGCAAAGTAAATCTAAAAATAGGTTTTGAAAAACATTTTCCCAGAAAAATGTCTCTTACTGAGAAAAATAATTATATATATTTACAAAGTGCAAAGTGGTTCCAATTCTTCTAACGGGTGTTAAAAATCCTTTTGCTAAAGGATAAATGCATTCAACAAGGCAATGTGGTAGCTTCTAGACATTTTATACATTCAATAACATAACAGAAATGGTTAATGTCAAATGGGTACAAGGGAAACAAGTATGTTTTCATAATAAATAAGACAAACAATAAAGTTAGCCATTAATAATTTAACAAACCAAGAGAATAATGAAATTAATCCAATCCACTTACAATGCAGGCCCCCACATTTTATCCCTAAAAATAAAATTACTATTACAAACCTCTGTCACTCAAGGGCACAACTGCTTCGCAACTGCCTTGTCCACTGTCTGAAGGACTATTGGCTTCTTCCTGTGAATTGACGTTTGGATCACTGATTTCTAGGTGAACCTAGAAAATAAGAACATACTTTGCATTAACCAGTTGGTGACAAAAAGCTCTAAGTACATAATGATACACAAATCATCATAGGATTGCAAGGCTGAAGTAAGGAAAACACCAATACAATGGTTCAATGAAGGAATGACATTAAGAATTACTGGACAAGGGGCACCTGGCTGGCTGGGTTCAGTGGAGCATGTAACTCTTGATCCCAGGTTGTGGGTTTGAGCCCCACGATGGGTGTAGAGATTATTTAAAAATAAAATCTTAAAAAAAAATTACTGGACAAAAAACCAAAACTTCATTGTTCACCTTTGAAGAATGCTACATAACTAATGGCTTTGAGTAACGGTACATAAACAAAAAGAATCAAGCATTTATTACACGTTTTCTGTTTGAACTGCTTCTCAGTGTATTCAAATGACATGTTAAATAACATCACAGAGGTTCAATCTAGATGTGAAAAACTCTGTAGAAAAAACTATGTGTTGGGCGCCTGGGTGGCTCAGTGGGTTAAAGCCTCTGCTTTCGGCTCAGGTCATGATCTCAGGGTCCTGGGATCGAGGCCCATATCGGGCTCTCTGCTCGGCAGGGAGCCTGCTTCCTCCTCTCTCTCTGCCTCTCTGCCTACTTGTGATCTCTCTCTCTCTGTGTCAAATAAAGAAATAAAATCTTTAAAAAAAAAACAAAACAAAAAAAAACTATGTGTTTCCTTAACGGTAAACTTCAAGAAAAAAAAGAGAAGGGAGAGGGACCTATATAGAGTTAAGATACATACACACCACACATATCAACAATTGCAATATGCAGACTTTGGATCCTGATTCAAATAAACTGAAAGTATATATATGAGTCAATGAAATATGAACACTAACTAGATATTTAGTATTAAGCAACAATTCTAAATGTTTTAGGTGTGGTAATAATATTTGTGGTTATCTGTTTTGGAAAGCCCTTATCTTAGAGATGCATAATGAAATATTTGTGAACGAAATGATGTCTGAAATTTGCTTCCAAATAATCCAGTGTGGGGGGGGGAGTAGGTGGGACTACAAATGAAATAAGATTGACATGATTTGATAACCATTGAAGTTAGGTGATAGGTTCCTTATACCAGCCTTTCTATGTTTGTATATGTGTGAAATTTTCCAAATAAAACCATTTTAAGATTTTATTTGCCAGAGAGATAGAGAGCACAAGTAGACAGACCGGCAGGCAGAGGGAGACGGAGAAGCAGGCTCTCCGCCAGCAGGCAGCCTGATGTATGGGACTCGAACCCAGGATGCTGGGATCATGACCTGAGCTGAAGGCAGCCACTTAACTGACTGAGCCACCCAGGCACCCCCAAATAAAATCATTTTAAAAATCACTAGTAAAAAATGTAAGTAGGACTGCTGTGTTAGGTGACTTGACCAGTTAGTGACCAGGCTGACCCTAAGCCAGATCTCCTACATCCTTGGTGTTCTTAGGGCTCTGAATTGACTTAATAGGAGGGTAAATATTAACATCTGTAAAGTAGTAGGGCACTATTCACCTTATTGTTTTCTCAAACAACTATTAAATTGATTTAAATGTTTGGTACAAGTACTTAAATAATAACCACAGGTAACAGGTACTGAGGAATCACTGAGGATCATCCTGCATGTGCTGATGATTCTCCCAACAATCCAAAGCAGTGAGATTTTTTTGTGGGTGCAGAAACTGAGCTTAGTTAACCACATAACTCAGTACATGGTAATGCTCTTAATCACTTTATTCTAGGCAATTTGTACCAGTATCAGCAACAGTCAGGGCCAGGAAAAGGGTGGACAGAGTCAAGTCTTAAAAGACTCAGTAGTCAAGATAGTAACTTAGTGCATTATTAAAAAAAAAAAGATCAAATTGATAAACTATGGTTCATGAGGTCAGCCAACTACTTTCGTAAATAAAGTTTTATTGGAACCAGGGCCAGGATTAGGGGAAGGTGAGGTGGAGTAATGCAACTGCTGGGTTTTGCTTTAATTTTTATTTTAAAAAAGACTGCATTAAAATACTATCTTAATTACTGAGTTTTGGGGAGCCCTCTGAAATTTTGTTCCCAAGGCTTGTGTCTCACCCTAGTCCCGCCCCAGGAAAGTTCCAGCCCCCAGGGTCTGGAAACAGATGCTTCTTTGCCCAATCCCGCCAGCGATCAACCAGCCACCAGCCGGGAAGCACCGAGCCTGCTATTTCTCTCAGGGTCCCGTGCGATGACCTCAAAGGCCCCTTGCAGACTCAATTCCGAACTCCCCAGAAACTCCCGCCGTCCATTTCCGGGGAACCCCGCTCCGCAACCCAGCCGCCCACGTCCGCCTGGGCCTGCCTGTTTTGGGGAGCTGAACAAGGAAGAGCCCCGGCGGCAGGAAACGCGCCAAAGGAGAGGCCGGACGGGCGGGGCCAGCTGAGGAGCCGCTGGCGGCCGGCTGCGCGCGCCGCAGCGACGACAAGCTACGCCGCCAAGGGGACGGAGGGGGCGGGAAGCCCAGCGCGGGACTGGACCGCAGAGCCGCGAGCCCACGGGGCCGCGGAGGAATCCCGCCAGGCCGGACCGCGCGCCGCGTCGCCACAGTGCACGCCGGGAGCTGTAGTCCTCCCACGCTCCGCAACCTGCTCCGCCCGGCTAGACCCCTACCCCTCACAGCCCCTCGGTGCCAGGCCTCTGCAGCCGCGGATGGCGGCCTGTGCACGAACTCACCTCAGAATCCACTTCGCCGGTCATGACTCCGGCTTCCCCGGCGCTTTGCTGTAACGGAGCAGGTCTCCGTCTTCCTAGCCGTGGTGCAGCTGCTCCCGCGGTCTCCAGTCAGGCAACACTGTTCGAGCTTTCGCGCCCAGCCAGAGTGGAGGCCCCGCCCTAACGATTCGCACCAATCCGGAGGAGTCTTTCTACGTGAGGCCACGCCCTCCACGCGGTCCTACCAATCACGAAGCGCCTTCGGCCAGTCCCGCAAGTATAATCTGGGGTGGGTTGGCGCGTCCCGGCTCCTCCGGTCAATAGAACCTAAGGGAGGCTGGGGGTGTCGCGTCTGCGGGACGGAGGGGCTCTGTGGCCTCTCAAGCGCTACCAGGCGAGTGGTGACCTTTGACCTCTGGCCCTTGCCTTAGCGCATTTTGAGAGCCCTCCAAGCGGGAAGTGAACTGGGAGAAGATCCCAGGGCAACCGAAGGCACCTGTGGGGATTTTCTCCAAGACCTCCATCACTGAAGCAGCTAGATCCTACCTGCTCCTTCTTGTACATTGCATTCACGCTACTGAACATCAACAAAGAGAAGTTTTGTGGGCTGCTCAGATACCAAAGAATATCCTTGGATAAACTTTATAATTTTATTTAAAGTTAATTTGAGGGCACCTGGGCGGTTCGGTGGGTTAAGCATCTGCCCCGGCTTAGGTCATGATCCCAGGGTCCTCTCGAGCCCTGCATGGGACTCCCTGCTTGGCTTCTCCTTCTAGCCCTCCCCCTTGCTTGTGCTCTCTCTCTTTCTCTCAAATGCGCTCTCTCTCAAATTAAAAAAATCTTTAAAAAAATAGTTAATTTGAGGATGCGGAAAACACCTACCTGTCCATTCCTAGATTCTTTACACAAGGCAAGAAAAAAGAATATGAGGTCTGGAGTCAGACTAATCCCAGACCATTCTAATCCCTTGCCATTATGCTGGTTACTGTCTTTTCCACCTGCAGGTCCATTCTCTGTCATTCCTTATCCTGCTCTGTCCAGGCAAAGCTGTCTTCTCCCCAGTGCATTACCCAAGCTCCCTTGACTTCAGGCTTCTGGTTAAGTCAAACTCCTGGAAAGTACTTTACAATATTACTGTTAAGGAGGAGATCAGAGAGCACCAAGAAAGAAAGGCCACATGGGTTATGGACATTGGGGAGGATTTGTGCTACCGTGAGTGCTGGGAAAGGTGTAATCCTGATGATTCACAGACCTGTACCCCTGGGGCAAATAATAATAAAATAAAATAAAAGCCGCAGTCGTTACCGTCCCCACTTCACTCTCATGATACTGTCCACTGGTAGGTGGCCAACTCATTCCAATTTTCCCAGGACTTCCCCAGTTTTAGCACTGAAAATCCCACCTCCTGAGATTCTCAGTCCCAGGCAAACCAGGATAGTTTGTTACTTTATCGACTGGGCTCCTCTTCCAAGTTTCTAGCTTTACCTGGGTTCAGATAAAAGTTCTCTTTCCTCATCTTTATTTCATTACCTCCTCACCACTTCTCAACCCACTTTTGCCCTCCCATTCCCATTATCCATCCTCTTCTCACCCATCCATCTAGCCCTACATTTCTACCCACTTCACTATTTCTACTTGATGATTTCCAAATATACAGCTATAGCACTCCTCCTTCATATTTGGAGGGCTCACATTTATCAGGCGCTTACCCTGTGACAAAAACACTTGTAAGAATTTTGCAAACATCTTATTTAGTCTTCAGAGTAAATTTGTAAGGTAAGTAATATATTATCTCCATTTTAGCAGGAGACAAAACCTTTAAATTCTAGTACCTGGTGGAGCCAATATTTGCACCATGCTCAGTCTGACTCCAGATCTCATACTCCTCAGAGAGACCTTGTCTGAACCCCTTCTCCATTCTCCCTCCATCCCCTGTTCTCCTTTCCCCAACAACACATCTGCTTAAATTTTGCTTTAATCTATTTGTATACTGTTGCTCCAAGAGGACAAGCACTTTTTTTCCTTTAACACCATATCCTAACCAGTTGTTCTCCAACTTGAGGAGGCATTGGAATGTCCTGAAGAGCTGGTAAAAAAAAAAAAAAAAAAAAAGGTTGTGAAGCCCGAGAATTTTCTTTTTTTTTTTTAAGATTTTTGAAAATTTATTTTTTTAAGAGAGAGCAAGAGAGCACAAACGGGGGTGGGGAGGGGCAGAGGGAGAAGCAGGCTCCCCGCTGAGCAGGGAGTCCAACAGAGGACTGGATCCCAGGACCCCAGGATCATGACATGAGCCCAAGGCAGATGCTTACCGGGCAAAGCCACCCAGGCACCCCAAGGCCTGAGAATTTTCATTTCTAACAAGTTCCCAGATGATGCTAATGCTGCTGGTATGGAGACCACACTTTGAGAACAAAGGGCTTAAAACATACCTGGGTCATGGTAGGGAAATTAATATTTGTTGAACTAATTCAGTCACTTGAGAACTATACTATTCATGAACTTTTGGAAATGAATAAATGAGATAATACTCCTGATATTAACATTTTCAGAAGTAATTAGCATTTTCCTCTCTTTGAAGAACATCTATTCAGTCTCCAGAAAAACAAAGAAAGAGAGCTCCGATTTGGACAATGAGTGGAATGGTTGAGTTAGGAAGGGGAAACCTTTTACTCTATACATTAACTTGTGCTAATCTAAAGTGACTCTGTATTTGGAATTAGCAAGCTATATTCTCAATCTTGGTGGTTGGCACCATAATCACTCACCAATTTAGAAACCTGGGAGTCACCTTGACTCCTTTCTCTCTCTTGACTCTCAAGGTTAATCATCCAACAAGCTCTGTTTTGAAGTTGATGGTAGCAAGGGAAATCTCTGCAGTGTTCGTTTTGCAGAGATTAGCCTGAACCTGTCCAGTAAAGGGCTTTGTAAACTTTTTAGCTTCTCAGAGTCTTGTTTTCATTATTTAAAAAAATGTTTTTTAAAGATTTTATTTATTTATTTGACACACAGAGAGAGATTACAAGTAAGCAGAGAGGCAGGCAGAGAGAGAGGAGGAAGCAGGCTCCCCGCTGAGCAGGCAGCCCAATGTGGGGCTCAATCCCACGACCATGAGACCATGAGACCATGACCTGAGCCGAAGGCAGAGGCTTTAACCCACTGAGCCATCCAGGCGCCCGTTTTCATTATTTATAAATAGAAAACCGTGGATCCAATCCAATCAGATCAGATGGAGTCTCCAATGTGTTTAATTAGCAGATCACCTGAACATATGGTACTCTTAGGAATTGTTTTTACTACTAGGATCTATCTTTATGTCACACAAAATCAATATAAAAAAGGCATCCTTAGATTACATATCTATGAAAAAATAAGCTGCAGCATTTAACATGGTCAGCCCATTCCAAAGTCATATTTATATTTGCTCACTGGAAGACAACAAAAGCAGATTCCAAAAGCTTATGGAAGTTTGGAGGGGAAAAGCTGGGATTAAATTCTATATTTTATTTCACCTTTTCTGCAAATTGAGAAAGCCTCCCATGTTAAAGTTTTAGCACTACTATTCTTCTGGAGTTAAGTGTGATGAATGGCTTGCTTTTCTCAAGTCCTGGACTGTTGAGTCTTTATCCCTGGAGAAGCACTGCCACCATGTGGCAAGCCTTGGTCGTAGTCATACCATCTATTGCCTGTAGCCAAAAATTTTTTTTAATTTTAAAATTATTCAGAATTGTTTACATTTCCCTTTGGTGCGGTAAAATAATTGCATCTCCTAGAATATGATTTCAAAAATAGTTTCATGCTGTAATGCCATACAGTTTAAGCTTCTTCTGCAGAGTGTCTCACTGTAAGTCCAGGGCTGTTTTTTCTGGCTTAATTTAAGTAACCTCTGACCTTTAAAAATGACACACAGGACCTGATACATAAGGGGTGCTTACTACATAATTGTTGAATGAATGATGAAAATACAATGGCCTAAAAAACAAAACCAAAAACACTCAGGGCCTCTTCCCAAGTCATATTTTGTATGCAGAAGCTCTTTACTGCAACTTTTGGCAAGCTTAAGTATCTACCCAATATTCATCTGCTCATTTAACAGAGCATCTATGTTAAGCCTATTCTAAACACGGAGACTATAGGGCGCCTGGGTGGCTCAGTGGGTTAAAGCCTCTGCCTTTGGCTCAGGTCATGATCTCAGCGTCCTGGGATCGAGGCCCGCATCAGGCACCCTGCTCAGCAGGGAGCCTGCTTCCTCTCTCTCTCTGCCTGCCTCTCTGCCTACTTGTGATCTGGTCTCTCTCTGTGTCAAATAAATAAATAAAAATCTTAAAAAAATAAAAAATAAAAAAAATAAACATGGAGGCTATAAAGATAAATAAAATACAGTCTTGTTCTCAGAGAACTTCCCATTGTTGGTTGGAGATAGGCAAACAAATATGCATGTGTGATAGTAGAAGTGTGTACAGGTAGCTGTTCGGGCCTGAGAAAGGCAAGTGACTTTGCCTGGGGTAAGCCAGGGGGAGGTGATTCCTGAACTGCGTTTCAAAGAAGGATTGGAGCTCTCTCGGCTGGCACAGGGATGAGAAGGCATTTAGGTATGTGCAGGGGCTTGATAAAGCATGTTGTGTTTGGGGAGCTGAAAGTAGGTCAGTATGACGAGAGCCCAGGGTATGTGTTTGGGGGCGGGGAGGAGGAATGGCCAGAATGAAGGTTGAAAGTTAAACAGGAAACAAAAAAAGTCTGGCATGCTATGCTTAGTCTGGTTTTTAGACAATATGAACTGGGCATCTAGGGGTCGGGGTGGGGGTTGTAAAGAAGGAGAGCAACTCGGTTCGATATGTTTGAGAAAGATTATTCCGTCAGGGTATGAAGGCTGGATTGGAAGGGGATTAGACTGGAGGCAGGAAGACCAGTTGTCTAGGTGGGAGATTAGAGGGACCTGAACTAGGTCAATGATAGTAGCAATGGAGAGAGGGAGATGGATTGGGAACAAAGAGGCAAATAGGACGAGGTCTTGTTGGATGATTAACCTTGAGGGGCGAGGGACAGTAGAATCAATGTGACTTTTGTGATTTTCAGGTTTTCGGATTGGTGGGTGACCAATTCTGGTGCCATGTATCAAAATTGAGAATATACGTAGTCAATTCTAAGTACGGGCTCACTTAAACTTGGCCCAAAAGCTTGGTTAATATGCAGAACAAAAGGGGCACCTGGGTGGCTCAGTTAAGGGTCTGCTTTCAGCACAGGTCACGATCCCAGGGTCCTGGGATCAAGCCCCGAATCAGACTCCCTGCTCCGCGGGGAGCCTGCTTCTCTCTCTCCCACTCCCCCTGCTTGTGTTTCCCTCTCTCACGGTGTCTCTCTCTGTCAAATAAATAAATAAAATCTTAAAAAACATGTATAACAAAAGATTTCCCCTTCCAAGCTCCCCCCTGTCCACACATTGTCCAAATTGCAGCTCTTTCTCTTAGCTTGCCTGGAGACTGAAGAGGCGCTCCCCAGGCACAGGCTCCTCTCTCTGTTCCATTTCCAGACTGCTCTCCATGCAATACCCAGAACTTCAGCTCAGCAGCTCTTTGTTTCCTGTTCGTATAATTTCTCCTTAATTTTCTTTTCCTTTCTGGCTACTTACCCGGGGCGGGGGGAAGTATAAGAAAAATTCCTCTGCCCTGCTTTATTGTCTTTTTTCCTCAGGCTTTTGGCTTCAGTTTTTGTAAAAACCCAAGTATTTTCATGACTCAACCCTCCCCTAAAGCCCTATAGACACTTAATGGCTTGGTGTTGCGAGGAGTGTTTATTTAGACATCAGCATCCTCAGCACTTGGTCAATTATACCTCAATCACATATTCCTCAACCAGTCTAGGGAGACTCTACATATGTATGAATGTCTAGGGAGGGGATTCCATCACAGAAGGGCAAAGGAGATCTGCTCCACTCCTGCTTTCTATTAAATTTCAGCACCAGCTTTTGGGTAGGCTAATGCCTACTTAAGACATGTAGCATAATTCGACTATACCTAGAAGGGCAGAATCTTATAGTAATATAGTTACTCCTTCAAGCACAATATAGTTGAGGAAGAGACACCTCCTAAGACAGGAGGTGGCACGGGACAGACAAAACAACATTGTTCCCATTATAAGTCCAAATGATGGTTTTATTAGTGGTATTCAACCCGGGGATTTATCACAGTTGTTATAATGCCCCACCTCCTTTACTGGAATTTAGAGGGTAGGGCCAAGGTTGCTAAATGAGATAAGCATGGAAGAAAAGGTTTTTTTTTAGGTTTTTATTTTTAAATAATCTCTACACCCAACATGGGGCTCAAACTTATACCCCGAAATGAAGAATCTCATGCTCTACCAACTGTGCCAGCCAAGGGCCCTGAAGGGGAGTATTTTAGGCAGGGAAGATGGAATGGGTAAGGGTACTGAGACAGGAATGATGGTAAGATTTTCAGGGAATTTTTCAGTCAGTGACTTCATGATGATGGAATGGATGGTAGAGGGTAGGATGTCACGATTATTGAATTAAATTCAACTCAAGGATCTATAAAGTATCTTTTTGGAGCCTGGATATCTGTTAGATACATGGAATATATGCAGAGAACGAGACAGGGT
This sequence comes from Ailurus styani, assembly GCA_002007465.1. Lineage (NCBI taxonomy): Eukaryota > Metazoa > Chordata > Mammalia > Carnivora > Ailuridae > Ailurus > Ailurus styani. The sequence continues at coordinate 1,328,840 of LNAC01000108.1, forward strand.
AACTTCCTTCGAGGATAAAAAACACAGAGCAGATTGTGATGAGTGTTACGGGAAAGATATGAAATCTGTGCTCTGGGAAGCACAATCACAGTAGACCTTGAGTGTGAAGATGGAACTTTAGACAGTCATTCACTCACTTCACAAACCTTTACTGAGCATTGTGATGGATTGCTAGAATAATCACAGCTCTTTGTGTCCTCCCTTCCTCAATGTGATCTTTGCCTCCCATCTAATTCTCAGTCTCAAATCTGGGCCTTGTTACTTACAGTGATGAACAAACTATAGGGAAAGTAACATTGTATCTATAGCTTCTGAGGCAAGCTTTAAGGAACTTTGCTGTTTTTATTTTCATTATCTTAGAACACTGTGGCTACCATTTAAGAAACCCAAGGTATCTTATTGTATGGGCCCCATAGAGGAAAATAAAGGTAGACTTGACCATTTTGGATTCTCCAGCCCTAGTGAGCCTCTAAATGAAAGTAGTCATGTGAGCTACCAAAGATGAGACCAAGAAAAGAACTGATAAAGTAAGGCTAGCCAAACCACAGAATCGTGGGTAAATAAATGAGCCACTACATTTTAGGATGGTTTGTTATGCAGTAATAGATCAATGAAACAAGCTCCTACCATGGGTCAGGCATAGATGATACATCTTTAAACAATGTTTCTGCTCTTATGGAGATTATGTTCTTATAGCAGAAGATAGAGAATAAACAAATAAGCAAAGTTAATGTCAGGTAGTGATAAATATTTTGAAGAAAAATAAAGGATGATAAAGGATTAGAGAGTAGACTCCAAGTAGCCAAAGCAATCTTGAGAAAGAAAACTTTATTACAAAACTATTGTAATCAAAACAACATGGTATTGGCATGAAAACAGATACATAGATGAATGGAACAGAATAGAGAGCTCAGAAATAAACTTATAAGTGGGGTGTCTGGCTGGTTCAGTGGGTAGAACATGGGACTCCTGATCTTGAGGTTGTAAGTTCAAGCCCCATGTTGGATATAGGGCTTACATTAAAGCGGAGGGGGGGGGATGGAGAGAGAGAGAGACCTGTGAATATATGACCAATTAATTTACACCAAAGGAGCCAGGAATATAACAATAGGAAAGGACAGTCTAATAAATGGTGTTAGGAAAACTGGACAGCCACACGCAAAAGAATGAAACTAGACCACATTCTTATATTATACACAAAAATGAACTCAAAGTGGATCAAAGGCTAGATAGAATGTAAGAAACCATAAAATTCCTAAAAGAATACATAGGTGGTGGGCGCCTGAGTGGCTCAGTGGGTTAAAGTCTCTGCCTTCAGCTCAGGTCACGATCTCAGGGTCCTGGGATCGAGGCCAGCATCGGGCTCCCTGCTGAGCAGGGAGCCTGCTTTCTCCTCTCTCTCTGCTTGCCTCTCTGCCTACTTGTGATCTCTCTCTCTGTCAAATAAATAAATAAAATCTTAAAAAAAAAAAAGAATACATAGGTGGTGAGATCCTTGACATTGTTCTTTTTTTTTCCCCCCAAGGGTACAGGTCTGTGAATCATCAGGCTTACGCCTTTCACAGGATTCACCATAGCACAAACCCTCCCCAATGTCCATAACCCATCCACCCTATTCCTACCCTCCCACCCCCCAGTAACCCTCAGTTTGTTTTGTGAGATTAGGAGTCTCTTATGGTTTGTCTCCTTCCCCATCCCATCTTGTTTCATTATTTTTCCCTCCCTACCCCCCACAACCCCCACTCTGCCCCTCAAGTTCCTCATATCAGAGAGATTATATGATAATTGTCTTTCTCTGATTGACTTATTTCGCTCAGCATAATACCCTCTAATTCCATCCACGTCGTTGCAAATGGCAAGATTTCGTTTCTTTTGATGGCTGCATAGTATTCCATTGTATATATACCACATCTTCTTTATCCATTCATCTGTTGATGGACATCTAGGTTCTTTCCATAGTTTGGCTATTGTGGACATTGCTGCTATAAACATTCGGGTGCACGTGCCCCTGAGGAACACTACCTTTGTGTCTTTAGGATAAATACCCAGTAGTGCGATTGCTGGGTCGTAGGGTAGCTCCATTTTCAACTTTTTGAGGAATCTCCATACTGTTTTCCAGAGTGGCTGCACCAGTTTGCATTCCCACCAACAGTGTAGGAGGGTTCCCCTTTCTCCGCAACCTCGCCAACATCTGTCATTTCCTGACTTGTTGATTTTAGCCATTCTGACTGGTGTAAGGTGGTATCTCGCTGTGGTTTTAATTTGTATTTCTCTGATGCCGAGTGATGTTGAGCACTTTCTCATGTGTCTGTTGGCCATTTGGATGTCTTCTTTGGAGAAATGTCTGTTCATGTCTTCTGCCCATTTCTTGACTGGGTTATTTGTTTTATGGGTATTGAGTATGAGAAGCTTTTATAGATTTTAGATACAAGCCCTTTATCTGATATGTCATTTGCAAATATCTTCTCCCATTTTGTCAGTTGTCTTTTGGTCTTGTCGACTGTTTCCTTTGCTGTGCAAAAGCTTTTAATCTTGATGAAGTCCCAACAGTTCATTTTTGTCCTTGCTTCCTTTGCCTTTGGTGATGTTCCTAGGAAGAAGTTGCTGCAATTGAGGTCGAAGAGGTTGCTACCTGTGTTCTCCTCAAGGATTTTGATGGATTTCTGTCTCACATTGAAGTCTTTCATCCATTTCAAGTCTATTTTTGTGTGCAGTGTAAGGAAATGATCCAGTTTCATTTTTCTGCATGTGGCTGTCCACTTGACATTATTCTTGATGATTTTTTGGATCTGACACCAAAACCAAAGGAAACAAAAGAAAAAATAAAGAAGTGGGACGACATCAAACTAAAAAGCACAGCAAAGGACACCATCAACAAAATGAAAAGGCAACCTACTGAATGGGGGAAAATATTTGCAAATCATATATCTGTAAGGACTTAATATCAAAAATATTTAAACAACTATAAAAACAGAATAAAAATCCAATTAAAAAATGAGCAGAGGAGCACCTGGGTGGCTTAGTCATTGAAGCATGCAACTTTTGATCTCCAGGTTGTGAGTTTGAGCTCCACATTGGGCATAGAGATGACTTAAAAAATAAATTAAAATTTTAAAAAATGAGCGAGAATCTGAATTGATATTCTTCCAAAGAAGACATACAGATGGCCAACACATACGTGAAAAGGTGCTCAACATCACTCATCATCAGGGAAATGCAAGTCAAAACTACAATGAGATATCACCTCACACCTGTTAAAGTGGCTATGAGAAAGGCAAGAAATAACAAATGTTTGTGAGGATGTGGAGAAAAGGGAACCTGTACATTGTTGGTGCAGCTACTTCCTCAAAAAATTAAAAATAGAGTTACCATATGATCCAGCAATTCCACTTCTGGGTATTTATCTGAAGAAAATGAAAGCACTAACTTGAATAGATATATGCACCGCCCCCAGGTTCATTGTAGCATTATTTAGAATAGCCAAGACATAGAATCAGACTAAGTATCCATGGATGGATGAATGGATTTTCAAAAATGTGACACACACACACACACAGAGAGAGAAGAATATTACTTGGCCATAAAAAAGAATGAAGTGTTGTCATTTGCAACAACACGGGTGGATCTTCAGGGCATTATGCTAAGTGAAAAAAGTCAGAGGAGAACAAATACCATATGATCTCACTTTTATTTGGAATCTAAAAAACAAATCCATAGATTTCACAGATATAGGGAACAGACTGGTGTTTTCTCAAGGTGGGGGTGGGGAAATGGAGAGTGTGAAATGGATGAAGGGAGTCAAAAAGTACAAACTTTCTGAGATGCCTGGGTGGCTTAGTCAGTTAAGTGTTTGCCTTCAGCTTAGGTCATGATCCCAGGGTCCTGCGTTCAAGTCCCATATCAGGCTCCTTGGTTGGTGGGGAGCCTGCTTCTTTCTCTGCCTGCCACTCCCCCTGCTTGTGCCCTCTCTCTCTTTCTGTCTCTCTCTGACAAATAAATAAATAAAATCTTTTTTAAAAGGTACAAACTTCCAGTTATAAAATACATAAGTCTTGGGGATATAGTGTGCATCACAGCTGAGTGTAGGTAATAATACTACATTGCATAATTGAAAGTTGCTGAGAGTAGATCTTAAAAGTTCTCATCACAAGGGAAAAAACTGCAATTATGTATAGCGACAGACTGTGGTGATCAGTTCGAAATACACAACTGCCCCCTGAACAATGTGGGGGGTTAGGGGTGCTGACCTCCCCATGCAGTTGAAAATCCATGTAGGCTTCTGATGCCCCCAAAACTTAACTGTTGACCAGAAGCCTTCCCAATAACATAAACAGTACATTAACACATATTTTGTCAGTTGTATGTATAGTGTGTTATATTCATTTTTTAAGATTTGATTTATTTATTTACTTATTTACTTATTTGAGAGAGGGCTCAAGCAGGGGGAGGGGCAGAGTGAGACACTCTCAAGCAGACTCCAGCTGAGTGCAGAGCCTGTAGGTACTGTATTCTTACAGTAAAGCTAAAGTAAAGAAAATGTTATTAAGAAAATTATAAGAGATAATATATTTACAGCACTCTACTGTAAAAAACGCACCTATAGGTGGATCTACAGAATTAAACTCATGTTGTTCGAGGGTCAATTGTATACAAATATTGAATCATAACACCGTACACCTGAAACAAATATAATGTTATACATCAGTTTTACATTAGAGTTTAAAAATTTATTAAAAAGGGAGGGTTAGGGCGCCTGGGTGGCTCAGTGGGTTAAAGCCTCTGCCTTCGGCTCAGGTCATGATCCCAGGGTCCTGGGATCGAGGCCCACATCGGGCTCTCTGCTCAGCAGAGAGCCTGCTTCCTCCTCTCTCCTCTCTCTCTGCCTGCCTCTCTGCCTACTTGTAATCCCTCTCTCTGTGTCAAATAAATAAATAAAATCTTTAGGAAAAAAAAAGGGAGGGTTAGAGGATGACAAGTGTGGTTGGGGGATAAGGAGAAGAGCTGCCATTTTAGAAAAATAAATCGTTTGATTTAAGGGGTTGTTTCTTTCTTTTCTTCCTTCCTTCCTTCCCTCCTTCCTTCCTTCCTTCCTTCCTTCCTTCCTTCCTTCCTTCCTTCCTTCCTTCCTTCCTTTCTTCCTTTCTAGAAAGAGAGAGAGGGTGAAGGGGGAGAGGGAGAGAGGGACAGGAAGAGAGAGAATCTTAAGCAGGCTTCACACTGGGCATGGACAATGCAAGGCTTGATCTCCTGACCCTGAGATCATGACCTGAACTGAAATCAAGAGTCAGATACTTAACTGACTGACCCACCCAGGCACCCCAGAAAAATAAATCCTTTGAAGAAAATCTGAGTGTTTTCTAGAAAATAGGTTTTCATGCTAATGACCTTCAACCACCTATCAGTAAATTCTTTTCATGATCTTAACCCAGATCCTTACAACTGGATTAGATTCCATTTATAGAATCATGGAAGAAACTTTAGAAGTCAGTTCATCCTATCTCCTCATGTAAATAAACTGAGCCCAAGAGAAGGTGTTATGTTGATATTTACTTATATTAAATACCATAATATATAATATAGAATCTGATATATTATGTGTAAATGGGTGTTACAGTGTTTCAAATTAGGAAGTTTGATATACATGTGTATTAACTAAAGTGTAAACCTATTAAATTGTAAAGCTATTAGTTAACATTGAAGTACCTTAATTAGAAATATACTTTAGGAGTGGTTAGTTAGTATCTGAGAAATGCTAGTCAATAGTCTACATTCCAGTAGCAGTTACAAGAACTTCCACTATCTCCGTCTCCAGTCAGCATTAGAAAGCTGTTAAATATGGTTAGATGTTAGATTCAGTTTCTCACGGGTGAAATGAGTGTTGTCAAGATAAGTGATTTGGGTAGAAGTATTATATAGTACAAGCATCCCCACCCTTACCTAACCAAGATATAAGAATCTAGTGTGCCCAACAAATAGGTTCCTTTAGATAGATGTTATAGACTAGGACCTATCCAATCCTTTTCTTCCCATTTAGTGGAGGATTGTGTTACCTGATTCTGACTAGCGGGTCAGATAAATCCTGCTGCTAGAATATTCTCTTATTTACCTAAAGTAAACCTTTCATGCCAAGTGCTTGGCAAAGTGTCTAAAAAGATCAGGAGCTAAGACTTCATTGAGCTAACAAGTTGTATGACTGGTTTTGCCTGCTTGTTAATAAATATTTGAGCATGTGACAGATTTCAGTCCGAGACTTGCTTTCACTGTAACACACCACTTGATAGTAAGGTTTGAGGAAGGAACATGTGGCCCTTCTCTTCTTGTTGAAGGCTACTGATAGCTTGCCCTTCACCCTTGTAATAAAAGCAACCAAAAAAAAACAACCCACTCAATAGTTAATAGCTTATTAACAGAACATAATTAATAAATGACCAAATTGGCTTGGTCGGTATGCGACAGATGATTTGCCTAATATCACACAACAGATTGATTCTTGCCACCATTAAATACCAAACAATTTGGACCCACATTACCAAAGAGAAGCCAACCAATGTTAAGTCAAGGTAGACATGTGTTTCAGGAAGTCCAGCTTGCTACAGTCTAGAGAATGGGCTGAGAAGAGAAATGCTGGAGACAGGAATAGCAATGAGGAGATTGTTACTATAGCCCAGGTAGGTGGGAGTCAGAGGGAACAAGCCTGGCCACTGGCATCAGAGAGATCCTCATTCTAGTACTGGCTCTCCCATTTATCAGCCGTTTAACTTCAGGGAAGTTACTTCCCTTTTCTCAGATTCAATTTCCCCCATGAAATAATGATTACATGAAATGGTATATGTTCAGACCCCTAACTCACTGACTAGTGTGCAGTATGCTCTAAATAAGTGCTAATTCCTTTCACCACCATTAAACAATAAAGTAGAACAATGTAATGGATATAGAAAGACTAGTCTAAGCCCATACTATGTGAGCAATAACATAAATTACATTTGTGCCCCAAATCACCCCTACCTATTCCATACACATTATCTGCCCAAAGTTTTCCAGATATTTTCCCTATATAACTTGGAGAATCCTTTTTATGACGACCATCAATTTTAGGATTTAATATAGTTGTGAACAAATTCCTCTTGTGTGGCTATTATGGACATAGAAGGCTTGACAACATGGAGGAGTCAACCTGAGTTGGCCTTTTGGCAGGTAGGAAATGCCTCCATGGTCAGGTAGTTGGAAAATAGTTGGATGGATCAGGCAAAAATACTCTGGTCCAGTTCTAGTCCCTGGGAAAAAGAAAATAAGAGATACTCTGGAAGACAGAGGCACCAAGAACTCTAAGGAATATGGCTTCTCCCGGGAAGAACTCACATCTCTCCTAAAATTCTGGACCCAGAACTTAAAAAATTGCTTTACATTTGATGATCTCAAAATACTCTTTCTGAGAAGGAGAACTGGTAGTTTGAACACATATGTTTATCTTTTCTCCTTCTTGGAGCCCCACAAAAATGACAGCAAGTGAATAAAACCAGAATAAACCCACATGGATAAAGAGAGTGGGAGAGGAGGCATCAGAGGATAAGAAGATGGAAAGCCAAGTGGAAAAATTAGCAGGGCTGAGAAAGCTGCATACCAAGTGTCTGCAGAGGTGGTGTTAATGAGAAGCAAGGCATTTCCTGCCACAGAACTCCAGCGAAGCTCCAGTACTAGAGAAGACCCGGAAACGCAGGAAGAAAGACCCAGGGAAAAGAATGGATTGAAGAAAAGAGGATTGGATGAAAGTATCTATTATCCATTAGCCCTCCAGATCCATCTACAATCTTGCACCTGTGAGATGATTGCCCTTCCCCAGCAGGAGTCTAGAAGGTTAGTCTACGAGCAACTGAACTGGAGAGGTGCCTCACTAGCAAAAGGGAAATTCACTGGAAGTCTATATACTGAAAACAAGAACACACACTTCTCTGCCTGCTCTTACCCCATCTCCCAGTCTCTTTACTTGGTGGCTAGGTTAATCCCCACCTAGGTATGAAAATGAGGACATTTTCTCTGGAGAGACTGAAGAGCCTCAGAGACCTAAAGTTATAGCTGCTATTATGAAAGGCACCAAAAATCCACACATAGATACAGAACGCAAATCAACCTTTTAATACCTGGCTCTTCAATGTGATTGGACAAAAAGGATCAGCAGACATTTGATGAAAGCCCCCCAAATAAATGAAGGAGACTAAATAAAAAAATAAGGGACTAATATTTTTGAAAAGGGGACTAATTTAACACTTGACTCCCTTCATTTCTGGGATTTCACACACTCTTCTTTTCCTCCTACCTCTTTGGCCATTTCTTCTCCATCTCCTTTGCTAGATCTTCCTCATTTCTTTACCTTTAAATGTTACAGTGCCTGGAACTTTATCAATCCCAGAATCTCTTTTCTTCTCCATCTACACTCACTCCTTTAGTGATATTACCCAGCCTCCTGGCTTTAAATAATACCCAAACACTGTTGACTCCCAAACATATATCTTTAGACCAACCTCTTCCCTGACTCCAGATTGTGTATTTCTATTCAATCTTTCCACTTGGTGACCTAACAGGCACCTCAAAACTAATGTGTTCAAAATGCACTACTGGTCTTCCCCCCAAGAATCCGCATCTGCCAAAGTCTTCCTCATCTTAATAAATGTCAGTTTATTAATTGATAAATAATAATAAATGTCTTTCCCTGCTGCTCAAGCTGAAAACCTTGTGTGTTAGTTTGAATTTCCCCAAAAGCAGACTCCAAGATAAAGATTCAAGTACAAATAGCTTATACTTTAGAGAAGTGGGAGCCACTAAGAGGAGAGTGGGGAGGTGATATATGGAAGAGAAGGTGGCCAATGAAGAGGTGTTGTTCAGTCAGCTACCACTGATTGGCTGGAGCTTAATCTTGTGGGAAATGGTGTAAAACACGTGTCAGAATTATCCCATCTGAGGGACAAAGGAGCTGGGGTATTTATACACCAATTCCTGAGAATCACTGGTTGACATAGCTTTCCACAGGTGGGGTTAATTTCCCAGCATTTCCAGTCTATGGTAGGAACTGTTAGACTGGCTTTTCCTTTGCACTTCTGGGGGAGGTGTCAGGCACAGAGATGCAGACACTTGGGGTACTAACAGCACTGAAACCTTAAAGTTATACTTAATGTTCCTCCTTCTTTTATACCCTATATTCAGCTGATCAGTAAATTTTGTCTTCAAAACACATCCAGAATCCACAGCTACCACCTGCTATGATAATACTTCCTTTCCTGTTGAACTTTTTTGTTCTTCTTTGAGTTAATAATTGCCTTGTTTTTCATTTTAAATAGTTCTCAGTGTGACTCTCTTCCCCTCCTCCAGCTTTATTGACATATAATTGAGAAAATTGTAAGATATTTACTTTTAAAGATTTTATTTATTTATTTATTTGTCAGAGAGAGAGAGAGCACAAGCAGGGAGAGTGGCAGGCAGAGGGAGAAGCAGGCTCCCCACGGAGCAAGGAACCCAAGGTAGGACTTGATCCCAGAACCCCAGGATCATGACCTGAGCCAAAGGCAGATGCTTAACTGCTTGAGCCACCCAGGTGACCCAATTGTAAGATATTTAAAGCATACATCATGGTAATTTGATATACATATACACTGTGAAAGGATTTCCACCATCTAGTTAATTAACAGATTCATCACCTCACATATTTATTTGCTAATTTTTCTACTATATTGTTAGTCTTTCACTGATGGTTTTGTAGGAGACCTTTATAGTTAATTTTATGGTGTTTTTTTTGTGAGAAGTTTTAATTTTTCATGTTATTAAATCTGTTGGCCTTTTTCTTTATGTTTTCCAAATTCTGTATCTAGTTTAAGAACGCCTTTCCTACCCCCTCAAAATTTGGAAATACTCTTTTTTTTTTAAAGATTTATTTATTTATTTTAGAGAGAGAGTGGGGAAGGGGCCGAGGGAGACAGAGAGAAGTAGACTCTGTGCTGAGCATGGAGCCTGACGTGAGGCTTGATTTCAAGACCCTGAGATCACGATCCGAGCTGAGTCTAACTGACTGAGACACCCAGGCACCCCCAAATTTGGAAATACTCTATAGTTTCTAGTATTACTTTGTATTTGGAGTTTATCTGTTTTGATCAAACTGGATTCACTTGTGTGTATGGTGTGAGGAATGGTTGGAGCATATTATTTTTCCCAAATGGATAGCCAGTTGTCCCAACAACATTTGTTACAGACATTATTTTACCCTTTAATTTGAAATACCATCTTTTTCATATACCAAATTCCAATAGATAGATAGATGGGAGAGAAAATCTGGTCTTGCACACTTTATTCTTTTCTTTATGTTCATCTATTCTTGGGCTAATAATATTATATTTGAATAATTATAGCCTCATTGCACATTTTGATATCTGATAGGGTAAGTCCTTCCTCCTATATAGCGAACATTTTTGGTTATTCTCACATTTTTTTGTCAACCTGCCAAATTTCATTTTTAAAAAGATCAATTTGAGGGCGCCTGGGTGGCTCAGTGGGTTAAAGCCGCTGCCTTCGGCTCAGGTCATGATCCCAGGGTCCTGGGATCGAGGCCCACATCGGGCTCTCTGCTCGGCAGGGATCCTGCTTCCTCCTCTCTCCTCTCTCTCTGCCTGCCTCTCTGCCTACTTGTAATCTCTCTCTCTGTGTCAAATAAATAAATAAAATCTTTAAAAAAAAAAAAAAAGATCAATTTGAGTAGAATGACATCTTTAAAATAGGTGGTCTCCCATATGTCTTTATTTATTTGGATATTCTTTAATATCTTAGAGTAAAACTTCATAATTTTATTCATATAGGACTTTCACATTTCTCACTAAGTTTATTTCTTGATTCTTTATAGACTTTGCAGCAATTGTGAATTGATTCTTTTCCGTGACATATTCTAATAAGTTATTGCTGGTCTGTAAGAAAGCTATTGATTTCTATATGATAATTTTATATATAACCATTTTATTAACTCTCATTAATTCTAATAATTTTTCACTTTGTTCACTTAGATTTTGTAGGCACTATCTTTCTTCTTCAAATAATACTTGCATTGTCTTTTTTTCCCCAATATTTATACCTTTTCTTGTCTCTCAGCAATAGTTAAGTACCCCAATGCAATGTTGACTAGTCAGATGATCATTGACATGCTTTTGTTGTACTTTAACTTAGCGGGATTTGCCATTTTTATTTTAACAAGTTATTTGGTAGGTAGACTCTCAATTAGCAGAAACATGAATGTATTATCTAAACAAATTGTTGACTTAGAGTTGCTTCATTCAACAGACAGCAAGACATCATGAAAGATATTCTGCAGTTGACCTCTCTTGGTCCCCTAGAAATGTCCCGACCAGGGGAACAAGATGTTAATAGTTTGTTTGAGGTGAGTTTCATGGAGACCAAAGACCTGCCTAAAGACTTTCTGTTTCTTTTTATACCCTTTCCTTGCATGAGTAGCACAGTTTGTACATTTTATAGTAACATGTTCAACTTAATAGGATGCACCTGCATTTAATACAAAGTATTTAATTTGATAGAATATATCTTTATATAATATTTACACATTTAACTTTGGATGATTGCCTTTGTAGGGATCATAGTGTGGGCATCCCCTTATGGGGAACCTCCACTGTAAGTACAATGTTTGCCTTTGGTTTCTGGTAGATACTTTTTATCACATTATGGAAAGATAATAATAATAGCCAAAAGTTACTATATATTTGTAATAGTTACTGTTGAAAGTGCTTTATACATTAACTCATTTAGAAAATTTCCTTCGATTCCTAGCTTACTAATAATCATGTGGGGTTGTAGGAGTGTGTAACAAGAGTGTGGGATTTTACTGAATGCTTTTTTCAGCATCTATTGGGTTAATCGTATGACTTTCCTCCTTTATTCTGCTACTGTAAGGAATGAAATCAATACATCTCCTAGTGTTGAATCAAAACCTCATGAAGTCCCCTAATCCATCAAAATCATCACTTTTCACTAATTATCCCACTCTCCTCATGTTCTCATTTTTTCCCTCTCCCAGTCTAGATTCCATGGTACATCACTGCAATCACAGTATTGTAAATATTCATAATTCTCTTGTCACTCTCTCTTCATTATATTCACTGACAGAACTCCAAATCCTCCTAAACCCTAAAACTCCTTAATTGAGTAGTCCATGCCTGTGCCTGAGCAGTTGGACATGGCTGGAGAAAATCTCTCAACTGTGCTGTCTCAACTGAAATTTCTTTTTTTTTTTTAAGATTTTATTTATTTATTTGACAGAGAGAGAGAGAGAGAGCACAAGCAGGGGAAGGGGCAGAGGGAGAGGGAAGGGAGAAGCAAATGATATGGGGCTCAATCCCAGGACCCTGAGATTATGACCTGAGCCAAAGACAAGCCCCTTAACCCACTGAGCCACCCAGGCACCCATCAACTGAATTTTCTGACTACAAATCTTAAATGAGACTCAATCCTGCCCAGGAATGTTGCTATACTCCCCAGGTATAGTTTTGTTTTCCCACTGTCCAATATGATCTTTTCTGCTCCCTTCAAACCTCCAACATACTCCATCCCCCTTCACTTTCTTATGACTTCAATTTATAATTCATTGAGAAAGTAGAAGCATTCAGATTCATCTTCCTCCCACCTAATCTACCAACTTTTCTTTTCTTTTCTTTCCTTTCTTTCTTCCTTTCTTTCCCTCCCTCCCTCCCTTTCTTCCTTCCTTCCTTCCTTCCTTCCTTCCTTCCTTCCTGTCTTCTGGGGCGCCTGGGTGGCTCAGTGGGTTAAAGTCTCCGCCTTTGGCTCAGGTCATGATCTCAGGGTCCTGGGATAGAGGCCCGCATCGGGCTCTCTGCTCAGTGGGGAGCCTGCTTCCTCCTCTCTCTCTGCCTGCCTGTCTGCCTACTTGTGATCTCTCTCTCTCTGTCAAATAAATAAATAAAATCTTCCTTTCTGTCTTCTTTCTTTCTTTCTTTCTTTCTTTCTTTCTTTCTTTCTTTCTTTCTTTCTTTCTTTNCCTTTCTGTCTTCTTTCTTTCTTTCTTTCTTTCTTTCCTTTCCTTCTTTCACACAGAGAGATCTGCATCAACTTTTCTGATCTGCATCAAGATCCATATTCACTGATTTTTCACCTGGCTCTACACTCTTAACCCACATTCTTGTGTCTTCCCAAGGATCAAACTCCTTCTCTCTGCTGTATCATCAATTTCTCCTTCTCTACCAGATCATTTCCATCACCAAAATCACAGGCCTTAGGATCTCTCATCTTAAAACACACATAAACACAATTCTCCCTTAACACTATATCTCTCTTCAGCTACCATTCCACTTACTCCTACTCATAGCACAACTTATGGCAAGGTTGTCTATATTTGCTTTCTCTGCTTCTTAACCTTTCATAATGATCCAACCAACCTTTTAACCTCTTCACTCCACTGAAGTTGCACTTGTCAAAGCTACCATTGACGTCTAGTTTGCCAAATTCACTTCTCTGTTGTTGTCATTGTCATCTTGATTGTCCTCTATGAAGCTTTCAACATGGCTAACCACTTCCTTAAATAATTTCTTTTATTAGCTTCAATACTATACCACTCTCCTCATTTCCTTCCACCTCATTGGCTGATGCTTCCCAGTCTCCTTTGCTGGCTTCTTATTAAGCCAACTTCATAATGTTGGAGTGATTCGAGACTCTATTCTCTGTCCTCTTGTCTTCTCATTCCTTTATTGATCTTATCCAGCTCTAGTGGTCCAGTTCTCTTTCTTCCTTCCTTCCCTCCTTCCTTCTCTGCTTCCTTCCTCCCTCCCTCCCTTCCTTCCTTTAAAGATTTATTTATTTATTTATTTATTTATTTATTTATTTATTTGAGAGAGAGAGAGAGAGAGAGAGACAGAGGGCACAGGTGAAGGGAGGGGCAGAGGGAGAAGGAGAGAGAGAATCTCAAGCAGACTCCCCACTGAGCACAGAGCCTGATGCAGGGCTTGATACCAGGACCCTGAGACCATGACCTAAGCTGAATGCAGATGCTTAACCATCTGAGCCACACAGGCACCCCATGGATCCCAGAAGTTTTGAACAGATGTGTTTTCATTTTCACTTGTTTCATGATTTTTTTATTTTTTCTTTAATTTCCTGGTTGACCCATTCATTCTTTAGTAGGATGCTCTTTAGCCTTCATATATTTGAACTCTTTCCAAATTTCCTCTTATGATTGAGTTCCAGGACCACAAAGCATTGTGGTCTGAAAATATGCAGGGAATGATGTCAATCTTTTGGTACCAGTTGAGACCTGATTTGTGACCCAGCATGTGATCTATTCTGGAGAATATTCTATGTGCACTCGAGAAGAATGTGTATTCTGTTGCTTTAGGATAGAATGCTCTGAATATATCTGTGAAGTCCATCTGGTCCAGTGTGTCATTCCTTGTTGATCTTCTGCTTAAATGATCTGTCCTTTGCAGTGAGTGGGGTGTTAAAGCCCCCTACTATTATTGTATCATAATTGGTGTGTTTCTTTAATTTTATTATTAATTGGTTTATATAGTTGGCTGCACCCATGTTAGGGGCATAAATATTTACAATTGTTAGATCTTCTTGTTGAATAGACACTTTAATTATGATATAGTGTCCTTCCTCATCTCTTATTACAGTCTCTGGCTTAAGATCTAATTTGTCTGATATAAGGATTGTCACAACAGCTTCTTTTTTTAAATGTCCATTAGCATAATAAATGATTTTCCATCCCCTCACTTTAAATCTGGAGGTGTCTTTGGGTCTAAAATGAGTCTCTTGAATATCCATGGGTCTTGCATTTTTATCCAACCTGATACCCTGTGTCTTTTGATTGGGGCATTAATCCACTTACATTTAGAGTAACTACTGAAAGATATGAATTTGTGCCATTGTATTACCTGTAAAGTCACTGTTTCTGTGTATTGTCTCTGTTCCTTTATGGTCTATGTTACTTTTGGGTTCTCTCTTCACTTAAAGGATCCCTTTTAATTTTTTTTTAAAGATTTATTTATTTATTTATTTATTTGACACAGAGATAGATCACAAGTAGGCAGAGAGGCAGGCAGAGAGAGAGGAGGAAGCAGGCTCCCTGCTGAGCAGAGAGCCCAATGCGGGCCTCTATCCCAGGACCCTGAGATCATGACCTGAGCCAAAGGCAGAGGCTTTAACCCACTGACCCACCCAGGCACCCTGGATAAAGTATTATTGGCTGCATATTTTTCTCACTTAGCACCCTGAATACATCATGCCAGTCTTTTCTGGCCTGCCGGGTTCCTGTGGATAGGTCTACTTCCAGTCTATTATTTTGCCCTTGTAGGTTATGGACCTCTTGTCCCAAGCTGTTTTCAGGATTTTCTCTTTGTCTCTGAGATCTGCAATTTTCACTATTATATGTTAGGATGTTGACCTATTTTTATTGATTTTGAGAGGGGCTCTCTGTGCCTCCTGGACTTGAATGCCTGTTTCCTTCCCCAGATTAGGAAAGTTCTCCACTATAATTGGCTCCAATATACCTTCTGCCTCTCTCTGTCTCTCTCTGTCTCTCTCTCTCTCTCTCCCCTATTCTTCTGGGATCCCAATTATTCTAATATTGTTTTGCTTTATGGTATCACTTATCTCTCAAATTCTCCCCTCATGATCCAGTAGTTGTTTATCTCTCTTTTTCTGAGCTTATTTATTCTCCATCAATTTGTGTTCTATCACTAATTCTCTCTTCTGCCTCATTTATCCTAGCAGTTAGAGCCTCCATTTTTTATTGCATTTCACTAATAGCCTTTTTTATTTTGGCTTGATTAGATTTTAGTTATTTTATTTCTCCAGAAAGGGCTTCCCTAGTGTCTTCTATGCTTTTTTCAAGCCCAACTAGTATCTTTATAATTGTTATTCTGAACTCTAGTTCCAACATCTTACTTATATCCATACTGATTAGGTCTCTGGCAGTCAGTATTGCCTCTTGTTCTCTTTTCTGAGGTGAGTTTTTCCATCTTGCCATTCTGTCCAGGGAAGAATAGATGAATGAGAGAACAAAATACAAAAATGCAACAATGACCCCAGAGAAATAAAAACCAAACAAATCAGAAGAGACCTACAACAGAAAAAATTAAATTAAATTTAAAAAGAAAGAGAGAGAGAGAATATCGGGCGACTGGGTGGCTCAGATTGTTGGGCGACTGCCTCCAGCTCAGATCATGATCCCAGGGTCCTGGGATCAAGCCCCACATCATGTCATCAGGCACCTGGCTCTGCAGGGAGTCTTCTTGCTTCTCTGTCTGCCTCTCCTCCTGCTCATGCTCTCTGTCTCTCTCTCAAATGAATAAATACAATCTTAAAAAAAAAGAGAGAGAGAGATAATATAGTCAGACAGGTTGAACAGAACAGAACAATACACTGGCTCCTGTGTGTATTTTGGTCTATTTGTTAGAAGACTAGATCCAAAAATTGTAAAGAAAAAAAACTTACATATGTACAAAAATAAAATTAAATACAACGGAAGGCTAGAATGTAACTGTGAAAGTGAAAATTAAAGGACAAAAAGTAAGAAGGAATATAAGCAGACAGGTGAACAGAACAGAGCAATACACTATATCCTGAGTATTTTGGTTTGTTCGTTAGAGGAAACTACATCTAAAAATTGTAAAGAAGGAAAAACTATATATAAATTAAATTAAATACATTGAAAGGATAGAATGTAACTGTAGAGATGAAAATTTAAAAGCTTCAGCCAAAAGAAGAAGGAGAAGGAGAAGAAGAAGAAGAAGAAGAGGAGGAGGAGGAGGAGGAAGAGGAAGAAGAGAGAATATGATCAGACAGATGAAGAATACAGAGCCATTCACTAGATTCTGGGTATATTTTGGTTTTTTTGTTAGAAGAAACTGCATCCCAAAATTGTAGAAAAGGAAAATGTATATATAAGAATCATGGGGGAAAAACCATGAATTCTATATACTATTTTCCTCCCCTAGTGCTGGGGTTTTATAGTTCTCTGTGATCAGTAAACTTGGTCTTATTTTTTTAATATTTTATTTATTCATTTGAGAGAGAGAGAGCACAAGCAGGGGAAGAGGCAGACAGAGATGGAGAAGCAGACTCTCTACAAAGCAGGGAGCCTGACATAGGGCTCAATCCCAGGACCCCAGGATCGTGACCTGAGTTGAAGGCAGATGTTTAACCATCTGAGCCACCCAGGTGCCCCTGGTCTTACCCTATTCTTTTTGTTTATTTTTTGTTTATTATTAGTCTCACTTCAAGACTGAATTGCATGAGGAGAGGAACCCCATTTCTCTGGCTCACCCTTGGATCTCTATTACCTAGTCCATGATTTGGCACATGGAAAATATTCAATAAATAGTTGCTGAAAAAATTCAGTAACATATAAGTCAATGAATATTTTCATATTAAGTTGATAGACTCTAAAGAACCACAAAAGTCATCTGAACTTACCTTTTTCATCATTTCAAACTTGCTTCAACACCCTCGGGGCCTGGAGCTCACTACTTCCTGAAAACCCTTCCCTTTGGATAAGTCTGGGTATTAGAAAGGTCTTTCTAAAATCAGTTATTCCCCACCCCCCAACCTATAGATAAAAAAGGCTTGTTTTGGGTTGGGGTGGAAGTCAAAGGGACTGGGCATTTTTAGAGCCCTTAAAGTGCCAGGCACAGTGTTAGGTGCTTTCCATTCATCATTTTCTTTGATCGTCTCAATAACCCTAGGAAACAGTGTCATCTCCATTTCACAGATGAGAAAGGTGAGGTTCATAGAGATAAGGTAACTTATTCAATGTCATGTGGCCTATAGAATTGAAATTTGAGAATTACACTATAGAATTGGAATTCAAATCTAGATTTATCTCATTCTCTAATTCATTCTCTTTATTTCATTTTGAGGAAGGGAGAAGAAAATCAGTTGTTCCAGTTAAAAAGTGTAGCAGAAGCAAAGACAGGAAGTAAAAGCAAACATATTAATTGATTTGTTTGTCAAAACTTCATGCACTGCCCTCCTTACTAGCTATGCCATCTCATAAAGATGGCAAAATAAAATATACTTACCAAGTCTCTTTATTCCTGGCCCTGGATCATGAATACGTAGAAAGCTGACTGTTTGAAAAATACAGAAGAGCCCCCCCCCTTTTTTTTAAGTTCCAGGAGTTCTTTTATTGCTTGACTGACAGAACAATAAAATCAGGCAGAGGAGTCCCCAAGAAAATGAAAGTCATGTTTCATTGTTGTTTGCCCTCTGGTCCTTCATCTTCTAAGCATTTTTTTTCTTTTATAGATATTAGACATTTATTTTTATCAAAAATGCAATCCAAGTATGAATAAATAAATGTATAAATGTATTATCTTTTAACATCTGCCTCCACCATGTTCCTTTAAATAGATGAAAGAGGTAAGTGTCTCTTCAAAGCTTATGTGGCCATAGCTGTCCCACCTATGGTTTTAAAAACGGACCATAATATACCTTCTGAAATCCCTTCTTTAACTACAGCTCATTCTGTTAAAGAAATCATGGGAAAGAAGTCCTATTGATATTGTCAACAGTCTCCAAAAGGTGAGGATGAAGGCAAGTGAGAGGGGTCTTTAGCAAACTGAGGACCATTGGAAAATCATGCAGAGACAAATCTTGTCAACAAGATACCAGCTCCTATAATTAAAGCTAGAATGCCACCCATCGCTGCTGACACAACCATGGCCACTGGTCCATCTCTTGCTACCAGTATGACTCCTATTAAGGCAACACTTCTCATGGAGTTCCAGGGTCTTCTTTCCCTCTGACTTGAACCATAATGCAGTCACTCATGAAAAATAAGCCTTCCCAAACTACAAAGCTACCTCCCAACTGCGGAGCCCTGGTTTTAACAGCTGTGAAACTCCCTTGTAGTCTGTGGTTTACCCCCACTGGAGAATTGTGAAAACCTTTGAGATCTTGAAAGATACCAGCACCTATGGGATCCATGGTAAAGGCCCCACCACAATCATCCACAATTTGCAAGGACAAGGTTCTCACATATATTCCTCCATCTTGACTCCACCAAAACCAAACCAAAACAAAAACCCCTTTTTTTGAAGTTTTTATTAAAATTCCAGTTGGTTAACATATGGTATAATATTAGCTTTAGGTATACAATACACTGATTACACACTTCCATACAACACCTGATGCTTATCATAGCAAGAGTACTCCTTAATTCCATCACCATTTCCCCCATTCCCCATCCCCCTCCCCTATGGTAATCATTTGTTTGTTAAAAGAGGGTTACTTCTTTTTTTTTTTAAAGATTTTATTTATTTATATGACAGAGAGAGAGATTACAAGTAGGCAGAAAGGCAGGCAGAAAGAGAGGAGGAAGCAGGCTCCCTGCTGAGCAGAGAGCCCGATGCGGGCCTCGATCCCAGGACCCTGGGATCATGACCTGAGCCGAAGGCAGAGGCTTTAACCCACTGAGCCACCCAGGCGCCCAAAAGAGGGTTACTTCTTAAAAAAAAAAAAAGAGGGTTACTTCTATTTAACATTGTACTGGAGATTTAGGGCAATTAAGCAAGAATAGAAAAGAAAAAGCATCCATATTAGAAAAGAGAAAGTTAAAACTATCTCTATTTGCAGATAACATGATTTTATATATAGAAGATGCTACAAAAGATCCACACACACAAGAATTAACTGCTAGAGGTAATAAACATATTCAGTAAGGTCGTGGATGCAAGACTAATATTAAAAAAGTATATTTTTATATATTAGCAATGAACAATCCAAAAATGAAATTAAGAAGACAGTTCCACTTATAATATTACCAAAAAGAATAAAATACTCAGGAATAATTTTTTTTAAGATTTTATTTATTTATTTTTGAGAGCAAGAACATGAGCAGGGGGAAGGGCAGAGGAAGAGGGAGAAGGACAAGCAGACTCCCTGCTGAGCGGGAAGCCTGATGTAGAGCTTGATCCCAGGACCCTGAGAACATGGCCTGAGCCGAAGGCAGATGCTTAACTGACTGAGCCCCCCAGGCAACCCTCAGGAATAAACTTAACCAAAGAAGTATAAAATTTGCCCTCTGAAAGCTACAAAACATTGTTGAAAAAAATTAAAGACCTAAAGAAATGAAAACATATGGCAACAATTCCCAAATTAATCTGCAGATTGAACATAATCCCTATCAAAATTCCAACTGCCTTTTTTTTGCAGATGTGAACAAGCTGATTCTAAATTTCATCTGGAAATGCAAGAGACCCACAATAGCCAAAACAATCTTGAAAAAGAAGAACAAAGTTGGAGGTCTGACACTTGCTGATTTCCAAGGTACAAAGCTATAGTAATCAAGACAGTGTGATACTAGCATAACAAAAGACAAAGACTGACAGAATAGAATAGATAGTCCAAAAATAAACCCTTACACTTGCAGTTGATTGACTTTGACAAGGGTTGTAGACCATAGGGGAAAGAAGTCTTAACCAATGGTGCTTGGAAAACTGTGTATCTACATGCAAAAGAATTAATTTGAACCCTACCTCCCATCATATACAAAAGTAAACTCTAAATAGATCAAAGGCTTAAATGTAAGAGCTAAAACTCTAAAATGCTTAAAAGACAACAAAGAAATAAATCTTCATGACCTTGGATTAGGTTTCTTAGATATGATAATATAAAAGCACAAGCAATCTGAGAAAAATTAGACTTTTGAAATTAAAAACTTTTGTGCTTCACGGGCACCTGGCTGGCTCAGTCAGCTGAGTGTCCAACTCTTGATTTTGGCTCTGGTCATGATCTCAGAGTCCTGAGATTGAGCCCTAGGTCAGTCTCCACACTCAACGGGGAATCTGCTTGAGGATTTCTTTCCCTCTCCCTCTCCCCCACCCCACCTCAAATAAATAAATAAATCTAAAAAAATAAGAACAGAAGAGTTGAATCAACATTTTTCCAAAGAAGTTGTACAAATAGACGAGTACATAAATAGATGCTCAACACCATCCGTCCTTAGGGAAAGGCAAAGCAAATACACAATGAGATACCTACCACCTTATACTCATGAGGATAGGGATAATCTTTTTTAAATCTGAAAATAACAATTATCAGCAAGAATGTGGAGAAATTAGAGTGCTCACATATTGCTGATGGGCGTATGAAATAGTGTAGCCACTGTGGAAAACATTTCCTCAAAAAGTTATACATAGAGTTAGCATATAACTGAGCAATTCTACTCCTAGGTATATACCCAGAAGAATTGAAAAATTATATATCTACACAAAACTTATATGTATCCACACAAAAACTTGCACATGGGTGTTCATAGCAGCATTATTATAGCCAAAAAATGGAGACAATCCAAATGTCCATCAACTAATGAATGGATCAACAAAATATAGTATATACATACAATGGAATATTATTCGGCATTAAAAGCAGTGGAGTAGTGGGGCACCTTGGTGGCTCAGTCAGTTAAGCATCCAACTCTTGATCTCACCTCAGGTCTTGATCTCAGGATCATGAGTTCAAGCCCTTCATTGGGCTCACGCTGGGCATGGAGCCTACTTAAAAAAAAAAATAAACTTAACCAAAGAAGTATAAAATTTGCCCTCTGGGGTGCTTGGGTGGCTCAGATGGTTAAGTATCTGCCTTCGGCTCAGGTCATGATCCCAGGGTTCTGGGATCGAGTTCCACATCGGGCTCACTGCTCGGCAGGGAGCCTGCTTCTCCTTCTTCCTCTCTCTCTCTCTCTCTCTCTCTCTGTCTTTCATCAATAAATAAAATCTTTAAAAAAATAGCAATGAAGTATTGATGCATGTTATAACATGGATAAACCTTGAAAACATGATAAATGAAAGAGCACATACTGTATTATTCCATTTATATGAAATGCCCAAGAATAGGAAAATCCATAGAGACATCAAGTAAGTTAGTGGTTTCCAAGGGCTGAGGCATAGGGGTTTCTTTTTGGATGATGAAAATGTGCTGGAATTGGATAGTGGTGATGATAGCACAATCTTGTGAATACACTAAAAAACACTGAATTTTACATGTTAAAATGCCAAATTTTATTGTACGTGAATTTTATCTCAATTAAAAAAATGCAAAAGAGCAAGGCTGCCTGTAGAGTAGGAGCAGGTGGGCAGAAATTCCATTTGGATGCCAGGTGGTGTCTTTTGGCAAGCTAGTCTGGTTTGATAGTGTCCAATGCAGGTCCCTGTCCTACTCAGCCAAGTGGCTGCACTTCAACTCCCACTTAAGATTTTTGTTTGAATAAGGGGTTCCCCAGCTAAAAAAGAGTGAAAGTCCTTGGCCCAACAGATCAACTGCAAAGAAGTTCCTCCCTGACTACTAAGCTCCAGACTTGCAGAATGTTAGTATGAGGAGAGGCTGGGGAGTCAAAACATCAACAGAGGCCAGTGGCCCAGACAAGGGCTGGAGTGTCACAAACAGCGCTTGGTGGCTGGAACCCAGCCTCCTGGCCCGGAGTCTGCTAGCAAGGCTCCCTCTGGCTCTTTCTGATCTCAGGGGAGCATTGACATATTTGAGAGGTTTAGTTTCATTCATAAACCTTGACTGAGCATGTTCTGGCTCTTACCCCTGGATGGGTGAGCCAAGTCCCTGTCCTCAGGTGGCTCAGGCACAAGATGTGAAAACATGCTCAGTCCCTGACAGTTCTGCTGTCCTCTCTTGGACTGAGCTGAGATTTTGCGTTCACTGTCTCTCAAGGGACAACAAGACAGTGGCAGGGGAGCAGCTCTTAGCCCAGGGAAAGGAGGGAAGGGAGGAAAATTAGTGACTATTGGGCACATATATTGGGCCAGACACACAGGAACATGCACATATATGATTTAACTTCCTCCTTACTGACTCCTTTAGCAGTAGGTAAAAGGGACTTGTCTCAGGTACTTGGATCTAGTATACTACAGAACTGAGATTTGAACCCAGGATCATCTGATTTGAAAGTCTGTGCTCTGGTGAAGGTGGAAGTTCACCTAGAGTTTTTTACCTAGGCCCCTCCATTGGACCATTTCTAGCTCCCACGGTTTACACATTACTTGCTCATTCATTCATTCATTCATTCATCCCATAAATTTCCCTGAGTAGGCATTTGGTGCCACATAATGTGTTAGGCAACAGACACGCAAACCTGAATACCCAAATAAGGTATGAGCCCTGCCTTCAAGGATTTATAACTATTTGGAGCTAAGCCTGGACTGAGACATAAGACCAGGGGCTGAGTTAATTATACCACCAAGGGAGGCCCTATGGTGGTTTGGCCAGATGGCAAGTGGTTTTAATAAGAGAATGAGAATTCAAGGTTGGGGCAATGGGGGCAAATATATATGGCTAATTCTCTACCCAGCCCCCACCCTGTCCTGTAGATGTGTGGGGTGTGGGAGAATGAGCAGCCACCATCAGAGAGAGCTGAGGGGGAAGTGGTATTCTGGGGCATGGCTTCTACTGTGCCACAGCAGGAAGTAGGGGGAGGGCTTGCTGAACAGGCCAAGGCTTAGGGGAGTTGACTGACTATAGAACTTTGGTTTGGGAGGGTTAAGTAAGAAGGGTCTTTGGGAAGGGTACGGTGGGTGTTAGAGTGAGTTTGGGAAGGAGAATGTAGTTCAGAGTGGTCAGGAATGACAGAGTGAGAGGGGATTGAGGCATTGCAGTCCCAACTGAAACTACAGGGTAATTACATTTCATCCTCAGGTTTCTGAGGCTATTTTTGGTACAGGAAACAAGCTATCATCTTTGCTCAGGGTACCAAATAGAACAGAAATTTGTTAGGAAGTGCAGAAGGGAAAATCAGCCTCAACTCAGGCTGGAAGCCACTAGTACTGTTTAAACTATGGGAGGTGGGGCACCTGGGTGGCTCAGTCGTTGAGCATCGCGTTCAGCTCTGGTCATGATCCCATGCTCTGTGGGAAGCCTGCTTCTCCCTCTCTCACTCCCCCTGCTTGTGTTCCCTCTCTCACTGTGTTTCTCTCCGTCAAATAAATAAATAAAATCTTTAAAAACAAACAAACAAACAAAAAACAATGGAAGGAACTTAGCCGGGAGTAGAGAAGGGAAGTGGCTACTAGGTTTAACTCAAAGCTTGACCTCTAGTTGGTTTTTCTCATCCTCTTAGCTGCAAACCAGTCTGTTCATTTTGTGAGTACTTCCTCCTCTTCAAACTTGTGTCCCCTCTTACTGTTTCCAGTTAATATCTGGTTTAACAGAGAAGTAGCATGGTGCTATGGAAAGAACTTGGAATACAGTATCCATCACTATAGAATCTAGTCACTCAGTTAAAAGTCCCACTTCCATAGCCAGTCAGGGATGGAAGCAGCCAGAACTAGAATGCAGGATTTAGAACTCCAATTTTCCCATCCTTCACTGTGGTATCATACAATGCAGAGCCTGACTTCCTTAGCTTCCCTGAGCTTCAGTTTCCTTTAAAAATATCTACCTTATAGAAGTTGTGAAGTTTATGTGATGCCCATAATACAATGCCTGGCCATGGAGTGCCCCTAACATATTTTATCATTACATGCAAAAATTACATGCAAAAAGGCTCTCTGGCTTGATGCTCAAATGAATATCTCATTATACATGTTTCAGGCTGAACATATGAAATTCATATATTGAAATCCTTACCCTCCCTATCTCAGAATGTGACTGTATTTGGAGATAGTCTTTAAAGGGGTAATTACGTTAAAAAGAAGTCTGTAAATTGGGCCCTAATCCAGCATGACTGGTGTCCTTATAGGAAGAGGACATTTTGACACAGACAGGTACCGAGGGAAGATCATGTGAAGACACAGTGAGAAGATGGTCATCTACAAGCAAAAAAGAGAGATCTCAGAAGAAACCAATCCTTGATCTTGGACGCCTCGCCTCCAGAACTGTGAGAAAATTAATTTGTGTTGTTTAGGCCACTCTGTCTGTGGCACTTTGTGATGGGAGCCCTAGCAAACTAATACAACATATACATTGTACCCTTGTAACTGGTGGACGGAAGGCTCCCTCATTTTGCTGACTAGAAACTGCTTCTTGGGCTGTAGTGCTATGCTCTCCAACTCAGAGTGCCCGCCAAAGCCCCAAAGGCGCTGGTGCTGCTGGGCTGGCCATGCTGCCTTGGACTGGGTGTTGCTCCGTTGGCTCTTGGCTGCTAAGAGGAAGTCATGTGAGAAAGCAAGACTTGCCCTTCTGAAGTGCCTGGTGACTTGCTGACTGGAGGTGCCTGTGGTGGAACTAGCAAGAGAAAGTATCATGCATCATGGTCCATTCCCCCGGTGCTTTCAGGCTGCATGGGGGAGGGAAGGGCAACTGGGCGAGCGATTTGGATGAAGCAATGGAGGCAAAGTGCTGCGTCTGTGGTGACCCTGGTGTCCTCTGTCCCAGGACAGTAGAGAAAGAGGAGACAGAGGAGAAAGAAGGGGTCAGGAGGAAGGAGGAGAGGTGCCTGACGTGAATCATAGGGCACTTTCCACCGCCAGAAGTGGCGAACTGCGTCTGTGGATCAGCGGGGGCAGGAATCCCGATCTTTTGCGGGGTACCGTTTGCCGGCAGGCTCTGGCACCACCGCACGAAGTCCCCCGAGCCTTTTTGCCGGGTTGGCTGTCCTGGGCGACAGGGCAGTGAGAACAGGCGCGCGCGCGCACCCGACCCGTCCTCCGGGCAAGGCCCCACCCCATCCCGCCCCCCGCCGGGCTCCG
>LNAC01000108.1:1354842-1405170 GCA_002007465.1 Ailurus styani
CCCGGAGCGGGAGGCGCCGGGGACCGGGGCGAGGCGGCCCCCGCCGCCGCCATGGAGGCGCTGGGACCCGGTGAGGAGCGCGCTCGGGCCGGGGCCGGCTTGCGGCCCCGGGGCTGGTGGGCGGATGAGCGGGCGGGCAGGTAGCTCCCGGTCTCCCCTCGTCGGCCCTTGCTTACCTGGGCTCGGGCCGTCAGGCGTGGGGGAAGGGGATCTGTGCCCCGAAGCACAAGGCGGAGGGAGCTGACCTGGGCCTTGGGGGGCGGAGACCGCGCTCCAGCCTGGAGGGACCAGGCAGGGCTCGAGGTCTAAGGGAGGCAGGCCCACGATGGTGACCCCCGGCCCCAGATAGCAGGGACACCTAACTCAACCTCGGGGAGGGAGTCTGTGCTCCAGGGTTGAGGCAAGTGAGTTTGGGCCTCAGAAGGAATGATCTGTGTGGGGTGCTCAACTGAGGCCTGGCAGGCCTGGACTGGACCGGGAAGGACCCCCTCTGACTACCAGGGGTATTCTTGGCATGGGGCCACACCCGTGTTTTTCTTTGCACTGGTAGATGGTCCAAAGCCCTCAGATAAGGAAGAAGAACTTCCCCCAAAGACTTCTCGTGACCTCCAAAGGCCAAGGGGCAAAGTACCCACCCTTTCTCGAAGGCCCTGATGTCTCTGGAAATACGGTCCTATGTGTCTGTCAGTCTGTGCAACAGTCCCTGAGTGATCTGGGCTCTCGCCTTAGTGACAGGCAAGTTACCAGCGAGCCCGTTCTAGTGTAGGCTTTAATGCCCTGAGTTGTCTTCTTACTGGGTTATAGGTGGTTGTGAGGATTAAATGAAGGTGAAAGTGCTTTAGAAACTGTAATTCCCCATCTTTATGAATGACCTCTGTTTATCTCTCCCAGTCGGCCCAAGCCAGAGGAACCATTACAGGTTATAACAAATGCTCTGCAGGTTGGGAGCCAGGTGCTCCCTCCTCAAACCCCAACAGGTTTCTAATGCCTTGGCTAAGTAGGGCAGGGTTTAGAGGCTGTGATAGAATTAACTTTAATATCAAACCTTACCTACATAGTGGACTTAGTTGTAGGGCATTTCATTTTTTTAATGTGTAGAAAATTCAGTTTACCATTTGAGTTTGGAAACTTTGCAGGTTTGCTTACTTAGAACTTGTTTACAAAACTGAATGATTAAAGCTCACCTTAATTTGCTGCCTAAAGTATTTTTTAAAGGCCCCCATAATCAGCTTTCATATGCCTTTTAAAAATAAATTAGCTTTGTGACATTAATATTATTTGATAAACCTCAATCTGAGTATTATACTGGGTTACTTCAGCTATGTCCCCCAGCCACAGGCATGATCATGTCTTTAGGAATATAACAGACTTCTGTTCAAATCCAATCTAGTAATTTAATAGTTGTATAACCTTGAGCAAATTACTTAATTCCTTTGAACTTTCATTTCCTCATCTATAAAATGAGGGTAATAATAATTATGTGCTGCAAGATTGTTGTGAGAATGAAATGAGATAATGTGTATGAGGAGTCTTATTGTGGAGACTAATGCATTGTAGATATTCAACAAATGTTTCTTCTTCCCTCCCGGTTAGTAATTCATAATTGAAGCAACTGTTGCATTTATGAACTACTGCTGGAAGACACTATGTAACTAACTGTGTATACAAACTGAAGAACATCACTGCTGGAAGACACTATGTAACTAACTGTGTATACAAACTGAAGAACATCATGGAAAAGATCAACCTGGTAGTTAGGAACCTCTTAGAGACTTTGGGGAGGGGGTTGATTTTAGCTTTTGCAGATTTGAAGACTTATCTCACTCAGGATTGTGGAAAATTAATTCTCACTAAGGACAGTTTTAAGATACGAGTATATAAATCAAAATGTCTTATGGATCTTTTCTGCTAACTAGAATATTTTCTTGTCTGCTGTCTAGCAAACCCTTTTTCAGGTGTCAAAGTACTTTGGAAACCCAATTAATAATAAGCTGCTTGCTGAGCACAGAATTGGAGCAAAGGGAGTTGATAGTCTTGTGGGATATTTTATCCAGGCTGTTTTAGAATTTAGAGAAGCATTTCAGCTTTGTTGAAGCACACGACTCTAGTGCTTTGTCCCCTCCTCACTTTAATAATCACTGATGTATTCCTAGTCTTGCTGTGCTTTCTTCTTACCCCATTTTGGTTTCTGACAATAATAACTTAGAAATATAGTCATCAGATTACCATTTACTTTGGCCGTATTAATGATAACTTTTATTTTTATAGTGCTTTATAGTTTGGAAGGTGCTTTCATAGCTGTTAGCTCATTTGATCTTCTGTGAGGTAGGCAAGGTAGCATTAACCCCATTTTACAGATGAGTAAAGAGATTCAGAGAGCTTAAGTGACTTCATCAAGACCTCAAGGCTGAGTGGTGAAATGCAGATGAGTCAGATGACCCCTAGTCTATTGCCCTCTTCTTCATTTAAGGCTAATTTCATCCAATTGGTATTGAGTAATATTTGTTTCCTTTTCGGAAGATGTGATTTTCTGACTTTCTCACCAACTTTTGGAGATTTGCCCATTATAAAGCCCAGGGAGCTTTGAGCACTGACTATAACATATATGCAAGTACAGTTGTAACAGCTAACATTTATTGAGCACTTACTATTATGAGGCACTGTGTTAAGTACATTATCTCATGGGACCCTAACAGCTGCTTTATGAAATAGATGCTATTATTACCACACCTCCCATCTTTTATAGATAAGGAAACTGAGGCACACAGTGACTAAGACCTGGCCCAAGGTCATGAAGTTAAGGACTGGTAAAACCAGGATTGAAATCTACACAGTTTGGTTCTGCCTTAGCTATTGTGCTTTATTTCTCTGTAAGTAGTTTGCTGAATTCAAAGAAACTAGCTTTTGGAAAATTTTAGATTATAGTTTTCTGAATAAATCTCCTAAACTTATTCAAAGAAATGACCACTCGCCTTCTTGCTTTTCTCTCTTACCAAAGAAAAGGCACACAGTATTTACCTTTCTCCATTAATCCCACCTCTTTCATTTTCTTTGCCTCTGTCCCTTTGGCATCAAGGACTTCAGAGATGTAGAAATACGTTAGGATTGTAAAGTACATTGGGGAAGAAAAAGCACTGGGCTGGGAATTAGGAAACCTAAATTCTAGTCACAATTGAAAATCAAAGCCCTAACATTTGCTCCAGATTGGTTTCTGAATTTCTATCATAAAGCTGGATTTATGATACAATTAATGTTTAAATGTACCTTAGAACTATGCAGGGCTAACTTGTCTATTTGGTTTAATTGGGTTAATTCAGTATACCTTTCACCTCTGATTTTATTTATTATTTACCTCTTACCTTGTTTTTAAATGTCTTACCACATCCAGAGTAGATCCCTTGTATAACAGAAGTGGAACTCAATTCCAAGCAATCATATTTTTAGTATAAATTATGTTTGCTTAAGTAAAAAATAATAGTCAATTCTTGTGTTCTAGGACTGACTGGGTTTCTCTTTGGTCTTTATCTGGAGCTGCTACAAAGATGACTGTACAGGCATATCTTGGGAATATTGCAGGTTCAATTCACACGACTACAATAAAGCAAATATCACAATAAAGCAAAGTCCAGTGAATTTTTTGGTTTCTCAGGACATATAAAACTTAGGTTTACATGATACTGTGTGCAATAGCATTATGTCTAAAAATGTACATACCTTAATTTAAGATACTTTATTGCTAAAAAGTGCTAACTATCATCTGGGCTCAGTGAGTCATAATCTTTTTGCTGGTCGGGGCTCTTTCTTTGATGTTGATGGCTGCCGACAGATCAGGGTAATGTTGCTGAAGTTTCTTCAACTTCTTAAAATGAGACAATGATGACGTTTCCCACATCAATTGACTCTTCTTTTCACGAATGATTTCTTTGTAACATGCAGTGATGTTTGATAGCATTTAACCCACAATAGAACTACTTTCAGAATTGGAGTCTATCCTCTCAAACCCTGTCCCTGCTTTATCAACTGAGTTTGTGCATTCTAGATCCTTTGTGGTCAGTTCAACAATCTTCACAGCATCTTCACCAGGAATAGATTCCATCTCAAGAAACCACTTTCTTGGGCGCCTGGGTGGCTCAGTGGGTTAAAGCCTCTGCCTTCAGCTCAGGTCATGATCTCAGGGTCCTGGGATCGAGGCCGGCATCAGGCTCTCTGCTAAGCAGGGAGCCTGCTTCCTCCTCTCTCTCTGCCTGCCTCTCTGCCTACTTGTGACCTGATCTCTCTGTGTCAAATAAATAAATAAAATCTTTTAAAAGAAAGAAAGAAACCACTTTCTTTGCTCATCCACAGAAATAACTCCTCATCCCTTAAAGTTCTATCACATGATTGCGGTCATTCAGTCACATCTTCAGGCTCCACTTCTAATTCCAATTCTCTGGCTGTTTCTACCACATCTGCAGCTACTTCTTCCACTGAAGTCTTAAACCCCTCACAGCCATCAGGAGGATTAGAATCAACTTCTTCCCAACGCCTGTTAGTGTTGGTATTTTGACCACTTCCTATAAATCATAAATGTTCTTCATGGCATCTAGAATGGTGAGTCCTTTCCAGAAGGTTTTCAATTCCCTTTGCCCAGACCAATTAGAGGAAATCACTCTCTATGACAGCTATAGCTTTACAAAATGTGTCTCTCAAATCATAAGTCTTGATACTCGAAATTACTCCTTGATTTATGGGGTGCAGCATGGGTGTTGTGTTAGCAGGCATGAAAACAACACTAATCTCGTTGTAGACCTCTACCAGAGCTTGTCTGTGACCGGGTACATTGTTCATGAGCAGTAATAATTTGGAAGGAATCTTTTTTGCTGAGTAGTATGTCTCAACAGTGGGCTTAAAGTATTTAGTAAACCATGTTATAAACAGATGTGCTGTCATCCAGGCTTTGTTATTTCATTTATAGAGCACAGGCAGAATAGATTTAACATAACTCTTAAGGACCCTAGGATTTTCAAAATGAACATTGGCCTGAACTTAAAGTCACCAGCTGCATTAGCCATTAACAAGAATTGTTCTGTCTTTTGATGCTTTGAAGCCAGGAATTGACTTCTTCTCTGCAGCTATGAAAGTCCTAGATGGTCTCTTCTTCTAATAAAAGGCTGTTTCAACCACATTGAAAATCTGTAGCCACCTTCATTAATTATCTTAACTAGACCTTTTGGATACCTTGCTGCAGCTTCAGTATCAGCACCTGCTGCTTCGCCTTCTACTTTTTATGTTCTGGAGACGGCTTCTTTCCTTAAACCTCAGGAACCAACCTCTTATAGCTTCAAACTTTTTCTTCTCTCTCTCTCTCTCTCTCTCTCTCTCTCTCTCTCTCTTTTAAGAGAGAGAGAGAGCAGAGGTGCCTGGGTGGCTCAGTGGGTTAAAGCCTCTGCCTTCAGCTCAGGTCATGGTCTCAGGGTCCTGGGATCGAGCCCTGCATCGGGCTCCTTGCTCACCGGGGAGCCTGCTTCCTCCTCTTTCTCTGCCTGCCTCTCTGCTTACTTGTAATCTCTCTCTCTCTGTCAAGTAAATAAAATCTTAAAAAAAAAAAAGGGAGAGAGCACGTGTGAGAGAGCACAAGCAGGGGTTGAGGGGTAGGGAGACAGGGAGAGAGAGAATCTCAAGCAGGTTCCATGCTCAGGATGAAGCCCAACGGGGCAGGGGGTGGGGAGGTTTGCTTTCAGACCCTGAGATCATGACCTGAGCTGAAATCAAGAGTGAGACGCACAACCAACTGAGCCACCCAGGTACCGCTAGCTTCAAACTTTTCTTCTGCATTTCTTCACCTCTCTTAGCCTTCATAGAATTGAAGATAATTAGGTCTTGCTCTGGGTCAGGCTTTAACTTAAGGGAATTTTGTGGCTTATTTGATCTCTCCAGACCTCTAAGACTTTCTCCATATCAGCAATAAGGTTGTTTTGCTTTCTTATCATTCATGTATTAACTGTAATAGCACTCTTCACTTCCTTCAAGAACTTTTCCATTGCATTCACAGCTAGGCTGACTGTTTGGCCCAAGAGGCCTACTTTTGGCCTGTCTTGGCTTTTGACATGCGTTCCTCACTAAGCTTAACCATTTCTGGCTTTTGATTGAAAATGAGACACATGTGACTCTTCCTTTCACTTGAATACTTAAGAGCCCTTGTAGGGTCATTAATTGGCCTAATTTCAGTGTTGTAGTGTCTTGGGGAATAGAGATGCTCAAGGAGAGGAAGAGAGGGGAATGGCCAGTCAGTGGAGCAGTCAGAACACAAAACTTTTATGGGTTAAGTTTGTTGTCTGATATGGATGCAGTTCGTGGCCCCCCAAAACAATTACAATAGCAACTCAAAGATCACTGATCACGGGTCACTGTAACAAATATAATAATAATGAAAATTTTAAATATTGTGAGAATTACCAAAATGTGACACAGAGACTTGAAATGAGCAAATGCTGTTTGAAAATAGCACCAATGGTCTTGCTCAATGCAGGGTTGCCACAAACCTTCAGTTTGTAAAAAATGCAATATCTGCAAAGTACAATAAAGCAAAGTGCAATTAAATGAGGTATGCCTATATTTTTCAGTTCAACATTTATTGAATTCCTACAAGTGCTAGTCCTTGATGAGGTGTTGAGGAGATAACAAAGAACTGAAGGGCTATTTCTTCTAAGAATGTATAGGCTAGTGAATGGGACAATAATTAAATGCTGTTTCTATGTGCTAAGTGCTCCCTTATACAGAGGGTCTTGGGTATACCAAGGATGCATCTTCCAGTCTGGGAGACTTCCAGAAAGAAAGTCACACCTAACCTGAGTTTTGAAGGATGAGTAGAACTTAGGGAAAGATTGAACAATGAATATGATATGTGAGATTTTCCACAACTTTAAGAATTAGTATATGGAGATCTGTCAACACACATCTCATTAAATTGTTTGCTTTGATTATCCTAAGTGATGTTGGACCAGAATAGCTTCTTACTTCAAAGTTTTCTCTCCGTAGTGAATTGTCTTTGTTGTTGGCAAAATGCCATAGCAATAAGAACCTGTTGTAACTTTCCACCGTAATCACTGTAATTCACTCAACACCTATTCATTGCAGAAAAGATGTTTATTTTTTAGGCCATTGTCTACTTGACATTATCATCAGAAAGAAGTAAGGTTTTCTAGAGTCAAATATTCCCCAGTCTGTGTTTCCTCAATCCTTATCTCCTGAATATTGGTAGACATTTGATTCTGAAAAGAGAGAGTTTAGGGGAAAAAATAAGTTGGGTAAGTGACTAGTTAAACAGATTTATTTGTTATAAAACTTACTAGAGAATTTAGTATAATAATGTACATTGGAATTTTGAGAAGGGGAGAAAATACGCAGTTTCTTTAAGCTTATGGAATCCTTTCTTTTTGTGGACTATTTTATGAAACATCAGTGGAATAATTTGGAATGACTGCTCTTTCTAGACGAGGGTTTCTCACCTTCAACACTGTTGATATTTTGGATAGACACTTCTTTGTTATAGGGGGCTGTCCGGTGCACTGTAGGATGTTTAGCTGTATCCCTAGCCCCTGCCCACTCTATGTCTCTGAGTGGTGACAACCAAAAATGTCTCCAAACATTTGTCCGATGTTTCCTGGGGCACAATATCTCCCCCAGGTTGAGAAACACTGGTCTAGGCTGTAAGTTCTTTGAAGGCAGAAGCTCTTTTTCCAGAATCTACAGCACAGGTTAGACATGTAATAAGTGAATAAGTGTTGAATAAATAAGCCAGACATTATGATCAAGAAATGTCACATTGTCCAGATTCTACAAACATTAGGTTATAAACAATAAAGTCTAGCATTATTGATATTGTTTCACTATCTAAATTAGCAAGTAAATTAACATATAGCTGCTGTTAATCTCCTCCTATCTATATAAATTATAATAATGTAGGCTAGTTTGGGAAGGATTAATGGATCTTCTCCAGCCTGAGCATGGTGAGAATCCATAGAGCTTAGAGATGGTTTTATTTTAAAATGCATATAATTTGGGGGGGCCTGACTGGCTCCATCAGTGTAGCACGAGACTCTTGATCTCAGGGTGGTGAGTTTGAGCCCCACATTGGGTAGAGAGATTACTTAAAAATAAAATCTTTTAAAAAAATGCATAAATTTGTAAGCCAACTATAGTTCCCTACTGATGCTCATAAGAGGTTTTCTACAGTAGCCTGTATGAGAGGAGTTCATCATGCTGTCTATATAATTTTAATGTCCCCCAGATTCAAAATTATAGCCACATGGCAAAATATTTCAAAATCTAGAAAACTTCCAGGTTAAAAGATACCACCAACTCTTTATATCAGAGTATGTTCAGTGAATAATAAGATCTCAGTAATTATATCATTGTTATCATCATCATGATCGTGAAAGGAATATTATCCTTTATGACCAAATAGCACATCAAATGTCTTTCAATCTCTTCAGGACCTCCAACCAGCCTGTTTCAGCCACCTCGTCGTCCTGGCCTTGGAACTGTTGGAAAACCAATTCGACTTTTAGCCAATCATTTTCAGGTTCAGATTCCTAAAATAGATGTGTATCACTATGATGTGGATATTAAACCAGAAAAACGGCCTCGGAGAGTCAACAGGTAAGGATTAGAAAAAGTAGACTTATGTATATTTAAATGCATATAAATGCACATTATGTATCATATTGTTCTCTAAATTATTTCAATATGTAGGTTTTGTTTTCTTTCTAAGATGGCAAGTTTCTTGATAGCAACTCTACTGTGTCATACTTGGTTATCCAGAGATTCTAGCAGAGTGCTGGATGCATCATTGTTCTCTAAGTAAATACTTAATGAAAGAGAAAGTCACTCTCATTGTCCAGTGGTAGCAGGAATTTAAATAATAAAGTAAATAAAAATAGGTGAAGCATTAGTGTCTGTGGGAAATTAGAACTATCTAAAAATTCAGGGGCATCTGGCTGGCTCAGTTGGTGGAGCATGCAAGTCTTGATCTCAGGGTCGTGAGTTTGAGCCCCATGTTGGATGTAGAGATTACTTAAAAATAAAATCTTTCAAAAGAAACTATCTGTAAATTCAAATTTTATTATTAAGTGTTAGTATCAGACATAAGAAAAATGTAAGTGTAAAGGCAGAAGAATCATCTTGGAATATCGAAAAAAGTAAGCTCAGAGAGAAGCTCTATTAAATCTAACATTACCCAAGAGGAGCCTAGATGAGATGATTTAAGCCTTGTGGTCTGTGTGGCAGGAATTTACCAAGTGTGAAGACATAGTCCTGTAGTACTTACCTTTTCTCTCTTTTCATGCCGTGATAGTTAAGCCATCCTTATATTAGGATTCTTGCTTTTCTAAGAATACCCCTGCTGTCAAGTGCAATATTTTATACTGCTTGATTTTTGTTTCTCATTATAGATCAATAATATGGCTTTCTCATACAGTTTAATCTCATGCAAGTCCATAATAGCTTGGCTGTTGTATAACTGAGATCAATTGTAATAGAAGTGGTATTCATGGCTAACGTTAATCCATTCACTGAATATTTCATTGAGTGCTTACTATGTACCAGGTATTGTTCTATGCCCTGGGAATACAACATGGACAAAAAAGGCAAAAATTTCTACCCTTGAGAAGCTCATATTCAAATAGGGGAGAAGACCAAAAATAAATCAATAAGCAAACAAAGCATATTACATGTCAGTTGGCGATAAGTGCTATGAAGAAAAATAAATCAGGGAAAGAAGATAGAGAATGGGGGGTGAGGGGAGCCACTGAAATATTTTTAATAATTTTTGGAGGTTGTGTCAGCAAGATGTGCTGATGGATGAGGAAAAGAAATCATGAGGAAAGAAATGAGTCATGATCGATCCCAGGGTTTTTGTCCTATGCAAGTGGAAAAATGGGGTTGCCATTTATCAGGATGGGGAAAACTGTGGGAGAAGTCAACAGGGCTGGCAGATCAGGAGACCTGTTTTGGACATATTAGGGCTGAGATGTCTATTAGAGGAGATGCCTAGTGGAGATGCTGAGTGGGGTGGGGGGAGTTGAATAGATGAGGTTGGATTCAGCGGAGCGGTCCACACTAGAGACAAACATTTGAGAGTCATCACCATATTGATGGTAAAGCCATGAGCTGGGTAAGATTATATGGGAAGTGAATGTGGTTAGAGAAAAGAAGACTCCAAGACTGAGTCCTGGGGCACCCCGATATTTTTAAATTAGGGAGATGAGGATTACTAGCCAGGAGACTGGCATGGAGAGGCCACTGGGATAGAAGAGAACCAGGACAAAGCAAGGAGGCAAGGGAAGATGTGTTAAGTTGGAAGAATTTGTCATCTAATGTCCAAAAGCACTGAATTTAGCACTGTGGAACCCACTGGGGACCTTGGTGAGAATAGTTTTGGTAGAGGGAAGGTGGAGAAGGTTTAAGAGAGATAGGAGAAGAGCAATTAGAGACAACTCCTTTAAGGGATTTTGACACAAAGGGGAACAGAGAAGTGGGATGTTCAAATGAGGAGGAAGTCAGGTCAGGGAAGTTTAATTTTTTTGAAGATGAGAGAAACTATAGCATATCTGTATGCTGAAGGAAATAATCTAATAAAGAGGAAAAAATTGATAATTCAGGAAAGAGGAAAATTCTTGGAGTCATGCATATGAACACAACAGAATAAGTAGGCTTATTGTGTGACCAGCACTGTTCTAAATATTCTATGTGTGTTTATTCACTTAATACAACAAACTATTGTAGTAGGTATTATGATTATTATAATTTTACAAATGAAAAGAAACAGATAATGGAAGATTCAGTAACTTGTCCAAGGTCATGCAGCTCTGCCAATTAATGACTGTGTGACCAGGGGCAGATCACTTGTCTATTCTGAATTTTTTTTTTTCCTTTTTACTATGAAGACAGTAATCATCAGCCTATTTGTCTCACACAGATTAGGTGAGAATAGAGGTGAAAATATCTCTTCACTATAAAACTACTACTTATAGTTATTTAAGAATATAAGATGAGAAATTACTCTTCCAATATGAAAATGTATTATTCTTAAGATAGTTTTTTTCAATTGGTAATATACAATACTACATTTTTCCATCCATTTTCTTCAGCTGTGTGATTTGGTTTATAAATGTGTATCTTTTCCATGGATTTTGTTTGCAGAATATTAATGCCTTAGCTAGTTGTGATATATTTTGGCTTTTAAAGTATAGTTTCCACATGTAGCACTCACTAAACATTGGTAAGATAGAGTTTTCATTAACTTGAGCATTCCAAAATCTCACAGACTCAGTTCTGTCCATCTTAAACCATATACTTTAGTTACCCCGCAGCTGCCTTCACTTCAGAGCCTGCATATGGTGTGGTCTGGTATGTATACAAGAACACTTAGGTAAAGCCATGCCTGCTTGTTTGAGGGAAGGGCGTTCATTCTAAAAAGAAAGAGACTGCATTGGTAATCTTTATGGAATGATGATATTTTACATTTCCTTCTCTACACTGCTCAGGAGCACTTTGGAATAAAACTAGACAGTATGAAGAATAATAAATTACGAGCCTTAGGCAAGGGATTGACTTATTCTTTTGAGTATGATGCATCTTGGATTTATTGGTCCTCACATTTCTGAATTTGTGCCTACTCTCTTTCCTGAAACCATGATACTTGAATGAGGATGTTTATTTGCTAACAAATTTATCATGGTTCTTTTATGAATATTCATGCCAAACTCAGATACCTAAGATAGTTTATTCTCGTAAGACTATATTTGTCACGGGAGAGGATTATGAAAGGCAAGAGTCTGAGAGGATGCCGTAAAAGTTACGCTTTCTTTTTATTCCCTGCTTTTCTTATCATCTCATAGCTGCTTTTGTTCACCTGTTGCTACCTTTCTTTACTTGACCGTTGTTAACTACGTTTTTAATTACTGAAGTCAATTATAACTGTAAGTCTTACTTTTTCCAAGTAGTTTTGAACTCAGTTTAGGTGATTAAGGTATGGTGATAGTTTTCTTACTGCTCGCCATGTCTCAAAGCTAACTGCCACTCTCTCCATTACTGTTAAGAGAGGTAGTAGATACAATGGTGCGGCACTTCAAGATGCAGATATTTGGTGATCGGCAGCCTGGCTATGATGGCAAAAGAAACATGTACACAGCACATCCACTGCCAATTGGGCGGGATAGGGTAAGTGTTAATGGCCAGAAATGCATCTTAGACTTAGGTCATTTACATAAGACAAAAATGTTTCCCTTTCTAATAACAACTTAATTCTTAAAGTTGTTTCACATAGTGATGATAGATTTGTTACTATGTTCATATTCTCTTGTCCCTTAGTTAATCAATAATTGAAGATGAGATTAGTATTAGAATTTAGGTTGATTATGATTATTAGAATCAGATTAGATTAGGTTGACTACATATATTCCAAGTTTTTCACATTGCTCATGTACTTGCTATGTGAATCTGAACAATGGAGTTTTTACAGATTATAGAAAATTATCTAACACCCACTTATGAAAATATTCATAATACCACAATAACTTTCTTTTACAAGTTTAGTTTTTATTTTTTTATTTTTTTGAAGATGTTATTTATTTATTTGACAGAGAGAGATACAGCAAGAGAGGGAACACAAGCAGGGGGAGTAGGAGAGGGAGGAGCAGGCTTCCTGCCAAGCAGGGAGCCCGATGCGGGGCTTGATCCCAGGACTCTGGGATCACGACCTGAGCTGAAGGCAGACGCCCAACGACTGAGCCACCCAGGCGCCCCACAAGTTTGGTTTTTAAATCAGAAAGCAATATATAAACATATACTCATTATAAATTGACTTAGAATTCTAGAAATACTGTGATTTCCTGCCTCCCTACCTGCCAGCATCCCCCAATCCCATTTTCCTTTTTAGAGGAAATAATAGTTTGGTATATATCCTTTCAGATATTTTCATGTGCATTAGCTATTTGTGCATATGCTTA
Organism: Ailurus styani; assembly: GCA_002007465.1. Taxonomy (NCBI): domain Eukaryota; kingdom Metazoa; phylum Chordata; class Mammalia; order Carnivora; family Ailuridae; genus Ailurus; species Ailurus styani. The sequence continues at coordinate 1,367,832 of LNAC01000108.1, forward strand.
TGTATATTCTTATTTGTTTGCATATCATTCTGGGATTTGCTTTTTCATTTAACAGTATGTCTGGGTGATGGGATGGGGAAGGAGAAAAACCATAAGAGACTTCTAATCTCACAAAACAAACTGAGGGTTACTGGGGGGTGGGAGGGTAGGGATAGGGTGGATGGGTTATGGACATTGGGGAGGGTTTGTGCTTTGGTGAATGCTGTGAAAGATGTAAGCCTGATGATTCACAGACCTGTACCCCTTGGGCAAATAATAAAAATAAAATTAAAAAAAAAAAAAGAAATAGAAAAAAAAAACAACAGTATGTCTGGGAGATCTTTCCATTTCTGTACATTTAAATATACCTCATTATTTATTTAATTCAAATTCATTTTATTGTGGTAAAGTATGCATCACATAGAATTTACTATTTTAGCCATTGTTAAGTGTACAATTCAGTGGCATTTAGTGTATTCATGTTATTGTGCAATCATTGCCACTATCAATCTCTAAAACTTTTTTTTTTTAGATTTTATTTATTTATTTGACACAGAGAGAGAAATTACAAGTAGGCAGAGAGGCAGGCAGAGAGATAGGGAGAGGAGGAAGCAGGCTCCCTGCTGAGCAGAGAGCCCGATGTGGGCCTCGATCCCACGATGCTGAGATCATGACCTGAGCCGAAAGCAGAGGCTTTAACCCACTGAGCCACCCAGGCGCCCTCTAAAACTTTTTTATCATCCCAAACTGCAAGTACACACCCACTAAGCATTTAGTTCTCTTGTCCCGTTAGCCCAGTTTCTGGTGTCTATTATTCTACCTTAGGTCTTGGGGCACCTGAGTGGCTCGGTTGGTTAAGCATCCTACTCTTGATTTCGGCTCAGGTCATGATCTCAGGGTTGTGAGATCAAGCCCTGTGTTGGACTCTATACTGCGCACGGAGCCTGGTTAAGATTCTCTCTCCCTCTCCTTCTGCCCTTCCCTTTTTCTGTCCCTATGAATTTGACTATTATAAGTACTTCATATAAGTGGAATCATACAATATTTGTCCCTTTGTGTCTGGTTTATTTCACTTAGCATAATGTTTTCGAGGTTCATCCATGTTGCAACATTCACCTTATTTTCAAACCATCGTGTAATAATTAATATGATATTATTCCCCTCTTGATGGACACTTAGGTTGTTTCCAATGTTTTGTAATTATAGAAAGTCTTAAAATAAATATTCTTGTGCATATACTGTGTTGAATATTCCTGATATCTTTCTTTCATACTCTGTAAATGTACATATGTAACTATGATTTTTTTTTCCTTAGGTTGATATGGAAGTGACCCTTCCAGGTGAAGGTAAAGACCAGACCTTTAAAGTGTCTGTTCAGTGGGTATCAGTTGTGAGCCTTCAGTTGCTTTTAGAAGCTTTGGCCGGGCACTTGAATGAAGTCCCAGATGACTCAGTACAAGCACTTGATGTTATCACAAGACACCTTCCCTCCATGAGGTTAGTACCTTAGTTTGAGTTCATTCCCACAAATGTCAGATTTTTTCGGGAGGTTGCATTGGAGCCATTGAAATGTTTCTGCGTAAGTCATAGTTCAAACTTGGTTTCAAGTTTGTTTATAAAGTTTATAAAGTTGAGAGTAAAATGAAAGACCTTTTGAGTTTTTGATGGTGAAACATACAAACTCATTTCTTCAGGTACACTCCGGTGGGTCGTTCTTTTTTCTCACCTCCTGAAGGTTACTATCACCCTCTGGGAGGGGGCAGAGAGGTTTGGTTTGGCTTTCATCAGTCTGTGAGACCTGCTATGTGGAATATGATGCTCAATATTGATGGTACGGTAGAATTCTCTTTTTACTCTTTACTCCTTTGGCCAGTTTTTTTGGTGCTTTCCCTTTCTCTGAACTGAAACTAAGTTTCTGTCCTCTCTGTTTGTTAGTGTCTGCAACTGCTTTCTACCGGGCTCAGCCTATCATTGAGTTCATGTGTGAGGTTTTAGACATTCAGAACATCAATGAACAGACCAAACCGCTAACAGATTCCCAGCGCGTCAAGTTTACCAAAGAAATCAGAGGTAGGTATTGCATTACAGGAGTCTCAGCAAGGCAGCTCAGCATGGTGCAAGGAGCAGGGTCTTGGAGTCAGACACACCTGGGTTTCCATCCCATCTCAGCCAGTTCTTTCAGTGAGACCTTGGGCTAGTTGCTTAACCGCCATGAGTCTTAATTTATTCATCTCTAAGGTAAAGAAAATAATGTGTATCTTTACATTTGTTTTGAGAATTAAATACAATTAGATGTAGAAAGCTTCTCATCCAAGAGCTGGCACACATCAGGCACCCTTACCCTTTACCCACTTAAAAACTAATTTTCGTTTTGTTTATGTATTTCATTATTTTTTAAAACTTATATTTTAATAAAATAACACAAGTTTATTCTCCTTTGGAATTTCTTTTCTTCTTGTTACTAGCTACCATCTCTCACTACAACATAAGCTTTCTTAGGGCTCGCTCTAGACCCAATAATAAATACCAGAATTGTTGGTGTTTAGTAGATATTTATTGAATGAATTTATAAATTTATGTAGGTTGCACATTTTAAGTCATCTGAGTTCTAAGTTTTTTTTCTTAGCTGAGACTTTTTTGCCTGTACATGATGAAATTGTTTTCATATCCTTGCAACTTTTGTCCTATACAATGCAGTGCCTTTCTAAAGACATTTGAACCTGTTTTTGTCACTGTGATTTTAATTAATACCTGATGTTTTGACTTTTTTTTTTTTTTTTAACTTCAGGTCTTAAAGTTGAGGTGACCCACTGTGGACAGATGAAACGAAAATACCGAGTTTGTAATGTGACTAGACGGCCAGCCAGTCATCAAACGTATGTAACCACATCTAAAATGATACTGTTACATTTTTGGTAACAGAAGAAGCTGCTATGATTTGAGAAAATGGTATCCCGTATTGCAAGTTTCAAAATCACTGAGATCATCACTTTTAACCACCAGAGCTTTAAAAAAATGTTTAAATATTTTTGATAGAGACATTTAAAAAGCCTATTTTTTATCTTTGATTCATTTTCCCTCTTAAACAAAGGATGCCAAACACAGATCAACTTTTATATAACAATGCAGAGTCATCATTATAAGCATCATTTATTATATTGTTATAATTCTCAATGCATGTCTCAAAGGACCTTTTAAGTCCTATAAGTCATGTAAGGCTATCATGAAACGATATTGCTTTGTGTTTTGTTTGAATTTTTCTCTTTTTGTAGCTACTTCTTCCAGCTGCCAGTATGTATGGCCTGCCTCTAGCAGCTACTCATTTCCATTTTCCAATCTTGTTTTTCTAATCACCCGATTTCTAATCCACTGTGAACTATGCAAAATGAGAATATATATGTGAAAATGCTTTTTATTTACTATATATATGTTATGTTCTTGTAATCAAGATCTTTAAACTGATGTCTGACATAAATATTGGCTCCTCCAAGTAAAGAGCATGAACTTAAATACATAAACTTTACATTATTTTGGTTAGTCAGAAGCCTTTTGTTTGTTTGTTTGTTTATATTGTAGTCTGACTTTGTTTTAGTTCCATGGTTCTCGATTTTTAAACTTCAGTGTACATCAGAATCATCAGGAAGGCTTTGTTCTAGATAGTAGAAGTTTTTTGGTGACCTCTGGATAAATGTATATTAATTCAGTATGATTTGAATAAATTCTTCAGTATGAACCCATAGGCACCTGATGTGAATTTCTTGAGTTATAAAGTGATATTCCATGTATTCTTCATATTATACTACTGACTTCATTCTCTAGAAGGAAAAACGTTACTGAAATCTTATGAAATCACTGTTGAGAAGTGTGGCTTTTGTTTCAAGAACTTTATCTTTTTCATTAATTACTTTACATAACCCTATAAAAATAACTATACCTATAGATTTATATAATCTTTCCATGAAAATTAAAAGCACATAGATTTAAATATCACATAGATGATCCTTGATACATTGTTATTTTGGGGGACTGTAAGCAGGTTAAAGTTATTACTGTACCAAGTACATAAGATAATTTGCCCTCTGAAAGAGCCAAAGAAAGAGAATCTCTTAAATTATGTTCTCCAGTTTACATCAAATATCCTGGCACAGTCTGAGTTTCATGTGTTTGGTCTTGTTGCCTCTAAATCCGCATATATTTGTCCTGGTTTGGAGATCTGGAAATGTGGCCCCAATAACTATGTTATACTCATTTTACAAAAAATTCTCTTAAGCAAATAAAACTCCTATGTGGATGATCCCAAGTCCTTATTTGATTTTAATAATTTATAGGAAGCCAGCTAGACATTATATATATATATATATATCTGTAGGTGTTAACTGACCTCTAGTGATTTTGTATTTTCTGCTTCTGCAGCTTCTTCTCATTTTAACTTCTTTTTCAGCTTTAATTTTTTTCTCATCCTAGATTCAACAAACATGGAAAATTCCAAGAATCACTTTTCTCATTAAATACTAAAATGACTTAAGTGAAACTGGTCAAATAAAGATTGACCTTTGTTTTTTAAGTGACTGATCAAGGTAGAAAAATGTTAGCCTTTTGTTTGTTTGTTTAAGAAAAAAAGAACTTGAAGACATTTCTAAAAACATATTCTCTCCCATAGTTTTCCTTTACAGTTAGAAAATGGTCAAGCTATGGAATGTACAGTAGCTCAATATTTTAAGCAGAAGTATAGTCTGCAGCTGAAATACCCCCATCTTCCCTGTCTCCAAGTGGGACAAGAACAAAAACATACATATTTGCCACTTGAGGTAAGCTAAACTGAATTTTCTTTTGCCTAATCTGCCAATCTCTTGAATGAGTTTAAAAAAAATCATGGGCGCCTGGGTGGCTCAGTGGGTTAAAGCCTCTGCCTTCAGCTCAGGTCATGATCTCAGGGTCCTGGGATCGAGGCCCGCATCGGGCCCTCTGCTCAGCAGGGAGCCTGCTTCCTCCTCTCTCTGCCTGCCTCTCTGCCTACTTGTAATCTCTCTCTGTCAAATAAATAAATAAATAATCTTTAAAAAAAATAAATAAAAATTAAAAAAAATCGTGTTCTAAACTAGTAGTAGAATTTAGTATTAATTTTTAAAATATTTTGGGCAGGGGCACCTGGGTGGCTCAGTCCATTGAGTGTCTGACTCTTGGTTTCAGATCAGATCATGATCTTGGGTTTGTGGCATCCAGCACCGCATTGGGCTCCTGGCTCAGCAGGGAGTCTCCTTTTCTCCCTTCTCCTCCTCTACTCCTCCCCCTCTCCCTGCATGTTCTTGTTCTCTCTCTCTCTCAAATGAATGAATGAATCTTTAAAAAAATAAATAAAGGGGCACCTGCGTGGCTCAGTGGGTTAAGCCTCTGCTTTGGGCTCAGGTCATGATCTCAGGGTCCTGGGATCGAGCCCCACATCGGGCTCTCCGCTCAGTGGAGGGCCTGCTTCCCCCTTCTCTTTCTGCGTGCCTATCTGCCTACTTGTAATCTCTCTCTGTAAAATAAATAAATAAAAATATTTAAAAAAATTTTTTTAAATAAATAAATAAAATATTTTAGGCAGATAGCTTCACTAGGTAATAGCATTTTCATGTTTTGGGGAATGGAAGAAGTAAGATAGAGTTTAGCAAAGGCTTACTTTATAGAAACCTATTACAGAAACAAATTTCTCTTTGCCTCTCTGTAGGTTTGTAATATCGTGGCAGGACAGCGATGTATAAAGAAGCTCACAGACAATCAGACTTCCACTATGATCAAAGCTACAGCAAGATCGGCTCCTGACAGACAGGAAGAAATCAGTAGACTGGTCAGTAAGGCATAGTCTTCACGATACGCTCGCTTTCAGATGAGAAAACAAGACAATAGAAAACTCCTGGTGGGACACAGTTACTCTTTGGTTTTTATATACGCAGGCTTTCCTGTTCTTTAGGTGAAGAGTAACAGCATGGTGGGTGGACCGGATCCGTACCTTAAAGAATTTGGTATTGTTGTCCACAATGAAATGACAGAGCTCACAGGCAGGGTACTTCCAGCACCAATGCTGCAATACGGAGGCCGGGTAAGCTTTTTATTTCATTCAGCAAGCTCCTTCCAACAACCAGTCAACAAGAGAATAATCCAGGGTTTCTCTGCTACACCACACTGAATTTACCCATAGTTTTGCTCCTTACTGCTTTTTGTCTTTTGGCTAATACCAAATAGAGTTTTGTTTATCCCCTCATCAACATTAACATGGCCTTAGATTGTAATGTCTTTTCTCTTTTCTTTTGTTTCTTTTCTTTTCTTTTTCTTTTTTTTTTAAAGAATAAAACGGTAGCCACACCCAACCAGGGTGTCTGGGACATGCGAGGAAAGCAGTTTTATGCTGGCATTGAAATTAAAGTTTGGGCAGTTGCTTGTTTTGCGCCTCAGAAACAATGTAGGGAAGATTTACTAAAGTGAGTATCTTCATATTTTCAGCTTAGTAATATCCCTCCCAGATATGAAAATACCATCTTGACGTGAATGTGCTGTGTACACTGGCACTAAATCCCTAACTCCTGTAGTGACGCCATCTGGCTGTAGGAAAAAGACCTTGTATTATAGTAAATTGCAAACTTGGGAATGACATAAAGAATCTGACTCAGCTTCCTTACATTTAGAGCAGAAGTCTGTGACTAACAAGGCCGAAGCAGAGACAGTTGGCAAACTCTTGAGTTCTTAGCGGAGCTTCCTTTGGTATTAATTGTATCTTTTCGGCTGAGATAAAAACCCGTCCATTTTTAATCATTATAATTTACTAGTGAGGTTGTTTTCCTGGAGGGTCAGTGACTGAGATCATTGGTTCATGTCTTACAGATGCAGCTATCTATAGAAAGGAAGTTAGTGAGAAGGGTGGAAAAATCAAGGCAGGAAAAGGGAACTGGATGGAAGAAAGGAATCTTACAAAATATTGGCAAATGCACAAAAGAAATTATTCTGAAAGCTTTCTACATAGATTAAAGTCACTTCTAATATACAGAATTTAAAACTTCACAATGAATTTTGTTTTTTTAAAGTGATGATTTCTTTTTATATTGTTAATTGAGTCAAATCTGTTATAAGTTTGAACGTAATCCTGAATATACTGATTTTGTATTTCCATGTTCTCAGTTGAACACAAGCTTACCCAACCATTCTTGTGCCAGGCTTACCAAAATACTTTGCTTTTGACTTTGCCTTTCTTTAGTTCAGAATTACTGACTTGAATGTTTAAAAAAAAAAAATCTTTGAACAGACATGCTATTCTAGTTCCTGGGGCCCAGTTGAGGCAGAATTATTTAAATATTCAAAACGATGATCTGATAGCTTAATAATACAGAATCTTGTGCATTATAGTTGCAGTGATCCAATTGCCAGCCCATCTTTGGCAACCAGTTAAAGGTTTTTTTCTTTGTTTATTTGTTTATTTTTAATTTTGGTAAGAATGTGCAGAACTGAAAGAAGTATCTTAGTGGAAAATAAATGCTAGGAACATACTCTGAAATGAAAGCACCATGCCACTGGTTCTATTTTAACAGGAGTTTCACTGACCAGCTCCGTAAAATCTCTAAGGATGCAGGAATGCCCATCCAGGGTCAGCCTTGTTTCTGCAAGTATGCACAAGGTGCAGACAGCGTGGAGCCCATGTTCAAACACCTGAAAATGACCTATGTAGGCCTACAGCTAATCGTGGTTATCTTGCCTGGGAAGACACCAGTGTATGGTATGGATGCCTTTAATTTTGAATGTGGGATGATTTGAAGGAGTAGGTCAGGATAAGCTGGATTAAGCTGTAGTCACAAACAACCCCAGACTCTCTGTGGCTCAAAGTATCAAAGGTTGATTTTTTGCTTCTGCTGTGTGTCCATTGATGAAGACTATGTCCTCTGTTCCATGCCATCCTGTCATTTTCACTCTGGGACCCAGGCTGGCAGAGCAGTTGCTATTTGGAAAGTTGCTGGCCCCATGGCAGAGAGAAAAGAGTTAGCTCTCGAAGGCTCTGAACATCTGCAGCTTCTTGAGCACAACCAGCCATATGGCTTTTCCCAACCTTTGTGTGGATTTGAGAATAAGGGCCAGGAAATGCAGCGGGAACGAGTGTGGTGCATACAGTGAGATTCCACCATAGTCCTCAAAGCAGGAAGAAATGTAATGTTTGATGACAAGTACTTAGGAATATCAGAGTGGGGAAGAGTGTGGGAGTCTACCACTTCCAGAAAAGAAGCTGTTCAGTTTGTGTCTGTTATAGCAAGAGTAATACAAAGTTCTTTTGGCTATTATCTAAATAAAGGATTTGGGAACTACAGACCAGCTGTTTGAACTTTATAAAATGTCTTCAACGAACTCTGTAGTTGTTTCTTTTGTTACTGCCTGTTTATCTCTGGTGTTTAGAGGAAAAAGAGGGGGAGGGTGGGAGAAAAATATTTAAAAGTCAAAGATCTGGGCGCCTGGGTGGCTCAGTGGGTTAAAGGCTCTGCCTTCGGCTCAGGTCATGATCTCAGGGTCCTGGGATCAAGGCCTGCATCCGGCTCCCTGCTCAGCAGGGAGCCTGCTTCCTCCTCTCTCTCTGCCTGCCTCTCTGCCTACTTGTGATCTGATCGCTCTCCCTCTGTGTCAAATAAATAAATAAATAAATAAATAAAATTAAAAAAATAAAAAATAAAAGTCAAAGATCTGGCATGTATAGTGAGAGGGAGGAGCTGAGAGATGGATTCCTTTGCCAGACCGGTCCTGTGGAAAAAGTAACCTTAAGGGACTGAGTTAGTGGTGGCAGGCAGTACCTAGGAGGAAAGGAAGTGGGCTAACTTCAATGCTTGCAGGAGGGAAGAAAAGGAAAAATTGCCCCGGCGGTTTAGCAGATGAAATGACCACATCTAGCACAGTGCGCTGTGTAAATGTTTATGTGAAGATTTTTGCCTCTACTCTTAGTAATTAAGAGAATATTTAAACATTTTTAAATTAATTAATGCATTTATCCTTGTAGCGGAGGTGAAACGTGTTGGAGATACCCTCCTGGGTATGGCCACCCAGTGTGTCCAGGTAAAAAATGTAGTGAAGACCTCACCCCAGACCCTTTCCAACCTTTGCCTGAAGATTAATGCAAAGCTCGGAGGAATTAACAACGTGCTTGTACCTCATCAAAGGTAAGATTCTGAACTCTGGTTTTTCTGCTTTTTTCCTATGTTTTTATTAAGATCAAATGTAATATAATTTACATTAAGCACACAAATCTTAAACATGCATCTCAATTACTTTTTCTTAGATATGTATACACTCATGTAACCACTACTCAGGTGAAGATCTAGAACATTTCCAGTACCCTGTCAGGCTTCCTTGTGACCCCTCCCAGTAGATAACCCCCAAAGGTAACCACTATCACCATAGATTAGTTTTGCCTCTTTTTGAACTTCATATAAATGGAACCATATAATATGTAATATTTTGTGTCTCTTTTGTTCATCCATATGTGTCCGGAATTCATTCATATTACTGTATTAAGTAGTAATTTACTCATTTTCATTGTATATTATTTCATTATATGAATATACCACAGAATTTTATTTTATTTACTTTTAAAGATTTTATTTATTTATTTGACAGAGAGAGAAACAGCGAGCCGGGGAACACAAGCAGGGGGAGGGGGAGAGGGAGAAGCAGGCTTCCCACTGAGCAGGGAGCCCATGTGGGGCTTGATCCCAAGACCCTGGAATCATGACCTGAGCTGAAGGCAGACGCTTAATGACTGAGCCACCCAGGCACCCCTACCACAGAATTTTAATCTATTCTACCATTAATGGATATTTTTGTACATTCATTATACAATTTTTCAACATTTTTGGTGGATGTAAATTCTCTTTCTCCTGAGTATACATATCCAAGAGTGGAATTGCTAAGTTATAGAAAGTACATGTTTTTAGCATTGCTAGATACTGTCAAATAGTTTTCCAGAGTGGTTGTACGGGTTTAAATTTCCATGGAGATTTCTGCTTGCTCCACATTCTCACCAACATTTGATAGTATCAGTCCTTTTAACTTCAGCCATTTTGTTTGGGGTAATAGTATCTCATTGTGGTTTTAATTTGCATTCCCCTGATGATTAATCATGTTGAACACAATTTCATATGTTTATTGGCTATTTGGATATCCTCTTTTATGATGGCTTTGTTCAGTTCTTTGCCTGTTTCTTAGATTGGATTATCCATCTTTTCATTAATTTGTATTTTCCCTATCTATTGAGATAATATCTGACTTGCTAACTCTAAAATGTTTTCATGTGAAATTCTGTATGTGAAAGTGATTTGAAAAGTTCAATTTAGGGCTATGGTATTAGTGATTGCTATACTTGACAAGAATATGAAATTAAGTGCCTTGCTCTTCATGTACAATCATATTCTAATTCTTAATTTGCCCTTGAGTAAAATTTATTGGTAACAAAATCCTAATCATGCCTCTACACCAGTGACGGATGAGGTGTACAGGCCATATGGGAAGTTAACCTAAAATCTGAAATCATTTAATTTTACCCCAAATATTTAAGACAACATAGCATGATCATTTAGGGTGCATACCTCGGTGTCTGACAACCTGAGTTTGGATTCCAGCTTTACTGCTTCTTAGTTACGTAAGCTTGGGCAAGCTCCTTAATCTCTTCTGCCTCAGTTTTTAAATCTGGAAAATTGAGATAATAATTGTACCACCCTCATGGGATTATTATGAGGACTAAATGAGTTAATACAGGTAAAGTATTTATTTAGCACAGTGGCTGGTACATAGTATATGTAAGCTGTTACTATATTGTGTATATGTATATTATAGATGTATGTTTGCTGTTGTACTTCTCTGCGCCATCATCTTGCATGATGATACATACAAAGAAATCTAAGACAGCTGCTGCCCTCATAGAGATATCTACTCTATTATGGGAGATTTTCAGATTTGGGATGTCTCCTATATCATACTTTAAGAATCAGTACTCAGTTCCAAATCCTACCTTTAAGAATTTGCCAGAGAAGCATGTATGATTTTTCCCCCTGGAGTCCTTAGAAAAATCAGTGCCAAATTAATGAGTTCATTCTTTCAACAAGTGTTTATTGAGTGCCAACTGTGAGTGAGGCTGTGTTCCAGGCACTAGGGATACTGCAGGGAATGAGACAAAACAAAACAAAATTCCTGCCCTCATGGAGCTTACACTCATGTGTGTGTGTGTGTAGAAAATAAATATAATTTAAATTAAGTGAGGTGCCTGGCTGGCACAGTCAGTAGAGTGTGTGACTCTTGATCTTGGGGTTGTGAGTTTGAGCCCCACATTGGGTGTAGAGATTACTTAAAAATAGAATCTTTAAAAAAATAATTAAGTAAAATATGCGGTATAAGGGATGAATACTAGATAAAAAATAAAATAGGAAAGTAGATAGACTCAACTCTCTTCTGTAAGCCTTTCATCTTAAAGAGCATTGGGGGTTTTGTCCCTGTTCCATGTAAATTCTGCAATTCTATATCCATTGTAAGAATCCTGGGATCCCAAGAGAGTTCGTTCTGGAAAAGTCTTTCCTTTGCACATAGAGATTTTATTAAATTTGGCTCAGGTCCTCTTTTTAGTCTTCCTTTCCTGCTATTATAGAAGAACCATGTTGATTTCTTTTTTAATATTTTATGTATTTATTTTAGGGAGAGAGAAAGAGACTGGGGGAGGAGCAGAGGGAGAGGGAGAGAAAAATCTCCAGCAGACTCATCACTGAGCACAGAGCCCAACATGGGGCTCGATCCTAGGACCCTGAGCTGAAACCAAGAGTCAGATGCTTAACCGACTGAGCCACCAGGTGTCCCAACCACGCTGACTTCTTAAGTCAATTCAGATTCATTGCAAAAGAGGCCAGACACTCAGTGGGCCTTAGAGTTCTCACTCAATGTGTTCAAGTCTTTATTCTGTTTTGTAAAACTATATCTGTTTATATCTGGTGAGCTTAAAAGTACAGATTTTCATCTGTATGTCTGAGTGTCAATGTCTCCTTTAATCTGAGCAGGCCCTCGGTGTTCCAGCAGCCTGTCATCTTCCTGGGAGCGGATGTCACGCACCCCCCAGCAGGGGATGGGAAGAAGCCTTCCATTGCTGCTGTCGTTGGCAGTATGGATGGCCACCCCAGCCGGTACTGTGCCACCGTTCGGGTGCAGACCTCCCGCCAAGAGATCTCCCAGGAGCTCCTCTATAGTCAGGAGGTAATTCAGGACCTCACTAACATGGTTCGAGAGCTGCTGATCCAGTTCTACAAATCTACACGCTTCAAACCCACTCGGATCATCTACTACCGTGGAGGGGTATCGGAGGGACAAATGAAACAGGTACTCTGATTACCCATGGTTGCCTTTGGGGGTTCTGGGTTTCTGATGGAGCTTCCTCCCATCTGCCACTCCAGATCTGAGAGCTGCAAGGTGAGTTCTCAATTAAATGTCATTCTGTTTCCTACTCCTAGGTCGCCTGGCCAGAGCTAATAGCAATTCGAAAGGCATGTATTAGCTTGGAAGAAGATTACCGGCCAGGAATAACCTACATTGTGGTGCAGAAGAGACATCACACACGACTTTTCTGTGCAGATAAAACAGAAAGGGTAAGAAACTATAGTAGAAGCCTCATTATCTGTTGCAAGTGAATATATTTTCATATGGGCATACGTACAACTTTTTCCCCTAAAAACAGAAGTGTAATAATAATGTAATAAATATACTAACTCCAGTTGAACATAGATGATCCTTCTGAATGATACAGGTTCCAAGACTGAATATTTCTCTTGTGTGACAGAAGTCCTGGTTTCTGGAGTTTTTAAGGGTGTCAAAAACATGCCAAGATATACTATGATGATACAGGAAAACCCCAAAGGGATGGTTTACGTATTTGCTACTTCTTACTACCTGTGCCTGAGGCATGGTTCTAGGATATAAAGAAGAATTTCTCTTCCAAATGACTTTGTATCAGTGCATATATCAGTGCAGGGGATTCTTGGGGTACACATTTGAATGCTTGTAATGTCACACTTACTAACCATGGGCAAGTTAACGTCTCTAAGCCATTATGTCTCATCTGTAAAATGTAGTAAGAACAATACCTATCTCACATGGGTGTTGTAAGGATTAAATTAATAAATTAACATTAACTTGGGGTTAATTCCCAGCATTTGATAAGAGGCATTTTGTATAATTGATTTATAATTTGTTACTCATGTATAAACTAGCTAAATTATAGGTATAGAATACTGAATGACTTTGCTTCTGTGATATTTTCTGTGACGTTATTTCATCTTTTCCAGGCCCTCTCCCTGATCCACCCCCAGAGAGACCAGTTCTTTCTGTTGCTTAATCTTGTAATCTTGTGGGTCACTCGCATTATTTTCTAGTACGCCCTTCGTTTTTGTCTCTACTCCAAGCCTTTTTGTTTTCAGATTCATTGAAAAACTAAGGTTTTCTCCTTGGGCTCCAGTTCCACCAGTCAGCTCAGATTCCAAGTGTTGTCTTATGAATTGCCCAAACCCTGACTCCGTAGTACTTCTTAGACCTCCACTGATACAAGTTCTCCAAACTCTTGCCTGAACTCTGGTCACAGAACACCCTGCCACCCCATCCTTAACTGCACTGTCACCTCTCCATCCCTCCATCACATTGCTGTCCGTGTGTAGCTCTAGGAGCTGGATTACCTTCCTAAAACCCAGGCTATCTCATCATTTTGTTCTTTACCATCCCAAGTCACTCCTAACCTTCCCGAGATTGATAACCCTGGTCCTTGGTCTACCCTGCTCCCTTGACATTTACCAACATCTCCACTTCTCTAATCATGCCTCTAGGCAATCTCCAACTCAGGATTGGTCCACTTACCCATTTCCTTTGCTTTGACTCTTAGGCCAATGGAGACTGCTGAGGAAGAAAGTCACTTGTTTAATGATGAATGACATTGCAGATTCATGATAGTAAATCTCAGCCAGTCTTTGACGCCGCAGTTTCTCCACTTATCCAGTTCCCCATAGCATGTATTCCAAACTCCCCAGCCCTATCTGTGATGCCTTTATTAGCAACACTTTACCTTGGCAGCAACAGAACAATCCTATTTCCCCAGAAATTCTATTTCCCCAGAAAACAACATCTAGAAGGCATGAGTTTTCTCAGCTTCCTCTCCTCTGCTTTTTTTTTTTTTTAAAGATTTATTTATCCATTTTAGTGTGAGAGTGTGTGAGCTCGGGGAGGGGCAGAGAGAGAGAGAGAGAGGCAGACTCCCTTGCTGAGCATGGTGCTTGACACACAGAGCTTGATCTCACAGCCCTGAGATCATGATCTGAGCCGAAATTGATAGTTGGACGCTTAACCAACTGAGCCATCCAGGCACCCCTCTCTCCTCTACTTTCAAATATACTGAAATGTGTTTTCTCCGCTCCTTCCTCTCACATCTCAGAAGCTTATCTCTCCACCTATGCCTTTGTTCCTAAAGGAACACTTCATTAATTACCCTTGGTTTTCAAAACTCCCGTTCCTTCACCTCACCCTCTAAAGTTCCTCAACTCTTCCTAGATTCCCCTCAGTAAGCTTCCTTTTCCTCTGTTTCTCCCTCGGTCTACCTACCACCTTATCTTTGTTTTCTTTCATGACCAAACTTTTAGAAGAAAAATGACTTGACTTTCCATCTGTACCTTCTCACATCAGACATCCCTTCTCTGTACCCTGACTTTAGTTTCAATGATTCTACTGAAGTTGTTTGCTCAGTGACTTGCTTGTTTCGAATCTAGTACTGTCTTGTCAGGTTCTTCCACTGATTTCTTTGCCTGACCAATAATATGACTTTCCAGATTCACTACCCTCTTCTACAATCAGACTTTTCTTTGACTTCTCTTCCTTCTCTGGCCATTAAATACTGACATTTCCAGGCATTTCATACTTTTCTCTCCCTTTTCTCATCTGAATTTCAGCTCTTTTTAGTCTCACCCACTTTTCTGTGTTCATTGATCTGCTTATAGATTCCTAAATTTGTATTCCCAGCTGCAGACATTTCTGTGCAGTTCCTGGTCTGCTACCAGACATACTAACTCAGACGCTCTATAGATATTGTATCAGCAAGATCAGCTAGGCCATGCCGTGGTAACAAAAAAACCCTGCAAAGTCTTAGGGGCTTACAGAGATGCATTTCTTGCTCATATTGCACACTCTCTGTGGCTCTGCTGCAGCTGTGACCCTGATGTTCTTCTTTTGGAACCTAGGCTGACAGAGAAGAATCTATCTGGAACATCACCAGTTGTTGCAGCAGAGGGAAAGAAAGATCCGCACAATCCATATGTTGGCTCTTAAAGCTTCTTCCCAGAAGTTACACATCTCAGGCCACACTCTGTCAGCCAAAGCAAGTTACATGGCCACTCCTGAGTTAATTGGGTGGGGATGTATAATCATCCCCTTGGGAGGGGCACGGGAATATTTGGCACTAGTGATACAATCTACCACAGGCATTTCAAGCAAAACACGTCTGAACCTTCTACTCATTGTTTATCCTTATCCAAAGCCTATTCCTCCCCAATTTTCCTTTTCTCCTGTGACTTGGCATCATTGTAGATTAAGTCGGCCAAGCTAGAAACTTCAGAGTTGTCTTTAAATTCTCCGTCCTTCCTGTCCCCCATATCTAGTTGTTCAAATAATCTTCTGTGTTCTGCCCTGAAATCTTTAGTCTCAATTCTTCCTCTTGTGTGTCACCTCCATCCTAGGCAGAACCTCCTATATTGCAGGAGACTCCTACTGGCCTCCCCATCAGCATTTCTCCTTCACAGATGCACCCTCCACCTGCTATCAGGGCTAGGTTTAAAAAAATACAGATCTGAGGGCACCTGGCTGGCTCAGTTGGTGTAGCATGTGACTCTTGATCTTGTGGTTGGGAGTTCAAGCTCCACATTGGGCTTAGAGCTTACTTTTTAAAAAAGCATATCTTACATTGCCACTTCATTATTCAGAAACCTTCACATATCACCCATTATCTACCAAATACTTCTGTTTAATGTTCAGTGTTTTCCTAAGGTAGCCAAAACATTTTGGTTTCATCCTTCTACCACACCTTCATACACTTTCCACTTCACACATATATTGTGGATTTGAATCCCCGAGATGACTGCATCCGTCCCACTCTTTTTTCCCCCACTATTCTTAATTGAGGTATACTATAGATAACAGTAAAATGCACCCTTTTTAGTGTACTGTTCTGCAGGTTGTGACAAATGCATATAGTTGTGTAAGTACCATGAATATGAAGACATGAACAATCCATCATGCACACGCATTCTGCCAAGCCCTCCACAGTCAACCTTTTCCCTCACCTAACACCCCCTAGCAACCACTGACAGGCATTCTGTCCTTACGGTTTTGTTTTTTTCCAAAATGACATATAAGTAGGATACCATAGCCTTTGGTCTGGCTTCTTTTACTTAGCATAATGCGTTTGAGGTTCATCCAAGTTTATTGTGTATATCACCAGTTTATTCCTTTTTATTGCTTAGTATTTCATCATATGCCTGAACCACAATTAGTTCATCTATTCCTGACTTTAGGGGATATTTGGAGTGTTTCCAGTTTTCATCCCATCCCCCCATTCGACTCCTCCTTATCCTGTAAAGGATGGCTCAACTATTTCCTCCCATCAGCTTTTTCCAGTGTCTTCCATAATGCTCTTAGCATACTATACTGCAGTTCATTTTCGATGGTGTCCATGAAGGGCAGGAGCGCAAGTTCATTAATTACCTCTGTGCCTCTGTCTCTCAACATCTGCCGCCGAGTCTTCCACATGGCTGCTCGAGCAGTAATTGTTGAAATGAACACGCTGGATCTCTTTTTCCCCAGGGCATCCCCTCCTTCCGTTCTCATTTGTAGATGCTAAGAGATTTGCTTTAAAAAGGACTCCATGCCAGGGTGGTTGGCTCGCTCAGCCTGTGGAGCATGTGACTCTTGATTCTCTGGGTTGTAAGTTCGAGCCCCACACGGGGTGTAGAGATTACTTAAACATAAAATAGGGGCACCTGTGGGGGCTCCGTTGGTTAAGCTTCCAACTCTTGATCTAACCTCAGGTTTTTATCACAGGGTTGTGAGTTCAAGCCCACATTGGGCGCCACACTGGGCATGGAGCCTATTTTACAATGAATGAATTAATTAAAATCTTTTTAAAAAGGATTCTATGGTCAAATAAGTTTGGAAAATACTATTTACTTCATCTCCCTCTTAAAGATTATACATCACTAAAAAAAGATTCTGAGAAATCGTACAATAGAAAAACCTTTTTAACTTGGGTTCAACCCAGTATTTCTCAGATCTGTTTGAACCATAAAATATCTAAACACATCCCCTGGAACTAATATTCCTGAAGAACACACTTTGGGAAATAATGCCAGACCTGTTATAACTCAGTTACATTTCCTCTTGTCCAGCTATGTCCCCAAGTTCACATTTGAATTTGATGGGATGAGACTTTTCTCTACTCATAGATGTTCCTGTATGCGTTGGTATACAATTCAGCTGAAGGTAGTGGTAGTTAGAATGGAGCCAAATAAACTCCCATCAAATTCATGCCTTTATACAAAATGCAATTTCTCATATGGAACCCTGCTCTACAGCATGAGAGGATGAAAACTGATGATATAACAAGGTTTAATTCCTTTCCTTATAAATGCATTTCTGAAGTTTCCCTCTCTGCTTTCCTAGAAGTTTGATTTCAGAATTTTGGCTGTCAGTGAGCCTTACAATTTTGAATTTTATTTATTTTTTATTTTTATTTTTTTTTTATTTTATTTTTTTTTTTTAAGATTTTATTTATTCACTTGACACAGAGAGAGAGAGATTACAAGTAGGCAGAGAGGCAGGCAGAGAGAGGAGAGGAGGAAGCAGGCTCCCTGCTGAGCAGAGAGCCGGACGTGGGCCTCGATCCCAGGACCCTGGGATCATGACCTGAGCCGAAGGCAGCGGCTTTAACCCACTGAGCCACCCAGGCGCCCTATTTTTTATTTTTTTAAAAGATTTTATTTATTTGTGTGAGAGAGAGAAAGCATGAGCACAAGAAGGGGGCAGAGCAAGCAGAGCAGGCAGAGGGAGAAGCAGGCTCCTTTCTGAGCAAGGAGCCCGATGTGGACTCGATCCCAGAAACCTGGGATCATGACCTTAGCTGAAGGCAGCCGCTTAACCAACTGAGCCACCCAGGGGTCCCACAATTTCGAATTTTAAAAGTGTAAATGTTGGGCGCCTGGGTAGCTCAGTGGGTTAAGCCTCTGCCTTCGGCTCGGGTCATGATCTTGGGGTCCTGGGATCGAGGCCCGTATTGGGCTCTCTGCTCAGCACGGAGCCTGCTTCCCCCTCTCTCTCTGCCTGCCTCTCTGCCTACTTGTGATCTCTCGCTCTCTGTCAAATAAATAAATAAAACCTTTTTTAAAGAAGTGTAAATGTCACCTAGTTTTATAGCTGATCAGATTAAGATACTGTGCAAAGATACTATGCTTTGTTAAGGTATGTAGTTGCAAGACTAGGCTTAGAACTGAAACGCCAGGTTTCCTAATTCCCATTTAAGTGCACTTTCCTGATAATGCATATGCTGGTGACTTCTTTTATTGATTCTGTAAAAGCATTAGTTTTGTTGATCCTCGTGTACCAGTTCAAAGATTTCTTCATCTTAACTTTTACTGAAAGTTGTACGTATCTTCTTACTCCAAGTAAGGAATAGAATTGATTTTTTTTTCCTCAGGAAGCTTATCTATTGTAAATGCCTTTTTTTTTCTGTCTGTGAACAATGCCAATATATCATCTATAAATAGATGATAGTAATGCAACCCAAAGTCACAGGTAAAATAATTCTTTGTCTGAATTCCCCTAGAGAAACCATGGAGTATATTTGTTTGAGAAAATACTTAAGGATAAAGTGGTTGGGCTAAGGAATGTTACAGAAAATTCAACATGTTGAATTAAACTGATTTTCAAAACATCACTTAAGAACAGTTTGCTAACTTGTCACCAGTTAACACATAAGAGGAAAACATGGCCTGAGCTCAATTGGGCATTTTGATGACTAATTATACTCCCCGCACCCCTTTTTTCGGTAGGTGGGGAAAAGTGGCAATGTACCAGCCGGCACTACAGTGGATAGCACCATCACACATCCATCCGAGTTCGACTTTTACCTCTGTAGTCATGCAGGAATTCAGGTAATTTGGAAACTGGTTCAGACCTTTGACTTGATAGGAAGATATTTGCAAATTCAACAACTGGCTTGACTAGACTTGTTACTCAACACTGTGCATCACTTTGTTAATTTAGTGCTTGTATTCCAGAACTGTTATCTTTTGGTCTGGGTATCTGCTTGTAGGTGTGCTAGGCAGGAATACTTCTGAATTTTTAGTGGATTTCCGTTCTTCTCTCCTCTCAGGTAGTCAACCCATGTCAGAAACATATTAATCATAAAAGTCTCTCTCCAGGGAACCAGCCGTCCTTCACATTACCAGGTTTTGTGGGATGACAACTGCTTCACCGCAGATGAGCTCCAGCTACTAACTTACCAGCTCTGTCACACCTATGTGCGGTGCACGCGCTCAGTCTCCATTCCAGCCCCTGCATATTATGCCCGGCTTGTAGCTTTCAGGGCAAGATATCATCTGGTGGATAAAGATCATGACAGGCAAGTTTCTCAGGCACAGTGAAATCTCTTTTTGTCTAAATTAACAGCATGTTAAAAAAAATGAGCTACTACAGATAACTTTTTGGAAGAGCTAAACTTCCTTTTAGGGCTTAAATTTCAAGAAGCAAATAAAATTGAATGTGCCTTTGAGAGCTTATAAATGTGACTTTTGGTCCAAGAAGTGCTCAGGCTTGCTCATACTTGCATGGTATGTCTATCGTCTGCCCAAGGAAAAAAGTCTAATTTGGAGCTGCTTGTGGTTTTCCCATAGAGCCAAATGCATTCGGTTCTGCTCAGGTCCTGAGCAGCCTCAGAGGTGGCCCACAGAGTGCCCTGGCTCCAGTCTGAGCAGTCACAGGCCTGTGGATTTCGCTTCCTTCGAGGGGAAGTCCTGCACAGTTCACTTTGTTTTCAGTACAATTTGGAAGAATGCACCAGAGTGAATCTGGGGCATGTGTGTGGGAGAGGAGAGGTGCCAGACCATTTTCACCCCCAAATAGGGATCTCAGAAGCATCAGACATTTTGACCTGTTACTGAGCACTGTTAAATAGCTGAACAAGCTCTCTGCATTAATTTCCTTTTCCAAATGACCATCTGTGAAGTGTAGCAGTTTCTGGGCTCTTCCCCAAGTCTGAATTCAGCTGCTAAATAGTAGACATTCCATTGCAAGTCTATTTCTGTAAGGGTTGAAAATACACTATGATGGAAAATGCCCAGCTGTGGCTTTATACCTTCCATTCTGTAATATACATTCATTCATTCAACACATTTATTAGGTATTGACTGTGTGTCCAGCACTGTGCTAGGTACTAAAAATATTAAGATGAGGAAGACCTGTTTCCTGGGATTTTCTGTTTCAGTATGGCAGACAACAGAGGCAAACAGAGCACTGACAATTAGCCCAAGGCAGTATAGGTGAAGGTGCAGTGGGACTTCAAAAGAAAGGTTGTTAGAGCACATTTCATTGCTGGATGGGTGGGATTTGGCTCTAGAAAGAAGAGAAAAGGATTTTCCAGGCAGAGGGGAACAATGGATATAAAGAGAAAGCAAGTGATGTGTTTAGACAATAGCAAGTTTTCTTTGGCTAAAGTGTATGAAAGGGGAACAGCAGGCATGAAGCTGGAAAAGTATGTTAGAGCAGGTTTTCTTTGTTAAATGTAAAAGGCTACTTTGGGGATAAAATAGACAGCCCTTAACCATTAATTGGGCATGAGTGGGAGAGAAGAGGTTGAAGTTAAAGATGACTAAGATTGTGAGCTTAGATGGCAAGGGCAATAATAATTTAAGTAGCGAAATAATTAAATAGCAAAAGTAATAATTTAAGTCAGGAGAGGGTTGGTGATTTACAGCTTACCAAGCCCTTTATATCCTATGGTACCCTTAAGACGTATGTTCAGAAGTTGTTACTGTTTCCAGGAAAGACCAAAGTTTGAAGGATTTGGTACTTCTTCAAGGTCATATAACTAGTGAGGAGAAGATGAGAAGAGACTTCTGACACGGTAACATTTGCACAGCAACATAGTATGCTCCAGCATTATACTAGGCACAGGAATTCATTCAACGAATGGTTATTGAGACTATACTATGTGTGGGGCCCCAGGGGTTCAGTGGTGAGTAGGACAGGCAAAGTCACTGCATCCTTGGAGTTTACATTTTGTGGGGAGAATGTATAACTGTCCAATTAATAATTTAATTTCAGACGTGTTTAGTACCATGAAAGGAAAGTAGAGGATTCTGTGAAAGTACTTTTCAGGTAGCTCTGACCTGAACTTTGGAAGTGGAAGATTTCTTTGGGGAAAATGACATTTGACTGAAGCCTACAGGACAAGTCAGCATTAACCAGACATAGTAGGCAGTGGAAGTCCTAATGTAAGCACTGTTAAGGATTTGGATCTTTGGAGACATTGTTGTATTTAATTATTGCAACAGCACATTCAATAAATTGTATGCATTTTTCAGTTGAGTGAACTCATGTTTAGAGAGACACAAAAAATTATTTAAGGAGCCACAGCTTGAGCTCAAGGTCTTCTTGAATCCAGTAGTATTTGTGCTGTTTGAAACATGTGAAGTTTGAAGTGGTCTTTTGTTACACCTGGTTTTTTGCATTATTCTCTTTACAGCGCGGAAGGCAGTCATGTGTCAGGACAGAGCAACGGCCGGGATCCTCAGGCCTTGGCCAAGGCAGTGCAGATCCACCACGATACCCAGCACACGATGTATTTTGCCTGAGAGTCTCAGAAAAAGAACTCAACCAATTTGGCACCCCATGCAGCCTCAATATGTTTCAAATGCCTACCGCCTCTAGAGAGAGCCAAGTTGACTTCAGGTGGTCTTCTACCAGCAGCTCGGAATAGTTGCACTGAATCTCTACTTTGCAGCACTGTCTGATGCATCAACAAAATTGAGCCATTTTTTAAAAGTAATAGATACTCATAGATTGTCTTTTCTGATGCACTGGACTGAATTTTTACCTCATCATGCAAAGGCTAATCAGCCTGAACTTCCTTAAGGACTTTACAAGAAAGGTTTCTATGGAATATTTTGGTAGCTGTGGTGTTCACCGCATCCCTCTAGTCTTATAAGAGATTACTTCTTGTTTTCTGTACTCATTGAGTGGGGTGTCTGCATAAGTGGGAGAGAAAAACCAAACAATCTACTTCAGTTCAGTGTAACTTTTTAATTGTGTGGGTCCATAGACTCTTTAATGGAGATTTCTGACTTTGCCACTGTAAATGCCTTTAACGAGCATTAATTTTTGAAAGTTTTACAGAGTTTTATTAGTTTTCCTACTTTATCTTCTCGATCTCTACAGACTTGTGCTGGTGCAAATACAGGCTGCCAGGCAATTGCACTATATTTGGCTGCAAATTCAGATGGGCAATTCTCTGATTTGGTTGGCTTTGTGAATGTGTACCACAGATGTAATGCATGTCACGGTGACAGATGACACTGCCATGGTAAAAGTACTCATGTTTTCCCCTCTTCGAAAAAAAAATCAGTTTTTAGTATTTTTCAAAGTTTTCAAAAGTGCCCATTTTATGCTGCTGTGTGGTTTGTTAGCTCTAAATGATTTTTAAACTTTTCTCATAGAAAATTAACTTTGGCAATAAGCATTTTTTAAGGTCCCTTCTCTTCCTCCCCCAACACTGTAGTTTTCTAGATGAGATTTTGGTATGATTTTATCAGCTATTTCTTATAGATCATAATCTGGCAATTTCTGAAACTGGTCTGAAAAGACATATATTTCCATGACTTTTTAAAGAATTATTTTTATCTGTTTTATAGTCACAGTTGGTGTCCTGTCACTTTGTTTTAAAATAAGCTAGAACCAGGATGCTTCCTTATCGGATAGGCTTTGCCAATCCTTAAGGTACATTGAGTGATGCTGCGACCTGCACAGATGTACCAGCATTTAAAACTTTTTTTCCCGGGAATCAAGGTTACTCACACAGTCATGTGCAGTGCAAATTTTTTTGCTTCTCTTTCAACCTGAAATGTACTTGGTGGGGTTTCCTTCCTTTCACTAAACTGAAACTGCATAGCAAAGGTTGATCTTTCTTAATAGATTCTAGATCCCGCTCACAAGGAGACGGGTTCCTTTCTTGTCCAAACAAAGGGGGCTGATCTAAAGCAAGCATCAGTGAAAATGTAGGGGAAAAACGCATTTTGTATTTAGTGTAGATAACACTTTGTGAATGGACAACAGTTACATAGGGCCTTGGTAGTTCCAGCCAGTGTTTCCCAGCCCAAATTTTACTGACTTGTGATTCTCTATTCTGGAACCTCAGCCGTGAGAGCTGGGGAAGGGGATAAAAGCCCTAGAGCCACAGTCCCTATGGCTGAGGAAGGTGCTGGGGGAAGAGACAGACACAATGTGGGAAAACGACGTTGCCCCCTCTGTCTTGACACTGCTGTGGGGAAACACTGGATCTGATGGTGAAGGGTGTTTGCTTGAACTCATTAGCTGGTCCAAATCTCTTAAACTAGCCTTCTCAAAATCCCAGCAATACAAAGCACTGTTTTTTCTTCAGTCTTTTAAAGAAGCTTGTAAATACATTGAAGTTTACATTTCCATGTGCTGTTGATCAGCGGTGCCACCCGTGTTTGCTGAGACTGGTCTCTGAGAGTTTTATAATGTATATTGAGTCCTGTAGCTCATTAGGATGACTGCAGACATCCTTCTTCTCCACATATAGTGGGATGAAACCAAGGTCTGTAATTGAGGCACAACACAGGAGTGAAGAGATGGCAGATGTTAATTTCTTACAATTTTCCTTTTCTGCAAATACCTCACTTGGATACTACAGATCAGGACATGTTGGCAAGGGGCTGGCTGCTGCTTTTATTCACGCTTGTTCAGGGAGACCTCAGAAAAAAACCTTCAGCATGGCCACCCTGGACCCAAGAGAGGAAAAACAGAAGCTTCTTTCGGAGAAGGAGGACTGACTGGCGTCCAGGATGTGAAGAACTCTTGGTGGCTGGCTGGCTGGCCAGCGGGCACCACACCTGCACTTGAGTGCCTCGGGCTTGCTTGTTAACGCACAGAAGTGTCACTTCTCATCATCTCTTGGCACATATGGAGCAGGGAGTGAGGCAGAGTGCCAGGAAGCCCTGATTTGCTTGCCGGCAGTTGGGCTATATGCTTGACCTTGAACTATACAGTTTGTACAACCTCAGTCAGTCCTATACACTGGGGCAAATCAGCATGGTGGTGGAGGAAAAGCCGGGAGGCCTATTTTTATAGGAAACAGTACCTTTAAGGGGGCAAATGCTCTCGTTTTGGATGAAAGGAAAGAAATATGGAAGAACTAGGATTATTGGGGGTGGGAAAAACCTGCTGAGGGGGTGAATCTTGAAATGGTAATCACTACAGAATCAGAGTTGCAGCAATACTATTGCAAGCAAGTCTGAATGCAGAATTTCAATTTGGCTTGACGATCTGAATACGATAGCCCCTTGGGACTGACTGAATCGTTATGCATGTGTCAATCAATGGGAGGTGTGCATTCTCTAGAAGTAGATTTAGGCTGTTTGTTTTTTTTTAAATGCAGCCTGTTTAGGCACTGTCATGTGGTGTGAAAGATTGAAACGTAGCAATGCTAAAGAGTAACAATTAGGGGATAAGGAGCAGGGACATTAGGAGAGTGGTGAAGATCTAAATGTTGAACCAATTATGTTTTCTTAGTGTCCTTAGCTGTTGAACCCTGAGTGGTTTCTAAAGTGAACTAGCTGGCTTAGTGCAGCCAGAGTCTGGGCAGGTAGAACATATTCATTCTTACTGTAAATTCTATTTGCTGCTTCCAAAGGTGATGATTTACAGGTTCTATGTGATCTGTACTTTAGGATCTGGTGCCCAGCCTACATCAAAGCTTCTCTACCTGGCTCAGCTGTCTACCTTTCCAGTGGGAAAAGGCAACCCACTGTTTAAGAAGGCTCACCTTCTCTGCCCTGCCCTAGCAACCCTTTGTGGATGTGCTGTAAGATTTTCTTGCTCAATAGCAAGGTGGTAGCTTTGCTTTCATTTTAAGGGAGTGGAGGCTGAGGGCATTGTATCAATACTGCTTCAACTCCAAGCATTTTTCCTTATAAAATTAAAGGGAAGATCTTGTTATTGATTAAGCATTTTCTTATCCCTTGCTATTGACATTCATGCTCTTTCTATGTCTAGTGGCTGAAAATGTTTGCATTTGTTCATTTGACTAATGGTGTAATTTTGGTTTCTATATTGTTAGACCTGTAATGTTTTAAAAATGTATTTTATTAACTTTGGACTGGATGTATGTCTCTAGCAATACGAGGTACTTTCTAAACTATTAAGGGAGGGGTGGTATCCCCATGTTGAGATAAGATGATGGTTGTTTAAATTTTGCAATTTTTTTTTTGGCCTGCAGGGATATTTTGTGTTCATGTGTCCAAAAGAGAATAAATTGGCATTCTTGTGCCAAAAGTTGTTTTTGTTGTCAATTGTCTAATACATATAGAGTATATTGTAATGGTAACACACATCGTTGCTTTTAAGTTTCCTCAATTTAAGAAATTTGAGAAAGAACAGAGAGGAAACTGTGTTTTTAACTCCTGGGTCTCCTTATCTTTAGAAATTGATATTTGGAAATTTTAGAAGAGCTTCTCAGCAAAATTTCATACATGAAAACTTTTATAAGATTCATCAGGGTTCTCGGTATAGCTCTTAATGGGAAGATCTATTTAAGTGAAGTTTTGAGAAAAATCTCCAGTCTCCAGAGGGCAGTATGGCCCACATACTTTAAGACTGAATTCTCCAGAGGAGGAGCTCCCTAAATTCACCCAACCTGGAGCCATCCAGTTTCAAGTCTTTAAAAAATTCTCACCATATCCAGGGGGAGTCACTGCAGAAATAATACAGAGATTTGCATGATATGGCACTTATACTCAGTGAATTTATGGTTTACCAGAGAGCACGTTCTGCATACAACTAACTTTACTACAGGTAGTTGTTTTTTCCACCACTACAATATCCGCCTCTCTATATTTATCCATTGTCAAACATTTATCACAAACCCAATACATGCCAAGCTCTGCTCGGAACATGTAAGAGTAAAATCTTTTTTAAAAATATTTTATTTACTTATTAGAGAGAGAAAGAGAGAGAGCACAAGCAGGGGGAGCACAGGCAGAGGGAGAAGCAGGCTCCCCACTGAGCATGGAGCCCGCTGCAGGATTCCATCCAAGAACCTGGGATCAGGGCGCCTGGGTGGCTCAGTGGGTTAAAGCCTCTGCTTTCGGCCCAGGTCATGATCTCAGGGTCCTGGGATCGAGGCCCGCATCGGGCTCTCTGCTCGGCAGGGAGCCTGCTTCCCCCTCTCTCTCTCTGCCTGCCTCTCTGCCTCCTTGTGATCTCTCTCCCGCTGTGAAATAAATAAATAAAATCTTTAAAAAAAAAAAAAAAAAAAAGAACCTGGGATCATGGCCTGAGCTGAAGGCAGATGTTTAACCGACAGCCACCCAGGCGGCCCAGAAAGGTAAAAATCTCAATCCTTCAAAGAGTTCGTTGGAATATGGCATGGGGCGGCGAGGCAGTGAGATTAACATTACCTGAGTGTGTAGTATAACTGGTCAATTTATATTGACGTCTTTAATCCCAGCAACAGTCCTTTGAGGTTGATAACGGTATACCCTTTTTAAAGATGAGGAGCCCACTTCAAAGAGGTTAAATCACAGTTTCCTAGAATTGAACCCAGGCCTGTCTAATTATTACTCCTGTGGCTGAGCACAAAATGATGGGAACTTAGAAAGGGAAATAACTTCTGGGGAGTCAAGAAAGACTTTACAGTAGTGGTGAATCTGGGGATAGGTGAGCAGGAGTTTGGCAGGTGGACAAGGAGAGGATAAGGGGTTGCTTAACACAATATTCCCTTACAGTAGATTGTAGTAGCTATAATTTTTGTCTATCCAAATGCTTTCCCTTATTTCTCCTTTGGGTGATTGAATATCTCATGGGAATCTCATTTTGTGTGTGTGTCTGAGGTGAATCTAAACGCCCTTCCCACATTGTCCCCCACAATGGGTGTCACGTTCATGTCCATCCTTGAATCAGGCACTGGGGGACGTGCACCAGCTCGTGTGTCCACTCCTTAGAGAGAGAGGTGTGTGTGCGCGCGTGTGAGGGGTAGTATAGCCAGTAAGTAGGAGAGGCACAGACTGATCAGCACCATTACAAGCCACATGCCTCTCTCTCCATCTCTTGGCTCTGATTTCCTCTATGTTGACTTTATTCTCCAGAGGATAGTGGCAAATATTTAAGGAGAAAAGTGACAAAGGCAGATGAGGAAAGTAGCAACTATATTGCAAGTTGACTGGGGAAGAAAATAGATTAGTTTAACAAACATTTCTGGAGCTTCTGTTATATAGTAGGAACCGTAAAGATGAAAGACACAAGTTCTGGCCACGGAAACGTTCATTTGTAAACTTGGGGCCACACATGTAACAAGGTAGATTTGAGAGTTAAGTGCCACAAGAAATATACACATGGAAACATGGGATCACTTGGAGAGTTTCCTAATCCAGATGGGGGATAAAGGAAGGCTTCTTGGAGGAAATGATGACTGAGCTGACCCATAAAAAATAAATATGAATTTTATAAATTAACAAGGTGGAAGAAAGCATTCTACGAATTCTTGTCTTGGGCAAAGTCACAAAGAGAAAAAAGATGATGACTTATTTGGATGAATTACAAGTGATTTCAGTACTCTTAGTTTACAAAGGCTGAGGGAGGAAGAGGGGATGGTAAGGTTGTATGATAAAGGCAAACACTAGTTCCTGACAGGATAGGACATAAATGGCATGCTAAGGGGCAGGGGTGTTAAAGTTTATCCACAGGTGCAAGGCTATAACGCAGTCCGATTTGTGTCTGTTATGCTGTCAGTAGTGCTGTGGGGAGGTTGAAGCTGAAGTTTTGCTGAAGGGAAGTTAGAGTTTTATTGTAATAGCCCAAGCAAAAGATGATGAGACTTGAACTTGAGCAGTGATAGTGCAGTTGGAGAGAAGGAATGAACACAAGAGATACTCAGAAAGCAGAACTTGTTGAAAGTGGACTTAGAGAGTAAGGGGAAGAAGGCAGATTCCTTAGGACTCTCAGGTTTCTGGCTGGTGTAGCTGGATTCAAAATAATGCTACTGAGAGTATGAACACAGAAGAAGAAGAAGCAAATTTGTGATTTGTGGGAAGGAAAAAAGTGGTAAGTGCAGTTTGGGACAAAATGGATTTGAAGGCAGTGCATGTGTACTGGAGGAAGAGTTTAGGAGCCATCACTATACAGGTAGTAATGAAAACCATACGTGTGTTCAGGGAGATTATTCAGGGCAAGAAGAAATGAGAAGTATGGATTCCCAGGAAAGACAAATACTGAAAGGGTGGACACAGGAAGAAGCACATCCAAAGGAGAATAAGAAATGCATGAAGAAATAAAAGAGAAATGCACAAAGAAATCAAAGGAAAAGAGCATTTCACTAAGTATACATAGGATAGGGAGTTGCTGTGTGATACTGGACAAGTTACTTAACCTCTTCTAACTTCAGTTTTCCCATTCATGAAGTAGAAAGTACTAGTATTTGCATTCTGGGGTTTTAAGTATTAAATGAGATAATATATGTCATGTCTTGGAAGCACTTAGGTGTAAGCTACAAAGAAGGAAATGATCAACTATCAAATATCATATAGCAAGACAAAATCTGAAAAGTGCCCATTGGAATTTGTAGCACGGAGATCATGGGTGACCCTGGTGGAAGCAACATCTGAGGGTGGAGGGGGCCGAAGCCCAACCACAGAGATCTAAAGAATCTACAGAATGTACCTTCTAGCTAACAGTTTGGATGTTTGGGGGAAGTGAATTCTGACGTTGGCTGGAGTGAGAAGTAGGTTCATTTTTCAGAATGGAGAGATTTGAGCACATTTACACCCTAGGAGACGAGTCAGTGGAGAAGGAAAAATTGGCAATATTGGAAAGAAAAAAGATGAATGTTGGAGGAAGAACTGGAATGAAGTAGGAGGGAATGAGATCCAATGTACAAGTGGAAAAAACTGGGAGAGGGAGGAAGCCATGCTGTATAATCTTCTATATTTTTTTGAAGTATAATATAGCAAGGTATCCAGATCTTAAGTGTATGTAGCTCAAATTTTCACAAAGCAAACACATTCATGTAACTCCCACCCATATTTAAAAACACAAGTTTACCAGTGCCCCAGAAAGCCCCTGAGCACCCCTTCCTAGTTGTTACCTGAGCCCACTCTCCCCAAAGATAATCACTATCTTGAGTTAGGTAGTTCTGTTTGCTTTGGAGTTCATATAAATGGAATCATTCAGAATGTACTCATTTGTTTCTGGCTTCTTTTGGTCAATTATGTGGTTGTGACATTTGTCCATGTTCTTGCACATAACAGATATGTCTTCCTTTTTACTGCTGTATAATACTCCATTGTATGGATATATCACCACCCTTTAGCCAGATTATAGACAGTTAGGTTGCTTCTCTTTGGTTATTGTGAGTAATGTTGCTATGAACATGGATATACAAATATCTCTTCGAGACCCTGCTTTCAATTATTTTAGGTATATACCCAGAAGTGAAGTTGCTGGATCATATATTAATTCTGAGTGTAATTTTTTGAGGAACTACCATACTGTTTCCCACAGCACATGGACTATTTTACATTCCCACCAGCAATGCACAGGGATCCCAATTTCTCTATTTCCTTTCTCTATTTCTCCCTCCAGGTTCTCCAGTTCATCCTTCCTGGGGACACTTGTTATTTTCTCTTTTTGTTTTTTAGTTTTCTAAATAATAGCCATCCTAATGAGTATGAAATGACATCTCATTGTGGTTCTGACTTATATTTCCTTAATGATTAGTGATTGTCGAGCATCTTCTCATGTGCTTATTAGCCATTTATGTATCTTCTTTTTTTTATTTATTTGACAGAGAGATCGCAAGTAGGCAGAGAGGCAGGCAGAGAGAGAGAGGAAGCAGGCTCCCTGCTGAACAGAGAGCCCAATGTGGGGCTCGATCCCAGGACCCTGAGATCATGACCTGAGCCGAAGACAGAGGTTTCACCCACTGAGCTACCCAGGCCCCTCATTTGTGTATCTTCTTGGGAGAAATGTCTATTCTAGTCCTTTGCCCATTTTTTAATTGTGTTGTTTAATTTTTGAAGGACAACTTTAATAGGTCATATGTAGTTCGATGAGTTTTTTTCTTTGCTTTGAAGATGTTATTCTACTGTCTTTTAGCTTCCATTTTTCTGTTGGGAATTCAGCTATCAGCTCCTTTGAAGTTGTGATGGTGAATTTTTTTTTAAAGATTTTATTTATTTATTTATTTGACAGAGAGAGAGAGAGATCACAAGTAGGCAGAGCGGCAGGCAGAGAGAGATGAGGAAGCAGGCTCCCCACTGAGCAGGGAGCCTGATGTGGGACTTGATCCCAGGACCCTGAGATCATGATCTGAGCCGAAGGTGGAGGTTTAACCACTGAGCCACCCAGGTGCCCTGTGATGGTTAATTTTATGTGTCAAATTGACTAGACTAAGGGATGCTAAGATAGCTGGTGAAACATTATTTCTTGGTGTGTCTTGAGGGTGTTCCTGAAAGAGATCAGCATTTGAATCAGTAGAATGAATAAAGAGACCTGTACTCATCAATGTGGGCAGACATCATCCAATAAATTCAGGGTCCAACCAGAACAAAAAGGCAAAGAACAGCAAATTTACTCTCTTTCTTCTTGGGCATCAGAGTTCCTGATTCTGGGGACTTACACCAGTGGCCTCTGGTTCTCAGGTCTTTAAGCTCAGACTGGTTCCTCAGCTTGCACAGAGCACATTGTGGGACTTTTGGGCCTCCATAACTGCATTAGCCCTATATTCCTATTATATACATGTAATTCCTATTATATACATAGTTCCTATTAAATATAATACCTGTATCTATATCTCTCTCTATATATCTTCCATTAGTTCTATTTCTCTGGAGATTTCTAATATAGAAAGTAACTGCCCTTTTTCTGCTGGTTGCTTTTAGTATCTTCTCTTTCTTTTTTATTTTCAACACTTTTACTATAAAAGGGCCTAGGTAGGGACGCCTGGGTGGCTCAGTGGGTTAAGCCTCTGCCTTCGGCTCAGATCATGATCTCAGGGTCCTGGGATCAAGGCCCACATCAGGCTCTCTGCTCAGAGGGAGTCTGCTTACCGCCCTGCCCCCCTGCCTGCCTCTCTGCCTACTTGTGATCTCTCTCTCTCTCTCTCTCCCTCCATCAAATAAATAAGTAAAATTAAAAATAAAGGGGGGCCTAGGTATCTTTATATTTAGCCTGCTTGATGCTTTGTCTTTCATTTTTGTGAAATCGGCACATAGCGTCTGGCACACAGTAGATGTTCTTTAATGTATGTCACGCACATGAAATCCACAGATTACCACAGATATTTAAGGAGGTAATACTTGAAAATCCCTCTACCCCAAATTTTGTTCTCCCAGTGATCCTATCTTATCTTATTCTGAACTCTAGTCTCTGTGATCTCCTTCCTTGACCCTGCTCTTTGTCTCTAGACTTGGTTGTCATTTGAACTTGGTTTGGTTTCTCTTACGTTTAATCTTGCTTTTTCCAGCTGCTTTCACTTGGCTGCCCTCAGAATCTCAGTGTCCTTTGTGACATCAATTCCCCACCCCCAACCCCAAGTTTGTGTGTGTGTGTATGAATGGCAGTTCTGACATTAGGAATAATAGAGTTTTAAAATTCTTGTTAAAAAAGATACCACACACAATGGCAATTTATTTCAAATATTACCTTCCAATGCACACACATTTCTTTCTTTTTTTTATAAAGATTATTTATTTATTTACTTATTTGACACAGAGAAAGAGATCACAAGCAGGCAGAGAGGCAGACACAGAGAGAGGAGGAAGCAGGCTCCCTGCTGAGCAGGGAGCCCGATGCAGGGCTCGATCCCAGGACCCTGAGATCATGACCTGAGCCGAAGGCAGAGGTTTTAAACCACTGAGCCACCCAGGTGCCCCTGCACACACATTTCTATATAGTTGTATTCTTAATGCATACAGGATTTTGTATTCTATTATTTCACTATTATGTAATGTATAGCTTTCCTTTTTCAAGACTGAAGTCATGTCATTTTGCAGTCATAATAATTCATTTGGCAAACATTTAACGAATACCTGCTGCTTGCCTGACGTTGTGTTAGGCCCTGGGGCTACAAAGATAAGTAAAGTTCGTTTTTTCTTTATGCTTTTGAGAGTTTTGTTTTATTCATGCTTTTGAGACTTT
Source organism: Ailurus styani (assembly GCA_002007465.1). Classification (NCBI taxonomy): domain Eukaryota; kingdom Metazoa; phylum Chordata; class Mammalia; order Carnivora; family Ailuridae; genus Ailurus; species Ailurus styani. The sequence goes on from LNAC01000108.1 coordinate 1,400,304, forward strand.
TATATGCTTACTGGAGGAAGGGGAGGAGGAGGAAAGGGAAGGCTATGTCAAAAAAGGAGAGCAGCTAAGTATTGCCACATGTACCACAGGAAATGCAATATGGACACATTGGAGGGAATATCAGAAGTTGTCATGAAGGCAGGAAGCCTTGAGCTGAGTTTTGAAACAAGTAGGTTTCACCAGTCAGATGAAGGAGATGTTGAGGTTTTAGGGGGTTAATAAATCATACCCTCTTCCGTACACCAGTTCAGAACCAACTGAAAGATGGACATAGATATCACATAGTTGGACAAAGAGCAAGATGTCAGCTTTATTGCTGGTAAGACTTAGATAAGATGCCTTGCTTAGAAGTGAGAACAAATGGGAATGCTAACATTGCCCTTTATTTAGCATGCTTACCTTCACAGCAAACACAGGAGAACCTTGATTTTCCACGCAAGAAAAGAGTCTACTAAGGGATTAAGTCTACCTAATCGCTTAAGCGATTAAAAACTTTAGAATAAAATTGAGATTTTTAAAAAAAAATCCCATTCAAACAGCATCAAAAATATAAAATGCTTAGGGATAAATTTGAAAAAAGATGAAAAGATGTGCTAGATCTGTACACTGAAAACTAGAAAATATTGCTGGTGGAAATTAAAGAAGATCTTCATAAATGAAGAGATATACTATTATCATGGATCAGAAGACTTAAAAGTGTTAAGGTATTATGTGTACTCAAATTCATCTCTAGTTCTAACACTATCCCCATCAAAACTTGGCAGGCTTTTGGTATAAATTTACAACTGATTTTAAAATTTATATTGAAATGCAAAGGACCTAAAATAACCCAAAAACAACTTTGAAAAGAAGAACATTGTTGGAGAACTTATGCCACCTGTGGAGGATGAATTCTAAGATGGTCCCATGATCCCTACCTCCTCATGTTCAGGTTTTTGTATAATTCCCTCCCCTTGAATATGGATAAGACCTCTGATTTGCTTCATACCAATCAAACATGGTAAAGGTGATGGGGTGTCATTTTGTGATTTACATTAAGTTATTTAATACTGTCTTGCTAACAGACTCACTCTAAAGTACCTCTCTCTCTCTGCCTCTCTCACTACCTGCCCCCCCACTTTCCTACTGCTTTTAACCATGTTGGGAAAGCCCAGGTGACAAGGAATTGTGAGGGGGCGTCTAGGAGCCAATGGTGGCCTCCAGCCACTAGCTAACAAAAAACGGAAGCTCTTGGCTATACAGCTGTAATGAACTGAGTGCTGCTAACAAGTACACAAGCTGGAAAGTAGATTTTTTTCCCTAGTCAAGCCTCTAGATGAGAACCCAGCCCCGGCCTATACTTTGACTGCACCCTGTGAGATGCTAAGCAGAGGATCTAGCTAAGCTATGCTTGGACTCCTGACCCACAGAGAATGAGAGATAATAAATGTATGTTATTTTAAGCTTCCAAATTTGTGAGTTTTTATGTAACAATACATAACTAGTACAATACCTGATCTTGAGACTTATAAAGATGCTATAATCAAGACAGTGTGGTATTGGCATAAAGATGGACAGATGCATAAAACAGAAATAGATCCATATTATATATATATATATATATATATATATATATATATATGGCCAACTGATTTGCAACACAAGTGCCTGGGCAATTTAATGGGGGCAATCTTTTCAACAACTTGTTGGGGGGAGAAAGAAGAATCTTGACCTTTATTTCTCACTATATACAAAAAATAGCTCAAAATGGATCAAAGACCTAAATGTAAAAGCTAAAAACTTCTAAACCTATAAAACTTCCAGAAGAAGACATGGAAGAAAACCTTAGTGACCTTGCATTTGACAAAGTTGCTTTTTTTTTATTTTATTTTTTAGTAATCTCTACACCCAACATGGGGCTTGAACCCACAACCCTGAGATCAAGAGTTGCATTCTTCACCAAATGAGCCAGCCAGGCACCCCTTGGCAAAGATTTTTAAAACATAACACAGAAAGCATCAACTGTAATGGAAAAAATGTCAACAAATTGGATTCCATGGAAGTTAATAATTTTTGCTCTTCCAAAGGCATTACTGTGAAAATGAAGAGATAATCCATAACCTAAAGAAAATATTTGCAAAGCATGGATCTGCTGAAGGACTTGTGTCTAGACTATGTGAAGAATTCTTATAGTTTAATAAGACAGATAACCCAATTTAAAAATGGCTAAAAGATTTGAACACTTTACCTAAGAAAATATTACAAGTAGAAAATAAGCATTTGAAAAGATGCTAAACATAATTTGTCATTAGGAAGGTGTAAACTGAAACCACAATGAGATACCACCACACTCCCACTGGACTACTAAAATTAGAAAGACTGAGCATACCAAGTGTTTGGGAAGATGTGGAGCACCTAAAATCCTCACACACTTCTGGTGAGAATGTAAAATAATGCAATCATTTGGAAAACAGTTTGGCTTCTTCTTAAAAATTTTTTATGATTTTCTTTAAAAGTGGGGCGCCCAGGTAGCTCAGTCTGTTAAGCATCTGACTTGATTTCAGCTCAGGTCATATCTCAGGGTTGTGGGATCAAACCCTGTATTGGGCTCTGTGCTCAGCATGGCATCTGCTTGACCCTCTCCCTCTGCTCCCCCTGCTCTCTCTCTCTCTCTCTCTCAAATAAATAAATAAAAATCTTAAAAAAAAAAGATCTTGTTAAAAGTTACGCACCTGCACTAAGATCCAGCCATTCCATTCCTGGGTGTTTACTCAAGCAAATGTCCAAAAGACTTGTAGGCAAATATTCGTAACTTCTTATTTGTTTGTTGTTGTTGTTTTCAATTCCAATACAATTAACATACAGCATTATATTAGTTTCAGGTGTAAATATAGTGATTCAACAATTCTGTACATCATTTGGTACACTTGGTGCTCATCAAGATCAATGTATTCCTAATCTCCTTCACCTATTTCACCCATCCCCCATATTTCACCACCAGTTTATTCTCTATATTTAAGAGTCTGGGCTTGCTTGTTTTTTTTGTTTATCTCGTTTTTCTTTGCTTTGCTTCTTAAATTCCACATATGAGTGAAATCCTATGGTTTTTTTCTTTCTCTGACTTATTTCACTTGGCATTATACCCTCCAGATACATCCATTTTTTTTGCAAATGGCAAGATTTCATCCTCTTTTTATGGCTGAGTAATAGTCCATTGTATGTATGTATGAATCACATCCTCTTTATCGATTCATCTATGGAAGAACACTTGGGTTGCTTCCATAATTTGACTATTGTAAGCAATGCTGCAATAAACATAGGGGTGCATATATATATATATTTTAATTTTTTTAAAGATTTTTAAAATTTATTTGACAGAGAGAGAGAGAGATCACAAGTAGGCTGAGAGGCAGGCAGAGAGAGAGGAGGAAGCAGGCTTCCTGCCGAGCAGGGAGCCCGATCCGGGCCTCGATCCCAGGACCCTGAGTTCATGACCTGAGCGAAAGGCAGAGGCTTTAACCCACTGAGCCACCCAGGCACCCGCATATATATTTTTGAATTAGTGTTTTCATCATAGCTGTTTTATTTCTAATGACCTAAAACTGAAAACAAGCCAAATGTCCATCAACGTGTGAATGAATAAACGGACGGTCATATATCCAAGTAATGGAATACTGTTCAGCATTAAACATAGGGAATATTGATACGAGATGGGAGAGTAGCAAAATAATTATGGTAAGTGAAAGAAGTGGCCAAAAAAGTAATTTATTCTGGTTATATAAAATACTAGAAAATGAAAACTAAAACGTATGGTGACAGGAAGCAGATCAGTGTTGGGGTAGCAGGGAGGCCAGGAGGGATTAGAGGTAGCATTAGAAACGGCAACAGGAGACTTGAGAGTGATAGATACGTTCATTTTCTTGATTGTGGTGATAGATTCACCTGTGTAGGCTTACGTCCAAACTCATCGGATTGCACACTTCAAATATGTGCAGCTCACTGAGTATCAACTGAACCTCACTAGAACGTCATGGAGCAGGGGGGGATGCAAAAAAAACAAGCTTTCAGGAGACGGGAGCAAAGCGAATGAGGCATGGGGCGGAGCTAGGCCGCGCATGCTCAGTTCGTCCTCCACGCTGACCAATCAGATCCCTGTTGGGCGACCCCTAGCACAGCTGCGGCGGCGTGCAGATCTGAGAGGACGCCATGGCGCGTGGTATCTTTGCGAAACGCGACGTGTGGGACTGCTTGAAGCCAGCTAGGAATGCGGTGGCCTTTAATCGTGAGGACCCATGGGAGCCTTTGAAGGACTAAACCAGGCAAGTGGTGTAACCCGTGTTCAGTTTGAAATGCTGTTTTGAAGCTGTGTGGAAAATGGGCTCGAGAGTGGGGAACGCGGGAAGCTGTGGTATTTTTTTTTTCCTGTTGGTCTCCCCCTTCAACCGTGAACTCAAGGGAAAGGAGTCCTTCGCACTCGTCACTGAAGTGCGCCTTACGTGCGTCCCAGCCCTGTGGCTGGAGGTCAGTAAACTGTGGAGGGGGTCGACTAGCCTCAGGTCACACAGCTTGTGAGTAGGAGCCTGCACTCAAGTGTAGCGCTTTTTGACTTCGGACCCCGAGGCCTTTCTTTCTCAGCGCGAGGGAATATCTGGACGATATCTGGGATTCATTTTGGGAATCATCCGTCTAGTCGATGCAACGAGTTTGCCAGCTCTGAAATGCCCGTCGTAAATCCTGAGGGATTTCGGAGACTGTGTGGAGGCGCTGGTGTGTTTTGGAAATGAAACAAGATTGAGTCAGCAGTTCTTAGGGCCCTTACTCTTTTCCAGGCTGTGAGTTCGGCACTGAACCTGTCGGTGAGGCGGGGAAGGGGGGTAGAGGATAGGGG